>BQKN01065552.1:830550-847904 GCA_022839385.1 Asparagus kiusianus | reverse complement strand
CTTCGTACGTCCTCGGGTATTTTGGCTCTAACTCTCTCGTCCGATCTTGGAATGAGATGATTCAAGATGCGTTAGAAAGCTGGCGAAGAGGCTTACAACTTTCAATGGCTGAGCCACTCATGGTGTGGGTTTACAATGGCCGAGCCACTCATTGTGTGGGCGAGACACAACTCCTAGCTGAGTCGTTTTGCCGTTTCACGTGTCACGTTGACTCGTATGCTTCACTGATTCATTTCATACATTTCGTAACTCGGAGGTGGATGATGAGTATGCGGGCCACTTGGTGATGGCTGCTGAGTACATTGGCCACTTGGAGGTGGCCGGTGAGTGCACGGGCCACTTGTTTCGCTTCTTACGCTTGTCGGTGTCAGATGATCCTCTTTGACTCGGATAATCCCCTTCGACTTTGATATTAGCGTTTATCGTCTTCTCTTTGTCTCGAGCTATGCGCAGACACCTATAGGCATTTTTAGACGCCTACAGCTATATCATCTACGTAGCATTCAATCTTCTTATGTAGATGTTCGTGAAAGATAGCGTTCATTGCACGTTGATAAGTTGCACCTGTGTTTTTCAGGTCGAAGGGCATCACTGTGTAGCAATACACCCCTAGTGGACTTCTGAACGTAGTATGCTTTTCGTCTTCAAGATACATCTTGATTTGATTGTACCCAGAGAATCCATTCATGAAAGACATCCATTCATATCCGCAGGTATTGTCAATCATGACATCAGTGATGGGAAGAGGAAACTCATCTTTTGGGCAGGCTGCATTAAGGTCACGAAAGTCAATACATATCCGGACCTTACCATTCTTCTTAGGAACTGGGACAATGTTGGCTACCCAGTCCGGGTGTTGTTCCTATCTAACGAAACCCAAGTTTATAAGCTTTTTAACCTCTGACTCGATCGCTTCCATGATCTCTGGACAAAACCGGCGTTGTGGTTGTTTAACGGGTTTTGCGTCTGGATCCATGTTGAGATGATGCATGGCTACTTTTGGATCCAGGCCAGGCATATCTTCGTAATTCCAAGCGAAATATATATTCTCGGATGAGAGATATAAGGTCTTCTTTCTCAGATGGTGATAGGCTTTCACTTATGAAGATTGGTTTAGGGTTAGATTCATCTCCCATGTTGACTTGAGTCACGCTATCTTCAGTAGGCGGTTCGCGTTGTTCGAAACGCATATCCCACAATATGTTAAGGCATTTGATCCATGGGTCAATGATTGATTCAATCAATTCTTCGTCACCCTCTGTGTCTTCATCCGGATGACTAGTTGAAACCATGTTCACAGTTGAGCTTTTAAAGAAGGGTCCGACGCTGATATCGGATTCCCATGATGAAGTTCCGGGCGAATGATCCTGACACAGACAGTTACTGGTTTTATTTTCTGAAAGGGAGGGAGTTGTAATATAGCCTACGCCTCTTTCGATTTTTTGATAATAGTCCGGAGGTTTTCCTTCGGGGTTAGGGACATCCGAATTGGTGTTCGTCTTCCTTTTCCAAAGTTTAAACCTTGTTTTTCGTTAAAGTAGTATCCCATTCGTTTCATGAGATGTATAGAATTGGGTTCATGGTAATGGAATTGCGGAATTCCACTATCTTCTTCTGAACTTCCTCGTTTGAGTAGTTCAGGTTTAACTTTACCGAAATGGATCGGCTTTTGCCCTTTCTTTCTAGGTGGGACTTTAAAGAAAGTCTTCTGAACATCTTCTATTTCTTCATCTGAAGCGAAGGATGACTTAATCGACAATGTTAGTGATGCATCGGCACATAATGCGTGCCATGAGCTGGTACCTGTCTCGGTATCATTCTGTATTTGTTCAGTTTTAAAGGATCCATCAGATAAGTACGCCAAAATAAAATCTTCATTAATGCACCACTCGCCCTCACTCGGTACATTATTATTGTTCTCAGCTGGACCCATTACATTGAAGTTTAACTCCCATGGACAATCTCCTTCATGGTCTGGCTCGACGTCGGTTTCATTACTGCAGTCAACATCTTCTTTCTTCTGTGATTCTGAGTAGAAGACCGAGTCTGTGTGGAAGTTTTCCACTCCTCTGAAAGGGTATTTTTCCGCAATCAGGGTTTGAACTTCTCCTTCATCATTGGCATACTTCATAACCTGATGTAGGGTGGACGGGACAATGCGATTTGCATGAATCTATGGTCATCCCAACAATAGATTGTAGGACGTATTCACATCTATAATGTAACAAGTCACTTCGGACTTGAGATCTCCGATCTGGCATCTGAGTTTGATCTTTCCCAGGGGTCGAGTGCTGTTAGCGTTGAATCCGAAGATGGTAGTCTGAGTGGCGTTCAGCCGATGCATGGGAATCCCTAAGACCTGCATGACCCTGTAAGGCATGATGCTGAGTGCTGAGCCCGGGTCGACTTGAACACGGCTGATTTCTGATGACCCAATATATCCTTTATAGTACAAGAGTCTGTCATGTTTGTGCTTCACTTGCATATCTTCCTGAGTGAATGATATATATGGTAGACTTCTTGCTGCTTGTAGGCATTACAGGCAAGATTTATCTTCAGAAGCTTCAGGGATCGGAGCGACTTGTGTAATAAAACTCTCCGTATTCTTTAATGCTTCAATTAGAGTTTCCTTTGTAGTTTTGGACAACCTTAGGAGCTCATATAGAGTAATCCTAGCCGGTATGTTGGCCAGCTGCGCCATGATATTGAATTGGAAGGGAGCGCTTAACTCTCAGGGTTCTTGGAGAAGATTTTTGTTGAACAGGATCTCCTTTTGTTTCCCTTTATCAACTGGCTTCTTCAGGATAGAACCCCCAGTGTCTTGGGGGTGTTCTTCAGCTTCTTGAGCGTTCTGGTCGTAGTCCCTCAAATAAGCTTTTCCTGACTAAGTGCTAGGGTTTCCCCTTGGGTATGCCACCAGGACGATTCTCTCTTCTTCTGAGTCGGTGAGAGGTTTGAGATGATCATCATTCTCATTAATAGAGGTGCTAATCATGTTGGATGACTTAGCATTGCCTCTCTTCTTTTTGGACGTGGTTTTCGTCCATTGTTGATCTTTAACTAGGTCGGAATGGACCCACATGATCTTCCCTTTTGGGGTAGTGAGGGGTACCAACCCTCTGTCCCTCTGACTGTGTAAGTCAGTATTTTTCATGTGTATTTCCCCTTTGTAGATGGGAATGATGCCATCTATAGCAGCCACCGGGGGAAATCACCGAACTGGACCGCTATCAAGTTAGTGGATATAGTCTTCTACTCCGGCTTCAGGGTAAGTACGTTAATGTTCACCAGGTTTTGTAAGATGTCTTTGAACAGATAACATTTTCTAGTAGGGTGACCCAGGAACCTATGATAACAACAGTAATTAGGGTCATCGCCTTTTCCTGCCTCATCCGGTTTCCTGATTTCGGGGAGCTGTAGCTTATTGTTCTTTCTAAGTAATTAGAACAGGGTGTCCATATGCTCTTCTTTGAACGAGTATTGCTTAAGTGCTCTTAGCAGATTCGGCATCTTGCCTTGCTTAGCCGGTGATGCTCGCGTATTGGTATCGGTGACCAGAGTCTCCTTCCCCTTAGATCGAGGAGCATTATGTTGGTTGCGCTGTTGCTGCGGCTTAGGTTAGGGAATTTCTTCAGCCTTGATGTGAGCAACGATTTCTTCAGCCTGTTCACCATGCAAAACCAGCTATCTCCAAGAGCGACATTCCGCCACACCCATCTGAGCAAGGAGCTGGGTCTGCAAGTTGTGCTTACAAGTTTTAACCAAAGTTGATTGAGTCATACCCGATGGGCATCGCAGTGCCATGCTACGGAATCTCTCAACATATGTCTTGATAGACTCTCCTTTCCTTTGCTTAGTGGCGAGAAGAGTCGGGACTGAGACTTTCGTGTCATCCTCGAAGAACTTGGCTAAGAAAAGCCTTTCTAGATCTACCCATTTCTGGATGGATCCGGCAGACAATTTCATAAACCACTCAAAAACGACACCCTTGAAGGTACCGATGAATAGTCGGGTCAGGATGGCTTCGTTCGCCACCACATCTCCAGTCTGAGACTTAAAGTAGTAGATGTGCTGATTGGGTGACCCTGTACCATCGAAAGGTTGCAGAGTTAGAGCTTTAAACTTCGGTGGATAGGGGGCTGTGTCCCATTCAGCAGGGTAAGACCGTACTACCCATTCTTCGCGGAGCTCGCTCCTGTTAGCGATTGCGTTGAGGCGAGCTTCAAGTTCGTCCACCTTAGCGGACTGATGGTGCAATTCTCTTTCTATCTCCTTTTCGTTCTCAGAGGAAGATTCTATGTTCTGAGCCTCACGATCCGAATGCTCAGGAGCTTTATGCTTTCCCTTGGAGATTGTCTTACGGGAAGATTCAGGTCTATGGCCTTTTTCAGCAAGGAGCTGGGCCAGCATATCCTTCATTTGGAGAAGTGTCTTCTGTTGCGCTTGGAGCATAACATGGTGTTCGTCAACTCTTTTAGCTAAGTCCTCGGGGTTCCCAGTCATATAAACATAAACCTCTTGTGCCACGATGGAGCTTGAAGATTGAGATTCAGCAATTGCCGAATATTCATCATCTGAAGCGATCCCCTTGGCTAACTTTTGATAATCAACCGAGCGAATGGCTCCTGTCCGGGTTCGAGTGTGGCGATATACCCCTTCAAACTCGTCACAAATTTCCCGAATAGTTGGGGAATGACTTCTTTGTGACTCATCGGCACCGGGATTTGAAGCCTTCCCTCTGCCTATCACATTTATAATGACTTCAGGGTATTCAGTTTTAGCTATTTTCTTTTTATAATGACATCATCGCTTGACAGGTCTGGTGACGTTTGTTAATCGGTTGAATACCGATTGTCGAGGTTCAGGTGTACAGCAGTGGCATTCTGAAAGAATTGCTGATATAATCCGCTCACACTGGCATGGATGAGCTGCTTGCTGTGTTGGTCTTTCTCTCGATAACAATTCTCATAAATCAGATACTTGAGAAGAATTTTTTACCGAGTATGAAGCTGGAAGCGGGACCCTCTGCTCTTGAGTGGGCAGGATTGGTTCTTGTAGAACATGGATTTTAAGCTCATGTTGACCTTTTTGAACTTGGCGGACCATATCACGTTCTTGAGAATAAACGCGAGGGCCACGTTTGGGTTTGTAAGGATTAGGTCAGGGCCTGCGTTTAAATGATGAAAAGACCCCTGAGGATCACATCCCACTTGAACGCATTCCTGAGGTATGCGTTTATCTTTGGCAGCGTCTTCCTGAGGGTCGCGTTTTGGAGGAGCAATGCGCCACTAAGGGTCACATTTTAGTTGTATCACACGAGGCTCATAATTGGGCTCATTGTCGCAAAGTGTGAGCTCTGGAGTAAAAACGCCGTGTTCGGGCGGAGTCTCAAAAACACGCTCCTCGTATTGGGTGAGAGATCGGCTTTCTCGAAGATGTGCCCGTCGTATGGATCTTCTCCGTCTTCGAGCGGTGTTCTTCTTGGCTTGTTTCAAAGCTTTTGCAGCAACATCATTGGCGTTTATAGAGTTCGCCTCTTCTATAGGCCGCTTGTGGCCCGTAGCACGTCACGTTGATGCAGACGTGGATTGTTCAAATTGTTGGACAAGTTCAGGAGAGGCTAAGCCCACTCCTTTGGAGGAGGGGTTGTTTGATGAATTCTGGCCAAAGGAGAGGCTGTCTTTGGCATTTCAACAACAAGTTTGATCTCTTTGGAGATTTTTCGAATGTTGCGCCTAGCCTTGGGGCTAAGCGATCCAGAG
The DNA here is from genome assembly GCA_022839385.1 of Asparagus kiusianus. NCBI lineage: Eukaryota > Viridiplantae > Streptophyta > Magnoliopsida > Asparagales > Asparagaceae > Asparagus > Asparagus kiusianus. The sequence continues at coordinate 842,142 of BQKN01065552.1, read as the reverse complement.
AAAAGAGCTTCCTCGTACTTAGCTTGATCAAATTCTACAACAAGAGTTTCGGCGGTTGTTCCAATAAGATGGACGTCGGATTACGCAACCACTTCGTCGTCAAAGAAGCTTTTCCCCAACAGAGTCGCCATCTTTTGTTTGGTGAAAAATTTGAAGTAAGTAAAATGAAAGAAATTTGAGTTGTATTCTCTCAATTTTAATTATAATTGAATTTCCTGATTACATAAGAGAAGAGAATGATCTGGATTCTCCCCTTTGTTTAAAACTGGGTTCTTCTTGGTAGCGATGGAGTGCCTCCTTCGAATGTTTGCGTCGACTTTGCTCTCTGTTGACGATCCGAATGTCTCAACTCACTGGAATAACTGACTTGTGTGGTACAACTGATCAAGAACTCTTGATGAATTTTATAACTCAGGACGAGTGACAAACTCTGGTGGAAAAGAGTTGTTTGAACCGAAATAATTCGGTTGAGAATCCAAATATCAAATATCCGATAATCTTCAGTTGCTGAAGATTGTTGCTTCCAGATTTTCTCCTCTCCGGAATCCGATCTCCAAAATCTGATCCCGAACTCTATTGAGTTTTCTGATATTTATAGGGGATTTAGGGTGTAACTACCCCATAATCCGTGCCTATATAAGGGTTTAGTCGCCCTATTAATCGGGTGTAACAACCCACGTAAACCACTCCCCAAATCCTCGGTGAAGAGCAGTTTCGGGATTGCTGCGATTACGTTTGAACAAGTCAAACGCAAGTCTTGCGTTGCTGGGCATGAACCTGTGTATACTTTTGGATGATGCATCAGCGTCCGAGCTTGAGTTGCGTCCGCGGTTGAATTAGTACTACGTTTGTGCTGTGTTCAGCGGCTGTGAACGCGGTGGGTTAGAGCTACATTTGTGCTGCGTCTGTGCTGTGTTTAGCGGTTGAAAACACTGCGTATATGCTGTGTTTGAGCTGCGTTGACAGCTGAAGATGTAGTGATTGCGTTGCTTTGACTTTGGAACGTAATCACCTGTATCTCAATCTCTGGGATGCACGGATAAGTTCCGTACCTCGATTTTAAGAAATTATTGCCTTGTAATTCCTTCTTAGTTGACATAAAAGTCGTCCGATTGTAACCTTCTTAGTCAAAACTATTGGTTGAAGTCTGACAGTGATCAACTATCTATTGTGATTTTTTAGACAGCCTACACAAACCTATCATAACAACATGTCTATTGATATCTTGGAAGTTATGGGAGTAGCACCATCTAAGACCTGGAAAGAGTTGAAGGTGCATGGAGAGCAGGCCGAACGCTTCCTCAGAAGGAAGAAAGTCGAGAGAAGCCAACCGGTGGCTAGCCCTCCGAAATCAATTTCGCCTCCCGGGGTAGGGGAAGGCACCTGTTGCAGTTGTTAACGTTAATCAGACGTCGCAACAACAACTCCGGAGACAACAAAATACTTCGGATCCGAGACTCCAAAAAGAGTACTCCTTCAAGGACGAAGACGTTCCAGCTATTTCGAATCCCTCCTTGAAAATAACAAGATCAAGCTACCACCTATCGCAAATCAGGATGAAGCTGACAATACTTCGGATCCAAAGTATTGTGTGTACCACAGGAGGATCATTCACCCTACTACGGCTTGCTTTTCTCTCAAGAATAGCATCCAAACATTTGGTTGAAGCTGACGTCATAATGCTAAATTAACCCGAATCACACTCCGAAGAGCATACGAGAATAAAATGCTTCTCACCACTCCGAAGAGCATACGAGAATAAAATGCTTCTCACCACTCTGAAGAGTATACGAGTATAAACTACTTCTCGACACTCCGAAGAGTATACGAGTATAAACTGATTCTCAATCCTCCAATAGGTGCATGAGGATAAACTGTTCCCTGCATACTCTAACATGTATATGAGTTTAAACTGTTTCCAAATTTTAACGGGAAGTTCCTGGAAGAATATCGTATGTGATATTCTTAAAGATAACCCGACCATTCAGCTAAATACAATATATTCCTCATTAGACCCAGTTTCTTAAAGAAAGCTGAGGGTGGATAACCCCACGAAATGGGAAGTTCCTTGAGAGTGCTATGCTTGGTATTCTTAAGGATAACTCGGTCGCTACAAAAGGGAATACAATGTATTCCTCATGAGACCCAGTTTTGTAAAGAAAGCTGGGGGTGGATAACCCACATAACAGGAAGTTCCTTGAGAGTGCCTGTAGGCAATAAAAATTACTTTTAATCTTTATCAGAGAAGTTCAGAACAAAACTGCTAAAACCTCGTAAAAAGGGGGAAAAATGCTGATATCTCTCAAACCGGAAAGAATTTGGCAAAATGGACAAAAGCAAACCGAACCCTATGGGATCAGCTTGGTCGGCTTCGTCTCGTCGAGATAACCGATTTTTATATATAATTCGTCCAATTCTGACTTACGGTTTGAAAGTTATGACCTATTCTTCGAAGCATGTTCAGTAGCTCGCCTAAAGGCTGAAGCTCGCCTACAAGGAAGTCCATCTACAAGGATAGAGCTCGCCTAGCAGCATTGAAGCTCGCCTGAGTGAGATTTGCCTGCACAGCTCGCATGCACAGCCTCGCCTACACATGCTCGCCCACACATTGAACCAAGCTCGCTTGAAGGCTTAGCTCGCCTGACAGCTCGAAGCTCATCTGTTTGGCCGACTCGCCAGCACGAAGGTTCAAGCTCGCCCGAAGGCTTAGCTCACCTGACAGCTCAAAGCTTGTCTGTTTGGCCGACTCGCTAGCACAAAGGTTCAAGCTCGCCTGAAGGCTTAGCTTGCCTGACAGCTCGAAGCTCGTCTGTTTGGCCGACTCGCCAGCACGAAGGTTCAAGCTCGCCTGAAGACCAAGCTCGCCTGACATCTTGCACCTCACCTGCGCGGACTAAGCTCGCCTAACAACTAGAAACCCGCCAGCATTGTCAGCTGCCCACTTGGAGTATGTGAATAGTCACATCAGTGGTCAAATCCCACGAATCAAGGAAGAAAGCATGGCGCTCCCTACCTAGCAAGAATAGGGCGGCTGACAAGACCCCCTAAGTGGTCACATCCCACAGCTAGGGCGGCTGGCTCCTTCACCCCTACTAGTAGTCAAATCCCACACATCAAGGGATGACCCATGCCATCCCTTGCCTATTTAAAGTCACTTTCAGCCAACGTGAAAGGGGTTGATTAGCTGCTGCTTGCTTGGCTGGCTAATCTTCTAAAGGTTGAACCTTGGCTCATTTGCTAAAGGCTCCCTCATTTGAAGAGACTCGTCTGAACTCTCAGACTTGAGGCTCTTAGGCTCTTTGTAAGTTCTTGCATGGTAGATCTCTACAAGCAGTCAGCCGACAAGCACAAGCCCCCGTTTGGCCTCGGGTATAGTCGAACTCGATCAGCACGAGCTTCTACTGCGTACTAAAGCTCACCTACAACTTCGCTCGAATCGTCCAAGGCAAGCAAACTCGGTGCGAGAACTGAGTGAGGCGTCCTATCGCTACCAAAGTCCCCACGTTAAACAAGGAGGGTCTTCCCTATGCTTCTGTTATAATTTTCGATTCATTAGTTTGTAATAAGCTATTCTTATAAATACAAATGAAATCCCTGTTTCGGGAGATCAAAATTTACACCTATAGTGCCATGCCTGGTATTCTTAAGGATAACCTGGTCGCTATAAAAGGGGATGCAATGTATTCCTCATTAGACCTAGTTTCATAAAAAAAGCTGGTGGTGGATAACCTATGTAACAGGAAGTTCCTTGAGAGTGTCATGCCTGGTATTCTTAAGGATAACACAGTTACTACAAAAGGGGATGAATAAGAAACTCCCACTTGGACTCTAAATGCTTCCAAGAGTGAAACACATCCAATTGTCGGGATCAATTTCAACAACTTCCAAGCATTATTTTGCTGAGACAAGATTTAATCACTTCGTTGGATTAATCTTCCCTCACAAAAAACTCTCACTCGGTCAAACCTTCCTACAGTTAGGGCCACAACCAAAATCTTCTCTTGATTCCTTCCATGAACGAGAGGTCTACTTTCAAATCGAGTGATCAAACATTCCTACAGTCAGGGTCGTCTCAAACCCCTCACTTGGTCAAACATTTCTACAGTTAGGATCAAAACCACAATTCACTCTCGATAAACGAGAAACCCACCTTTAGTTCGGTAATTAAACCTTCCGACAGTTAGGATTATCCGAATCTTTTTGATTCTCAGAGTGGAGAGTGGGACTCTTAGTTTCACATTCTCGAATTCTTGAAGTAGAGATCCCACTTTGAGTTTCCTTTGTAATTAGAAATAGAATATAAAATTCTTTCTTTCCAATATCGGGTTTGTTTTTGCTCCAAGAGAAGACATCATCCTTCAACGCTAAAATCCGTGCCTCACACGCGTGGGGAATTTTATCCAGAATCCTAAGTAATGATAAGTCGGCGCCTAACACGTGTTGCCGGTTTAGTCTTTCACCGATTAAAAAAGACACCAGAATCCAAGTCTGGGGAATTTTATCCCAAAACCTAAGTAGGGATAAGTCAGCGCTTACACGCGTTGTCGGTTAGTCTTTGACCGTAAAAAAGACAAAAGCACACATATTCGATATTATGGTGGATTATTATTAATAACACCATAATTCGTACCTTACACGTGTGGGGAATTTTATCCCGAATTCTAAGTAGGGATAAGTCAGCGCCTAACACGCATTGTTGATTTAGTCTTTCACCAATTGAAAAAGACACCAGAATTCAAGTCTGGAGAATTTTATCCTGAAGCCTAAGTAGGGATAAGTCAGCGCTTAACATGCGTTGCCGGTTAGTCTTTGACCGTAAAAAGGACAAAAGCCTACATATTCAATATTGTGGCAGGTTATTATTAATAACACCATAATCCGTACCTTACACGCATGAGGAATTTTATCCCGAATCCTAAGTAGGGATAAGTCAGCGTCTAACATGTGTTGCCGGTTTAGTCTTTCACCGATTCAAAAAGACACCAGAATCCAAGTCTGGGGACTTTTATCCCAAATCCTAAGAAAGGATAAGTCAGCGCCTAACACGCGTTACCGGGTAGTCTATTCCCGTAAGAAAGACGAAGTCTACGTATTCAATATCGTAACACTAAAAGAGTTGACTCTTTTAGCACAACGTCACATGCAGAACGGACTCAAACCATCTGCATGCTAGCCCGACTCAAACGGTAGTCGGTAAAGGTTCATCAAACCTGTTAATGGCTGAGGGTTTGCTAAAAATCCTATATATGCAAAATTCACTGACGCACCAGCTTCATTAGTTGGTCTCGTGACTTGGGCATCCGACAATCTCAGGATAAAATCCATATCTGCAGATGAATCAGTTTTAACAATTGGTCTTGCAACTCTAATATTTAGGACCGCTATGCTCCATGCCTTAAGAGCTTAAACTGTGTAGACTCTAGCAAACGTACGAGTATAAACTGTGTTAACACCGGTCAACGCATCGATAATTTCGCCAAAATAAGACTAATGAAAAATTATAGATTAAAGGGTGATTCCAGGGAGTTCAATCACATTCAGATACCAACTCCTAACAAAGACGATCAGTTCAATGTTAATGACACGAGCTAAGTTCAGAAACCAATGCATTAGTTTCAATTCGAGACTTCAACAACAATCAGACGATAAACGCAGCGCCGGAAGAATTCTAGCTATTCGACAAAATACTGAATAGACTGAAAAGTGAAGAAGTCAAGAAATGAAACTAGTTATAGGTCCTTTCGCATCGACTGAAGGTGGGTCCTATCATATCCAAAGTATTTCATGCTCTTCTATAAAAGAAATGAGACTGAAACACTTTGGAGGGGGTATCTGTAGACGTTAAAAATTACCTATGGGTTCCCACACGCAGCTCAAGATGGAAAGAATATGATAAACATTATTATCCAAGTTAAAGAGGATTATCTAATGTTGAAAAAGCGTATGAAACGATTCGACAAAATGCAGGAACCAATGGGATGACAGGATAATGAAGAAACGATCCAGTTGAAGGTTACGTTTCATTCATGAAAAGCGAAGCACCGCTCGTGTCTCGTCCATTCCAAATATGTCTCACTTATAGGAAGTTGTAGAGCTCTTCGCGAGCTTTCTAACGCACCTTGGATCATTTTATTCCAAGGTCGGACGAGGGAGTTAGAGCCAAAATACTCGAGACCGTTTAGGCCATTTTACACCAGCGAGACACAAAGTGTGTCTCAGAGAATAATAGAGATTTTGAACATGACTCACTTCGAATATAAAGAATCTCAAAAGACAAGAGTTGTAGGTCTCTTTGTCAACTTCCAACATATCTTGAATCATCTCATTCTGAGGTCGGACGAGAGAGTTAATATTAAAATACCCGAGATAGTCCAAGCTATCTCGGACATGTGCGAGACAGTCAAAGTGACTCGCGCCCAAGTCAGCTCTCGACGTGTTTTCTAATAAGATTGGCTTCTAGAGCTATTTGGGATCATCCATAAACATGCGGATTTATCCTTAAACATGTGAAAGCTGTTACATAACCGAAAACCCGCCTAAATGGATATTAACGGTGTTCTTCGACCCTATCCACAAACACGGCATTCCTATCCACAAACATGGTATTTAAAGCCTATAAATACACCCCTAGCACCCTCATAAAAGAAGATCTGAAGGGAGCCATGAATTTCAGAGGAGCTAGGGTGAGGTTCTGACGAATTTGAGAGACGCTAGCAGATTTTGGCGAACTCCGGCTTAAAGAAGGAGTCTTTCGAAGGATCTGAAGCCCCGTTCCCCCTTTCCTTGAGATTAGACTTGGTCTTAATCTCGAGAAGAGTACTGATTTTGCTTGGTCGATATTAGTACTTCAACGAATACTTCCTTGGTAAAGTAGGAGCTCTGATCAATTATTCTGTCAACCGGATCCGGTCCGTAGGCGGTCCACGGATAAACCCTGGCACAAGCAAAGATCCCACACAAACAGAGACTAATAAATAGGATCTGTGTGTTGTTTGAAAGAGATTATAATTAGTTATTTTCATTGTGTAAAAGTCTTATATAAAGACTAACTTTTTGTTAAGTTTATTGTAACGTCTGAAGTTATAATAGATTCAATCACAATGAAGAAAACAATTTCTGAACAAAACACCCTCTATGTTATTGAAGGCAGCACAATGACAGGTGCTGCAACAATATTATCCTTAGATGATTCACTGATACTACACGTTTGTGACATATGCGGTTAGGGTATATGAGTAAGAGAGGACTAGATGTATTGAGCAAACAAGGTCTACTTTGTGATCAGAAAACTAATAAACTAGACTTTTGTGAGCATTGTACTTTCAGAAAACACCATAGAGTCTCATTTAGTACGGTGTTCACAAAACCAATGGTACTTTAGATTATATTCATTCAGATGTTTGGGGTCCCTCTCAGGTTCCATCAAAAAGTGGAGCTCCTTTTCTGCTAACATTAATTAATGATTATTCTAGAAAAGTTTGGGGTATCCTTTGAAGCATAAGAGTGATGTGTTTGTAACCCTCAAGCAATGAAAGGTTATGATTGAGAAGCAAACAAGAAAGAAAGTGAATCGCCTCAGAACCGATAATGGGATGGAGTTTTTTTCACAAAGCTCAACCAGTTCTGCAAGAATGAAGGTATTGTGCATCATCATACAGTTCAACATACACTACAGCAAAATTGCAGAAATGATGAACAGAACACTTTTAGAGAGAGCTTGGTGCATGCTCTCTAATGTCGATTTGTCAAAAGACTTTCGGGCCGAGGCAGTCAATTCAACTTGTTACTTGATAAATAGATCTTCTTCTATAGTAATTGATTTGAAGACTCCAGAAGAGATATGGCCTGGTGCCCCAGCTAATTACTCTCATTTAAGAGTATTTGGTTACTCTGCTTATTTTTATGTTAATGATGGTAAACTTGAACCTAAAATAAAGAAAGCTATCTTTCTAAGATATGCTACTGGGGTGAAGGGATATAGATTGTGGCGTTCTGATCCCAAATCGCCTAAGTTTATTATTAGTATGGATGTTACTTTTGATGAAAAATATATGCTTCACCCAAGAAAGGATTTTGTTATTGATACCACATGTACTGAAAAGGAGTCTAGCAAGTAAGTGGAACTAGAGGGATCAGCTTCAAAGAGAGTGCTTGAGGGCGCTCATGTTGAACCAGTTAACATTGTGGAAGGTTCAACTTCAGATGCTGATACACCATAAGAGCAACAGTATAATATTACCACCGGGAAAATAAAAAGGTAGATCTGACATCCTCAATGTTATGCAGATATGCTTGCTTATGCTTTGAGTATCGCAGAATCGATTGAGATTCCAAAGCCTTCTACCTATAAGGAGGCTACTAGTGGCAATGAGGCTGTAAATTGGACTGTTACGATGACTGAAGAGATAAAGTTTCTTCATAAGAACTAGAAATGGGAGTTAGTGAAGTCACCAAGGGGACAAAAAATTATTGGCTGTAAATGGGTCTTCAAGAAGAAAGAAGGACCTCTGGATACATATTCTGTAAGATACAATGCACGGTTGGTAGCTAAAGGCTACAATCAGACCAAATGTGTGGACTTCAATGAAGTATTCTCTTCAGTTATAAAACACACCTCAATTCGTGTGTTGCTTACCATGGTTGCTCATTTTAATTTGGAGCTTGAGCAGCTTGATGTAAAGACTAGTTTTCTACATGGCGAGCTTGAAGAGTAGATCTTTATGCATCAGCCAAAGGATTTCGATGTTAAAGCTAAACATATATCAGAAATCAACGAGTTAAAATCTCAACTCAAACATGAGTTTGAGATGAAGGACTTGGGAGCAGCGAAGAAGATTTTAGGGATGGAGATCCATAGGAATAGACGAGAAGGAAGTTTATTCCTATCCCAGGAGAAATACATCAAGAAGGTGTTGGAAAGATTAGTCGTGCTTAATGCCAAGTCTGTGAAGACTCTGCTTGCTGTTCATTTTCATCTTTCAGTAGATTTGTCACCTCAGACTAAAGAGGAGGAGCAGTACATGTCTTATGTTCTTTATGGGAGTGCAGTTGAAAGTATTATATATGCTATGATCTGCACCCCTCCAGATATTTCACATATAGTCAGTATTGTGAGTCGGTATATGGATAAGCCTAGAAAGGTCCGTAGGCAGGTTGTGAAATGGGTACTTAGATATTTGAGAGGATCAGTTAATATTTATTTATATTTTGGCAAGAACACAAACCCAGGTTGCAGAATACTTTGCTATTCTGATTCAGATTATGCAGGCAATTTGGATAAGAGACAATCACTGACAAGTTATATATTCACTCTTTCAGGTAGTGTCATTAGTTGGAAAGCGACTTTACAGTCGACAGTTGCTTTGTCTACCGTACAGACAGAGTATATGACAGTGACAGAAGCAGTGAAAGAAGCCATTTAGTTAAGAGATTTGGTTGAAGATCTCGGCTTACACCAAGGTATTTCTACGATATTTTATGACAGCCAGAGTGTTATACATTTAATGAAGCATGAGATGTATCATGAAAGAACCAAACATATATATGTCACGTATCATTTTATTAGAGAAATTAAAGTCATTAAGATTGAGAAAATTTATACTACAGATAATCCAGCAGATATGATGATGAAGCTCGTATCTTCACGCAAGTTCGAGCATTGTCTCAAATTGCTTGGAGTTCAACAAAGCGGAGGTTAAGCACGTAAGGGGCTTTTAGCGAGACAGCAAGAGTAAAGAGAAGATCTTCATATTCAAAGTCAATGTGGAGATTTGTTATTTGACTTTGAATTCAACTCACCAATCTTATTATTATTCCACCAACCCAAAACATTGTTCCATCAATCCAAAACATTATTCCACAAACTCTTTTGAAGGCTATAAATAGAAGGGAGTGATGAAGGGTTAGAGCATCGAACAGAGATCCAGAACAGAGAGAAAAAGAAAGAGTCAGTTGAAGAGAAAAAGTAAAAGGGAGTTTTTTTAGTGTTCTCTTCTTCGTGTGAGTTTGGTGAGATATTAGAGTGATCTCCCTTTGTAATATTCTCTTTTGTGATTAGTAAAGTTCTCTGCTGTTCTCACCCGTAGACGTAGATCATATTGACCGAACCACGTTAAATCATTGTGTGTTGTTCTCTTTGTCTTCACTGTGTTTATTCAGTGTTGTTATTATCCACTTTTGTATAGACATCTTCTAAATCTGTGAAGCCCTCGCTGCAACATGATGAAATGCCCATGAGATTCGAAATTTCTCAGTCTAGCCCACTCTCTTCATCACTTTGCCTCAAAACTCATATCTTTAGATCTCATCTTGTTGCATCCAAATGAGTTCTTTCTTTTATGTCATCTCCTTCACTAGCCTCCAGTAGTTTGAAAAAATCCCTATTGCTGCCCATGGATTGTGGTGATGATGATCATGATGAGGGTATTTATAACATTTTCAAACAAAAAGTGAACTGAAATTGTGCGTAGGTGGTTGGTTGAAAGAATAATACTATTTGAAGATGGTTCATGTATTAATAGAAAGAAGTAGGTCGGTCGTGTAATTATATCCTATTTTAAAGGTGGTTTCTATGGAAAAACCCTAGTTATTAACCCTTGATCATGTTTTTATCATCTTAGAAGATAAAAAACATGGATTTGAGATTTCGGTTTTCAGTTTTTTAGTTTATCCATTAAAGGACCGGATAGATAAACACAACTAAAAGGTATTGCTGGAACTTTGGTGCAAAAAGTTAAGTTTGAAGAATATTCCCGCAGATCTAACTTAAGTTAAGAGAGATCAAATTTAAAAGTACCCTTTATGATGTGATGACTGATGAATCTATTAGAAATTGCTACTAATATCAAATTATGGAACTATAAAATCCTATTAGTAACTATAAAATACTTTTATTGCAACGCACTACAACTTTTAGTTTTGTAAATAAAGACCATATATTATCATAAAGAACATGCTAGTTAGACTATAAGGACTGTACTACTTATATAGTATGAGGACACAATCATATAGGGTCTGCAAACACACATGATTTCTTATTGCAAATTTCAAGGAAAGATCTTTTATTATTATTATTATTATTATTATTATTATTATTATTATTGCCATTTAGTAAAATAGTAGTATAACATTTGTTGTCTAGTTACCACTTCTAACGTAAAGATATTTATGAGCCAACGTACAACATTGTTTTTATTTATATTTTATCAAACTATCATGATTTTCGGAGAAATTACTAAACTACCATAAAGTTATGGTAGAATCATGAATTACCATATATTCTTTGGATAGTTTGTGTTATGATAAGTTATTGTATTACACTAGTAGAAAACTGATCAACCTAGACAGAACAATCTAGACGGAAAAAATTTCCGTCTAGATTGAATCAGACTAGACGGAAATTTTCCGTCTAGGTTGATCCGTCTAGTTTGGATCAAACTAGACGGAAAATTCCGTCTAGTTTGCCAAACGAGACGGAAAGGGCAACCTAGACGGAAGTTCCGTCTAGGTTGCCTCAACCTAGACGGAAATTTCCGTCTAGGTTGACCACTCAACCTAGACGGAATTTCCGTCTAGGTTGAGGCAACCTAGACG
>BQKN01065552.1:802277-818403 GCA_022839385.1 Asparagus kiusianus | reverse complement strand
ATATATATATATATATATATATATATATATATATATATATATATATAATTTTATATTAAGTTTATGATTCGTTTAGTATTTCAAGAATAAAGTATGAAAATTTATAAATACTTACTAATTTTTCTTGTATCTTTCACGAAAAATGTTTTTTTGATTGGGATGAAATTGTTCAATATGTTCTTCAAGGGGAACTCATCAGTGCTCTTTGCTAGATATATCTTTTGTCAATGTCAATTCAAGTGATTCAGGAATATTTTCAAATTTTTGGTTTATTTACTTCACTTCTCTATTTGAGATAAAAACAACTTGATTTTTTTAAAGGATATATTTGAACTTTCTGATAGTTTCTCCACACAAATTTTCTTGTAATTTTTTACTCTATAAATATTATTAACATCGAAGATGAATGTTTATACATTATAATTAATTAATGCTAACTTATTATATTATAGTCTTTTGTTAGTTTTATATAATCTAGTCTTCTATCAATTAATGTTATTGCTAAAATTATATGTAGTTCCTTAAATTTATACAGTAACATTAATTTTTAATTTATCATATATATTTTAAATTTTTATTCCTTAACTGGATAGTTTTATTCTATTGTAATAATTATTTTTTACCGGCCTCAACTTAGACTACTTTTAGATGCTAAAAATGGACGATAAACTTTAAATTGAAACTTAAATTTATATATCCTAATGAAAGAATATCAAATATTTACTCCTTTCTTTGCCAAATTTCAGCCTTTTGTGATTTTAAAATTTTGAGCGTGTGTTTTTTAATTTTTTAACTTTAATAGTATTTTTTAAAAATTTTAAATTTTATGTTGGGTGCTTGTAATTTTTACGTTTTATGAGTTGGTGGTAAGTTTTTAAATGTTAAGATCTTTTTTTCAAATCTAAAATTTTGAGTGTGTTTTTTGCAATTACTAAAACTTTGAGTTGTCTTTTGACAAATTCAAATTTTTAGCGATTTGCTAATAATTTTTCAGATTTGATGTCTACCGGTTATAAGTTTTGAAATTTTAGGATTTTGTGATTTTTAGCTTTTGAGGGAGTTTTTGTAATTTATGTAACTTTGAGGTTATTTTTTACAAATTTTAAAATTTCAAGTGTCTAATAGTAATCCCTAGAATCTGTCTATGTTGTTTGCAAGTTTTGAAATCTCTGAATTTAGGGTGCTTATTTCTAATTTGAACTTTTGAGGTTGTTTCTGCAATTTTAGAAATATTTGAGGGTAATTACAAATTTTAAATTCCTCCCGGGATGTTTTTAATTTTTTAGATTTTATGTTTGTTGTTTTAGGTTTTGAAAAGTTAGCGTGTTTTGGGTAATTTTAAAGTTTTAAATATATTTTTTGTAATTTTTGAATTAAACCTTAATCTTATCTTTTTTTTTTAAATTGCTAAGCTATAGGTAGTTCATGTGGGGATAATATAGGATACAAATAGTATTTAGATAGATTAAGATTTAAATAAAAAATTTAAAATAATAGTTTGTTATCTTTTTTTAATTATGGAGCTATAGATAGTTCCCGTGGGATTAGATAAGATATATTAGAACTAGAATAGATTAAAATTTAATTAAAATATTCAAAATAGTGAAGGGTAATATTGAGCATAGAAAGATTTTCCTGAACTCTGCTTTTAAAGGAAATATGGTTAGATACAAACTAGTAAGACAGACACATGCCCCACGTGTTAGCCTTAAACATAAAAGGGAGCATGTGCCAGCGTACATAGCAAGCTTAAAGGAGTTCCCACCGTCAAAACATTGTAGACAAAATTGAAATTTAATTCAAACTAAATAAATTATCATAGCAAAAATAAGGTTATCAAGAGTAATCCTTGAAATTTGTGAGCATTGGCTTAACTAACTCCAAATAGAAAGAGTCTTTGTCGCAAGCAACTCTTAAATTTTGTAATGTGGTGCATCTAATTTAATCGAGATCATAATAGTAGTCATCTACATTTAACTAATAATTAAAAATAAAGATATATGAGAGGATATTTCAGGCTGATATCAAGTAAACATTTGTCTTAACTTAATGCAAAATAGTGAGCTATGTTTGCTAGGTTGCAAAGCTAAACTTTTTCCATGGTACCCAAAAAGCTTCATGAGATTCCATTAGACTACATTGAAGTGTCAATTAGGTATGAAGAAGTCTAGAAAAATAGATCTAGTTATCTAACAACTTTTTTATTCTATAGTAAGAAAATTTCACATGTTATACGCTTAATATTCTTCAAATTCTTTAATCGAACCTTTCTTCCTAACAAAAAGGGAAAGCTGTTCGAAAATGCTTATCAAGTAGTATCAGGTAGTTTAAGTCTTGACATTGTCATCTGGGTTTACCATCATGCTCATAGCAAGGAGTATCTTTTGTATTTGGGAGTTATATAATATGTACTATTCTCAAAATAAGCTAGCAAAAATAAATAAATAAATAAAAGGTTTTGATTCTTTGTGTTTGGATAGTGTCACTTGTAGCAAAAGGTTAAATGGACACTTGAACGCATAGTTGGGATGCGAGTACCTTTGGTTTGCAGTTTTGGAATTATGAGGGGCAAGTATCTAAACACCTTGTTTCGCAAAACTTTGTTCCGCAAAAACAATCAGGTTCGGTTTTTTTTATATATAGTGATATGGTTATCCATTAGTCCATAACCCCACAATAAGAAAAAATAATACGCCAAAGCCAATGCAATGTAACATCTTTAAAAGACTCAAATTACTTCAATCCATTTAATTAGATAGAAAACTAAGAATTACTCACTTCTTTATACATTAGAGACTCAGTGTTGCTTGGTTCATTGCCAATATAGATAGTTCACACAAAGATGTATTAGTTGTATGTACAATTTTTTATTAATTGTTTATTTCATTATTGCAATTTATCAACTGATATGCAAAAGAGATGCGGCATACATTAAAAATCACAAATTTGATAAGCCCTTGAGAGTTAGCCATGTGTTAATTGGACAGCTCATATCATGTGACCAAAAGAGCCGACCCAAATATAGACACAACCCAGCAACCAAGTCGATCCCTCCAACAGTCTCAGTCTGATTTTAAAGGCATCTTCTGGCCGGAATCCACCAGAAAAAAACTCAAGTCCGAGTCGAAAGACATCTTTAGGTTGGACTCCACCAGAGAGTATAGATCCCAAGGCAAGGAGAGGAATGTCTGACAGCCTCGTCAGCACTGCTCGCATTAAATGCGCAGCCAGGTGCTATGATGACTCATCGGATGACGCCCATACTTCACCATCCCATTGCTATCGCATTAAATGCACAACCGAAGGTTATATTGACTCCTCGAAAGTCGCCCATACTCTGCCACTCTGTCGCTATCACGTTAAATGTAATAAGAATGAATCCTCAGGTTCGCCCCTACCAATTGTCAACACCTGTAAAGTGGAAGTAAAATGTTAACTTTGTCGGTTGGATTGGATCAGGAGCGGATCCAGGATTTTAGTTCTGGGGGGTCGCGTACAAAAAATAGATGAAAAATTTTCTTAATGTAATTTTATTCACAAGAGATATATCACAACCCAAATAAAACGAGTAGAATAACCAACATCAATATCTCCAAAATATTTTAAAAGAGGAAGACAAATATTATATAGAAAATAGTCAAATAAGCATCATCTATTTTTTATAACTAAAATTTCTCTAACTAAAAGGAATTCGACGTTCCTTAAAATTTTCAAAGTCTTCAATGATAGCATCAATTCTCAGACTTTTAGCAATTTCTCTTTCAATAAACACCATTAATGCGTCGGAGAGGAAAGCATCCTCTATTTTTCTTCGAAGCCTAGTCTTGACGATATTCATAGCAGAGAATGATCGTTCTGCAGTACTAGTAGAAACTGGAAGAGTAAGCACAAGTACGATCACTCTAAAAATGAGGTCGTATGTAGCAGATTTATTAGTCTTTACCAACCATTGACCCAACTCAGAAATGGTTGAAAGAGTTTTGAAGTCTGACCCTTTGACTATATTATGCTCATAATGTTTCAGTTGCATCTTCAAACTCTCTTTTTCTTCACTTGTAAAATCTTGTGCATAAAACTTGCCAACCAATTTGCATATATCTTGTATTCTCAAAGCCTCAGGTGCATTTTGAGGATTTAAGGCAGAACTAAGCATGAGCAATTCTGTCGCATCTTCACTAAAACGTATATTAATTTCTTGCATTTGTGAATCGATCGCGGCATAAAAAAAGTCTACTCGATAATGATGCCCAATGGTGATGTCTTGATGACCATGAGCTCATTCTGCCCATTCGCTAAATACCTCTCCATAAATTTCTAATTTCAATGAAACCCCATTTATTAATCTTGTTGCTGCTCATGGTAATATATTTACTATTAATATATACATAAAAACCCTCAAATAATTAATATTCACAAACTAAATTTTCCCCAAATTAGGAATAGAGCACCCTAATTTTTTTCCCCCAAAATTTTGAGGGGGCTTGAGGAATAGAACACCCTAATTTTTTCCCCCAAATTTTGGGGAGCCGTGGCCCCCCTGGACTGTATGTAGATCCTCCCCTGGATTGGACTACCAATTTTTCGCCACTCTCCTACAAATAGATATTATTTCCACCATTTTAACGTCTGGACTATCTACCATGAACTAGATTCTACATTTCTCTTCATACTATTTTATCAGTCACTAATTTGAGCGTCACAAGATAATGTTAAGAGAAGATGAGGGGGCCTGTGACTAGGGCTGTTAATCGGTTTGAATGGTGCGGTTAATAGGTGACACCGAACACCAAACCGATCTATTTTTTCGGTTCGGTTCGGTTTGGTTTTTCACTTATTTTTTCATAAACCAATTGTGTTCGGTTTAGTTCGGTTTGGTTTTTCTCTGGTTTATATCGGTTTTTTCGGTTATTCTATAAAGAAAACAAGTCTAGAAAAAGTAGAAAGTAGAAATGTCTCATATTACATAACCGTTTTCGAAAAGAAAAAAATGAAAAAGGGCAGCCCACAATGCCACATAACAGTTTTCGAAAAGAAAAAAAAAGCGATGAAAAACTACAATAGCGGAAACATGTAGATGATAGATCAGCACTTCAAGTTCAGCAACAAGCTTCTCTATGACCAACATTTGGGGAAAGGGAAAGCTACAGTATCACGTGACAGAAGGGATTTCTTCGCCGGTGACAAGAGAACCCAAGATTTAGGGCCGATGGATAGGAGAACCCTAGATTTGGGGGTGATGGACAAGAGGGGACGAGACGGAGCGCGAAGAACCAAAAGCTCGTTGGGTTTGGGACTTTGGGGGCGATGGACGAGAACCCAGATTCTCAGAAGCCCTAGAAATATATAATTAAAGTCTAATGTAGACTATGTAGTAATGTTGGAACGCAGGCCAAGGCCATCCTTTTTTTTGGGCTTCATTTAAGCCCAAGTTTGAAGTTTCTACATAAAATTTTATGTATATTAATAATATATATCTATAAATAATATAATTTCCTTACAATATATATAATCGGTTTTTCGGTTCGGTTTCGGTTTCCCGACATCCGAAACCAAAACCACACCAAACCTTTCGGTTTTCGGTTATTTTTTTGCTGTTTGGTGCGGTTTTTTCTTTCCTTGGTTTTTTCGGTTATGGTTCGGCTTTGGTGTGGTTATTTTTTCGGTTATCGGTTTTCAAGTTACAGCCCTACCTGTGACGTCTTTCTGCTTTTACAGAGATCTGCTTCTCAAAGTTTATCCGCCATAATCTTCTCCTACTATTACTCTACTCACATATTAACTTAGATTTCTATCATAACCGCAATCAATCTGGTTATTTGCAACTGTAAATAAAAAGATTGCAGTTTCAATGAAACAAATAACTAGGTAGGATAACTCTCTCTCTTTTTTACAAGCTATAATTATAATTGCAATTTTGCATTGGACAGGAGGAAATTTTTTTTATAGAGGGTTCTCTATTCAAAATCATATATAGGAAGCAAGTAAAAGTGATACATGTACCACCAACCGCTCTCGATTTGATCACAACAAAACGTTATAAGGTTGATGTGTCCATATAAAAATTATTGATCTTGGTTGGAATTCTAAAAAAATGGCACGGGTTATCTTGTCCCATGAATTTTGGATCCACAAGAATTACTTTTTTCTCATAGATCCCTTAACCTTAGGGGAAAAAAAAGAAACCCTATAGAAAGAGCTCCTTAGAAAATCATATATATGAGGAAGGACATTATCATAAATACTGTCAAGAACATATTTTAAAGTTCAAGATCATATAATAAATTAAGTAATTTGCTTGTATGGATATAGTATTGATGATTGAAACCAATGCGATATTCTGTTTGCACAAAGGATGTATAGTAAACATAATTATTAATAATTAACGGTCTCTTCCTATAGAATTTCTATCAGAATTAATCATCTCTATAGGAGTGGGATGGTATACACCTTAGACAGAATAATCGTAATTCTTAAACTAACCCTCTAACCGTCTGTAGATGGCATAGGCTACTCCTTTCTATACTTCACATTTGATTTTCTATAGCAAATGCCTTTGGCTAAATTTCAAAAACACTCCTATAAATTTCAAAATACCAAAAATCTCTCCTTAATTTTTGGGTTATCAGAAAACCTCCTTCAACTTTCTACATTTTCCAAAAACCTCCTTAAAAACGTAATCCGCAATTTTCCTAGCAAAAGTACTCCTTTACATAATTTTACCAACCCAAGTGAAAATTGCACTTAATGAGGTTAGGAGGAGTTTTATTAAAAAAAAAAATTAAGGTTGAGGTGTTTTTTTTCCGATATATAATCCCTAAACTTAAGGAGTTTCTCTAATATTTTGGAAGTCACTGGGGATTGCCTGGTAATCGCCCAAAGTTTCAGGGGCTTTCTGAAAATTATCCTACCCTGGCCGACATAGTTTTAACTTGCGTACGAAGGCTCTGGAAGCGGATCAGCATCACCGCTCATTAGTTTCCTGTTCTCAATTCAAAAGATGGCTAAATGCACCCATCCGTTGACCATCCACATTAACCCCGCCACGTGTCAACCTCACCCTACGCGCTTGACACATACCCGCTTACAATTAACGCGAAGCATCCGCCTCTTCCCCTCGCTTTTATCCGTCCAATCCCCTCTACATAAACGACACACATACAGCTCATATTTTTCCTACAACACCGGTAAAAATCTTAATTTGCTTTTTATAGCGTCTTGAGTTTAGAACTTTAACGATGGCGCAGCTGCTGGGCAAGGCGAAGGAGTTTGTGGCCGACCACGTAGCGCATGTTAAGAAGCCGGAGGCCGATCTCTCCGACGTGTCGATCAAGGATGTGAGCAGAGACTCCGCCATATTTAATGGACAGCTTAACGTTCATAATCCGTACTCCCACTCTCTCCCTATCTCTGAGGTCTCCTACACCCTCAAGAGCGCCGGCAGGTAAATTTACAAATTAACTAACTTGAGATGAGCTAGAGATTAATTAGGATTTTGCTAGTTACGTTAATTTCTAGATATTTATTTGCTAGATGAGCTGCGCAACTTATAATATCCGCGTGTCACCGGGTCATGTTTGATTATAGGACAAATTTTTAAAATAAACCCGTTTAGAAACTTATTTGCAAAAGAACTACTTCGAAAATATTTGTCAAATTCGATTCAGTTTCGGGGTTGAAACTGGATCGAATTTGACAAAAAAACATCCAAAATTTTATGGGACTTCAAATTCCGTGAAGCGTAAGTCCCCATTACTTCGTTAATTAAGTTAATAATTGGGGCTTAAACTTCATGGGATTTTACTTGAAGTTCCGTGGAGTTTTGAATGTTTTCTCGCCTAAAACATTATATATGTTTATTTATCAAAATAAGTTTTGAATGTTTCACAAAATAAGTTTCTAAAGAGGTCTAAAACAAATTTGTCCTTGATTATTTATGCTAGTTTATTTATCAAATTTGAATCATTATCCGACACTTTCTTTTTCCCCTTCATCAATCATTGCTAATACTATCAAAGATACTTTATTTTCAAGCTCACATGGTATTATTGGAGCTCACTTTGATCTAAATTAATATGTTCAAACTTGCACACTTGAAAAGGTTGTCTTAAGGTGGTGGACTAATAATTATTTTGTGAAACGAGAGAATTTCTGGATTCTTTGCTTCCACAACTTACAATCTATACTTTCTTACAAAATATACTCTTACAAAATTGATTTTATTGTAACATTTTTAATATTGTAGGGTTATCGTTTCTGGCACGATGCCGGACCCGGGATCACTGACGGCGAACGACACGACGAGGCTCGACGTGCTGATGAAGGTGCCTTACGATCTTCTGATCAGCATAATGAAGGATGTGGGGAGAGACTGGGATATTGACTATGAATTGCTGGTCGGCCTTACTATCGATCTCCCTATTATTGGCAACTTCACTCTGCCTGTGTCCAAGAAAGGAGAGATGAAGCTGCCTACTCTCTCTGATATCTTTTGAGTTTTTGAGTTTTGTGTGTAGCTAGGCTACAACGGAATAAGTAATTATGTATCAAATCTGTATTAAGTGTTTCGCATTGTCTTGTTTATGGTGTCACATGGGGGTTTTTAGTACTTCGGAATTGACAGTAGCGAAATTGCAGTACAAAATACTGTGATGAAGTTAAAAGTTAGCACCTTGGTATTTGAAAAATATGACTAGATTTACATTTTGTGCGCAAAATTAAGTTGTGCATGCTGCAAATACATGAGACAAGATAAAATGAGAGAGTAAAATCTCACAACACTAATATTACATGAATTTTATTCAATCATTCAGTTCGGCAGAGAACTGTATATGTATATTATTTAATATGTTCGGGTGAAAAGTCGATTTCACTGGAGAAACCATTACAACTTTGAGTGTTATAATAAATTCAAGAAACTAGTCTTTTTATAAGATTTTTAATCAATAGTTACAACTTTCTTTCGTACTACACACAATAGTAGTTTTAACTCATATTGCTTGGTGGGATCGTTGACGGTATCGGGGTTTATTCGTGGACCGTCTACGAATCAGATCCGGTTAGCAGAAGAATTGACCAGAGCTCCTACTTTACAAAGGAAGTATTCACTGAAGTACTAATATCGACCAAGCGAAATCAGTACTCTTCTCGAGATTAAGGCCAAGCCTAATCTCAAGGAACGAGGGTACATGGCTTCGAATCCTTCGAAAGATTTCTTTTTTATGCTGAAGTTCATCGGGATCTAGTTAGCCTTTTCTGAAATTTTGTGCTCCTTGACTCCTCAATCCAGCAACACATCGTCCTCTTGATAAAATTTCAGATCTGTAGAATGGAGGCCTTAGGCTTATATTTATAGGGTCTCGGATGCGGGTATTTGGATGAGAATAGGAGAATTGGCTTTATCTTCAGTTAATAATAGCCTACCTACGTGTAGAGATGATATCAAATCAGTTAGAAACCCCTGGAACAGATAAATCCTACGAAAACTACTTAAACAACTGTCGAAATTGCGTTTGGGGCTCGAGACTGCGCGATAGGCACTAGTGACCCGCGTGCGCGTGGGTCACCAAGTGGCTACCGGCGTGACCGCGGGTCACCTCTTGGTGACCCGCGTGCGCGTGGGTCACCAAGTGGCGACCCGCGCCCCCACGCAGGTTCCGAGGCTCTCTCTTTCTCTTCGCTTTTCGGTGTTTTCCTACTTTTTCGGACTTGTATTCTCCATCATTTTACGTATTTGGTTGTCTTGTTGATTTGTACGCTTTGCTAACTTGCTTCCTATGCTCGTTAGCTTCTTTACGACACTTGAAGCTGGCCGACCAGCATGGCGGGCACTTAGAGCTGATCGACAAGCGCAGCGGTTACTTGGAGCTGATCGATAAGCGCGGCGGTCATTTGGAGCTAACCGACAAGCGCGGTGGTCACTTGGGTAATTCTTCTTGACTCGGATGATGATGTTCATCGTATTCTCTTCGTTTTGAGCTGTGTGCGGGAACCTATAAGTATTTTTATATGCCTACAGATACCCTATCCAAAGTGTTTTAGCTTCTTTCTTTTATAGAGGAGTCTGAAATGCTTTAGATGTGATAGGCTCCCACCTTTAATCGGTCAAAGGACCTATAATTGGCTTCAGTTCTTGACTTCTCCGCTTTTTCAGTCTATTCAGTATTTTATCGAATAGCTAAAATTTTTTCGGTGCTGCGTTTATCGTCTGACCGTTGTCAAAGTCTTAATTTGAAACTAACGTATTGGTTTCTGAACTTAGCTCGTATCGTTGGGTCGACGTTGGACTGATTACCTTTCGTCGGGAATTCATATCTCTTGAACTAGGATTAATTCAATTCTTGTTTCAGTGAAAACTGTTGAAGTATCGATCTTCATCACAGCGCATTGATCGGCGTTGACTAATGACTACGCGTTGCCCGATGTTGACTTTCATCGTAACGCGTTGATCGACGTTGACTTTCATCGCAACGCGTTAACCGACGTCTACACAATTTATGCTCTTAAGGCGTTAGAGCGAGGAGAACAAATTTATACTCGTATACTCCTGGGAGTTTTGGGAATCAGTTTAACCTCGTGTACCTGTCGGAGGTTGCCGGGTTAGAGTGAAATCAAAACCCCCAAATTCAGTTTAGGGTCTCAAATTAAAAAGAAGTGGTCCAGTTCATATTCCTTACCCTGTTAGACCCTGGGGGGAGGGTGATTAGGGTCTTAATGCTATAATAGTGTAATAAAAATAAGACAAGCAAATCACTACAATCAAAAACAACTAATGTAAATGAGATAGAGTTAGAGTTCGTTATCCTTGTAACACGCGATGTCTTAACGAGGTTCGGTCCACTGACCTACGTCCCCGCTCCACACTCTCGAGGAGAAATCTACTACACAACCGGTTTGGAAGCTGGAACTTCTTGTACACAACGATCTCCTCACGATCTCACTACTACACAGTTGATCTCCACTATATCACACTCTCACACAATTGATCTTCACAAGATCAAGCTCTCAAATAGTAGCAATGTTGTAAAATCTCTCTCTTTACAGGTTCCTATGGCAAAGAGAAAGATTAAACTGAAGCTGGGAAGTAAACTTGGGAAAAACACAGAAAATAAGTTTTGAAAATTTTGGCTATCAGTAAACAAAATATCTGGTTTTTCAAAAGCTTGGGACACTTGAGGAAGAAGGAGTGTATGAGTTTAAATAGGAGAAACCAGCTGTTTAAACTCATACCCTAATCCCCCAAATCCAGGAAAATAATCGGCGCCGAAATCTGTACAAAAGACCGTTTGAAAGTAAGCGGCGGTCGACCGTACGATTTTCGTAGTCGACCGCGAGACAGCTCAGAAACAGAGAAAAAGTCCAGAGACTTCTGCGGTCGACCGCGGCGGTCGACCGTGGTAAATTTCGAGCTCACGGTCGACCGCCACGGTCGACCGTGAAAGTTTCTGCTGCCCACTGACGAATGAACTTAGGCGCGGTCGACCGTGGCGGTCGACCGCAAACTGACACATTCAAAAAACCTGTTTTTGACTCTCTTAAAAATTCTGTAAAATATTTAATTGACTTCCAAAAATTGTGAAACTCTATAAAATATTTTTGACACTAAAAACAAATTGTTTGGAAAAGAAATTTTGATAATAGGTCCTCATACTTATGAGAAATAGTATTTTTGTGAAAACGCTCAAAACTATAAGTATGAAAACGTGTGTGTGATATCCCAATAGCTTCAATTTAAATCTAAACTACTTGCCTACATTTTAGCACTAGAGAGAAAATAAAAACTAGCTAATATCCTCACGTAGAATACAATTATTTGAGTCTTGATATAGCTTGAGTTGGATGAAGCTTCTTATTGCATTTGGTGTTCTTGAATGAACGTTGCTTCATCACTATGCCTCCTCCTCCTTTGGATATCATCGTTGTAGCGTATATTCCATCCAATCCTCCATTTGTGGCACTAACATGCTTGATATATATATTAATTACATTGTTACTCAACAAGCAATTAGTACCGATAATGGTGGTTGTAAAACATCATCAAAACATAAGGGTTAACATACCCAACCAGTCATTCACTCTAAGTGACGTTCATTGCGGATATGTCACCAGTCATTCACTCCCGGGTTCCAGTGGTAGAAAACATATCATAGGATTACACCCCGGTGTGATGGGATTGGAGGACCCACCTAAAGGGGAGCTACCTATAGTGGCTCTCACAGTGAAGAACCGCCTTGCCATGCTAGGGCGAGAGCTACTTGTCGAAAATTATAGATGCCATGACTGGTCTCATTCTTCATATAAGTTACAATTACACTAGCATTGTTAGGTCTAGGAACTAGTTTCCAAATATCATTTCTTTGAAAATTGTTTAGTTCATCATGCATAGCTAAAACCCAAAATTCATCATTTAAAGCATCATTAACCTTCTTAGGTTCTAATTGAGATAGAAAAGCAACATTACCATTGAGATAGAAAAGCAACATTACCACACTCACTCAAAGCCTTTGAGCGAGTAACAACCCCTTGTGAAGGACTCCCAATAATTTGCTCCTTTGGATGATTTGATACGAATTTCCATGCTTTGGAGAGTTCTTCTTGGACATGAGTGTTGGTGCTTTCCACATCTTTTTGTGCTTCTATTGAGGGTGTATTTGTAGGTTGCAAAAGTTCCAATCCTCCCTCAACATCATCATCATCTTTCCTAGGCAAAATAACTTGTGAACCAATATTAGTCTCATCAAAAGTAACGTTTATAGATTCTTCAACAACAAGAGTTCATTTGTTGAAGACCATATAAGCCTTACTTCGAGGTGCATACCCTAAGAAAATGCTAACATCAATTTTAGAATCAAATTTATCATGGTGATCTTTTGTGTTTAGAATAAAACATTTACAACCAAAGATATGAAAATAACCAATAAATGGAGTTTTCCTATAAAATAGTTCATAAGGAGTTTTCTTAAGCTTTGGTCTAATCAAAACACGATTTAAAACATGGCAAGCCGTATTGACGGCTTCCGCCCAAAAATATTTAGATAAATCAAAGGAGTTTAACATAGTTCGTGCATCTCTTGTATGGTTCGATTTTTCCGTTCAACAACACCATTTTTTTGTGGTGTTCTCAGAGCGGAAAACATATGAGTTATACCACGATACGCACAAAAATCATAAAAAGAAATATTTTAAAATTCACCACTATGATCACTTTTTATTTTAACAACTTTCAAATCTTTTTTATTTTCAATTCTCTTAATATGATTTAAAAACTCATCAAAGCATTCATCTTTACTAGCAAGAAATATTGTCCATGTAAAACGAGAAAAATCATCAATGATAACAAAAACATAGTGTTTGCCTCCAAGAGAGGTAACACGCATAGGACCAAATAAATCAAGATGAAGAAATTGTAAAGGTTTAGAAGTTGATACCTCATTGATGGATTTGAAGGTAGATTTAGTTTGTTTACCTTTAGCACAATCTTTGCATATGGTATCTTTGATGAAATGCAAGTTTGGTAACCCTTTAACAAGATTCCTCTTGGACAATTTGGATATCAATTCCATGTTTGTATGTCCAAGCATTTTATGCCAAATCCAAGGGTTTTCATCAATTGTCGCAAGGCACTTCACATCTTGATTCACTAATTCATTCATCTCAAAAATGTACACATTAGATTTTCGATTTGCAACAAAAACTATTTTTCCATTCATACTAATAATGCATTTGTCCGGTTTAAAGGAAATATCAAAACCTTTATCACTCAATTGGCTAATGCTAAGAAGATTATGATTCAAGCCATTAACTAAATAAACATCTTCTATAACGGGAGAGGGTATCTTACCAATACACCCAATATCAATGATTTTACCTTTCTCTCCACTACCAAAGGAGACACTACCTCCTTCAATCCTTGATAGGGTTGCAAATACCTCTTTGTTGCCCGTCATATGATGTGAGCAACCACTATCAAGATACCACATCTCTCTACGTCGTTGCCGTGATGTTCCCTACAAGAGATGAAGGTGTAGTAACTTTAGGTACCCAAATCTTGGGTCCTTGGTGGTTAGTAAACTTGGTACCTTTAGGTACCCATGTCATGCCATAAAAATCATGATTATCTTTGATCCTACAACGTGTAGAAATATGACCATGTTTCATGCAATATGTGCACACAAAATTTCTCTTGTGTGTAGGAGCATAAGATCTATGAAATCTATTTCTACCATGGTGATGATGATAAGCATAAGCATGAGTGGGTCTAATCCTACCACTCTCAATTTTTAGTCTTTCAATCTTGGATCTTAATTGTTTGTTTTCAAAATCAAGATCCCCTAACAATTTATCTTTTAATGCAAGAGAGGTTTGTAGTTGTTCTAGTTGGGCATCACAAGAAGCATGTAACTTTTTAAATGAAGAAAATTCTTTTGACATCCTTTTAAACTCAACATTCAATTCTTCTAAAGCCGTAGCTAGATCACATTGCATATAAAAGGATTCACTTTCGGTGTCGGAAACTACCTCCTTTTCATAGGCAATGAAGCAAATGTCAGGATCATGAATAGCAGGTTTGGCTCCTTCTTCATTGCTATCCGAATTACTTGGTTCGGATTCTTCCCATCCGGCATACATGGCTTTCTTCTTCTTGTACTTCATGTATTTCTCCTTGAGTTTGGGGCAATCCTTGGCGATATGACCCGGTTCATTCCATTCAAAACATTTTCCTACATATAAAGAAAATTTGTTGTTAGATCGAGGATTAAATTTCTTGTTCATTTTAATGAGTCTAGAAATTCTTCTAGAGAGGTGAGCCATTTCTCTAGAAAAATCAACTTCACTCTCCGACGATGATGATGAGGAGATGTCACTAGCTCCTTTGAGAGCTATAGTCTTCATCTTTGGTGATGGCTCCTCAACTTCCCGTGGGGTCACTTACTCTTTCTCCTTTCCCTTGAGCTTTTTCTCATGAACCTTAAGCTTGCCGATGAGGTCATCGAGAGCTAGAGTGGTGAGATCATGAGCCTCCTCTATGACCATAGCTTTAAGTTCCCATATTGGAGTTGTCACGCCTCGCTTGCCAAAATACCAGGGGAATCGGAACGTGAACAAGCCCGCGACGTATTAGATTGAGAAGAAATATACTCTACTTTTTTTTCTTTTTTCTTTTCTTCTTAATCCAATACGCTAAGCGTCTGGAAATAAGTACAATGCGAAGTCACAAGTCCCCGATCACACATAGCAAGAATATAAAGATAACCCAGAATAAAAATAAACATCACCAATGGTAAATCATCCCAGACATAAAATATGGGTCAAACGTACCATTATTACAACAACAGTTCAACTAGGAAATAAGAAATACATAGTCCATAATAAAAGGAAATAAAATAACTAAATCTATCATCAAACTAAAGAAAAGTACGATAAAAGAGTTTTAATGTCCAACTACTACTACGAAAGAAAACCACTACGCTTCAACTGGTTCTTCTACTCCTTCTGCAAGGCTCTCCTACTGGAAATCATCTGGCTCCTGTACAATTCCGAACTGAGGCTGTCCGTCTCCTAAATCAGATGTACACCCAAAAAATAGGAGTACGTCAGCGTGTATACACACGGCAAGATCCCCCAAGGCAGGAACAAATACAATAACGGTAATGATAATATATGCGTGGTCAATCCGATAACAGAAATAAAAATAGAACATGAGATGATAGTAATAACGTTAGAGGCATGCAACTGGAATACTAATAATCAGAAGAATCCAAAAATCAACCAAGTAAGAAGATCATGTAGGTAGCGATCAAAAACCATCCAAGCAACAAGATCATACAATAGATGGAATTAATACTTAAAAATCTACAACTTGAGACGTAGTACGTCGAGCGAAATAATCCAAACAAGGAAACCCTCATGTATATACCATATGTCTTAAATTGTAGATAATTAAATATTAATCTTGATCTATGTATGAAAAGAAAACAACTGGCCATCCTATCACAACTCACTGGTCCCTATCTCACACAGAGCCAACGCTCATATCCTCGGGTAACTGACTAATCGTAAATCACAAATATCCCAACTCCTCAGACCCACCCCAGAGTGAAACGATCCACTGGTGCGAGCCTGGAAAATA
>BQKN01065552.1:758713-802267 GCA_022839385.1 Asparagus kiusianus | reverse complement strand
GACCCACCCCAGAGTGAAACGATCCACTGGTGCGAGCCTGGAAAATAAACATCAAACACATCCGATAACATGAACCAATACTTCACCATCCCAACTCTCATAATCCCTGGTCATCTACACACAAATCTCTAGGTCTTATTCATGTCATACACACCACTATAATCATGTACTTCTTGTAATTCTCATCAACGAATCGCAAATACAATTCATATCATGTGTCAGTGTCATGTATCGTGAGCAGGAAGCAAGAATAACTACTATTAACAGTACAAGATGAAAATGCCAAATAGAAGAAATTGCTCACATGAAATGTCACCGTTTTCAATCATTAATGCCCAATAAATAGTTTCCAAAAAAGGTATTTCTCTTTAAAATACTCTTCTTAAAATATATTTTTATTATTTTTTTATTATTTATGAACAGTAACCCTATTTAATTTTATAAAGTCTTTTTTGTTTCTTTTTCAATAATATTTTATAAATTGTTCGAAAATACTCTTTTCCTCAAAATAAAAATTCTTTTAAATCATAGCAATTATTCAAGAATACTCTTTATCCAAGTAAATTCTTTTCCCAAAATACTTCCTTTTAAAACATTTTCCTCATTATAAATATTTCTAAAAATACTCTATAAATATATTCTTCCTTTCAAACAACACGAAATTAACTATAACTATATTTTTGACATACTTATTCATCGTTTCGCAGAATATATCCACCGTAAAATTTCCAACAACCACACAATTAATATCATATCAGCACAAACTAATCTACGCACATACGTAATAAATTCATAATTAAGATAAAAAAATATAAATTAACGAGACAACGAGCAAGAGGGATCTTGCCTACGAGACAGTGCGGATCTATCGAGCGGGGTTGCTGGCGAGGAAGAACTCGGTGGATCTGGGCGGCGCGGCGACGGCTCGGATCTGTCAAGCGGCTACCGACGAGGAGGAAGCTCGGGTCTGTCGGGCGGTTGTCGGAGGCGAGTGGCAGCGGGGTTGGCTATTGGAGGCCGTCGAGGAAGAGCGGTGGGATGGCGTGGTGTTGGGGCGGCTGGAGTTTGGCGGGGAGATGGCCGGAGGCGGGTGTAGTCGGCGGCGGCTGGGCGAACTCGAGATGGAGGAGGAGGCGGTGACAGGGGAGGCTGAGGGCGGTCGGGGCTGGACGGCGAGTTCGACGAGCGGCGGCGTTGGGTTCATGACGGCGGCCACGGGCTGCTGCTGCAGCGAGGAGGCGGGGCGAGGTCGGAGGTCAGGCCGACGGGAGATGGGAGCAGGTCGGAGGGAGCTCGAAGGGGAGCTTGGGTGGTCAGCTCGAGCTCGGAAGCAGAGAGGAGGGGGCGGCCGACGAGGCAGTGGTCACGGCGGCGGTCAAGTGCGGAGCTTCGCTGGGCGGTGAACGGCGGTGGAGAGCCGAGTCGGGTTCCGTGAACAAGAGAGGAGGAGGAGATGGGGTTCTTGGAGATGAAGAGAATAATTGGAGAGAGAGAGCATGGAATTAAAAATGAAGAGGAGGAGGTTGAGCTGTTGAATTGTGAGAGGGAGAGAGAAAAGGAAAGTATGAGAGAGAGAGAATTACGGGAGTAAATAGGAAATAGTTAAATGGTGATTAGAGAATTGATTGGAAGTGATTAGGTAATTGATTAGGGAGGGGTTATGGAAAGAATTCAAATGAGAGAAAATTAGGGAGGGAAAAGATTACGAAATATTTATTTATTCATAATATATAAAAATAATCATTATAATAATAATTAACCATATAATAATATTAATAAATAGTTAACAACTAAATATTTATATATTTACATATGTACTAATGTATTAAGCTCAGGTTTACATTAATAATAACAGGGTCACTAATAATATTAGCCACCGATGATTATATATATATAAAATCATTAAACTATAAATTAATATTTAACAGAATTAATAAATACAAGACTATATATTTTATTATTTATTTATTTTGAAAACTCAAAAAATTCCAAGAATTAGGAAAAAATATTAATAAAATATAATATACATTTTAAATACTAGAAAAAATTGTTTAAATACGTATCGAAAAATTACGGTTGTTACAGGAGTCAATGAACGGAGGATCTTGTAGTTCGTCTCTTGGATAGTTAGCTTCTTGTCAAGACCATGCAATTCATTGATTATGTTAGTGAAGCGAGAAAACATAGCATCAATGGATTCATTTGGAAGTATCTTAAATAACTCATATTCATGCATAAGCCCACTAATTTTGGATTCCTTAACTTGGGGGGTTCCTTCATGTGTAATGCACAATTTCACCCATATTTCGTATGCGGTTGCACACGTGGAAACCCTATTATATTCATTGGGGGAAAGACCGCAAATTAAGGCATTCATAGCCTTTGCATTGAGATTGGCTTGGTGCCTTTCTCCATCGGTCATAGTCCCAACTTTAGGCTTTTCTACATATTTTTTCTATGAGTTCTTGGATGTCAAGATCAATGCAACGAAGGTAAATCCTCATCCTAGCCTTCCAATAAGCAAAATTACTACTGGTGAAAAGTGGTGGTCTAGTGGTGGATTGTCCCTCTAGCATATGCACATTTATTGAAGCCTCCATAAGATCTTTTCTCTAAGGTGGTTAGACCAAAAACTAATATAGAGACCAAGCTCTGATACAAATTGTTGGATCCTAGAGGGGGGTTGATTAGGGTCTTAAGGCTATAATAGTGCAATAACAATAAGACAAGCAAATCACTACAACCAAAAACAACTAATGTAAAGGAGATAGAGTTAGAGTTCGTTATCCTTGTGACACGCGATGTGTTAACGAGGTTCGGTTCACTGACCTACGTCCCCGCTCCCCACTCTCGAGGAGAAATCCACTACATAACCGGTTTGGAAACCGGAACTTCTTGTACACGACGATCTCCTCACAATCTCATTACTACACAGTTGATCTCCACTAGATCACACTCCCACACAATTGATCTTCACAAGATCAAGCTCTCAAACAGTAGCAATGGTGTAAAAGCTCCCTCTTTACAGGTTCCTATGGCAAAGAGAAAGATTAAACTGAAGCTGGGATGTGAACTTGAGAAAAAAACAGAAAACGGGTTTTGAAAATTTTGGCTCTCAGTAAACAAAATCTCTGGTTTTTCAAAAGCTTAGGAAACTTGAGGAAGAAAGAG
The DNA here is from genome assembly GCA_022839385.1 of Asparagus kiusianus. NCBI lineage: Eukaryota > Viridiplantae > Streptophyta > Magnoliopsida > Asparagales > Asparagaceae > Asparagus > Asparagus kiusianus. The sequence continues at coordinate 799,096 of BQKN01065552.1, read as the reverse complement.
TGTATGAGTTTAAATAGGAGAAACTAGCTGTTTAAACCTATACCCTAATCCCCCAAATCCAGGAAAATAATCAGCGCCGAAATCTGTACAAATGACCGTTTGAAAGTAAGTGGCGGTCGACCGTACGATTTTTGCGGTCGACCGCGAGACAGCTCAGAAATAGAGAAAAAGTCCAGAGACTTCTGCGGTCGACCGTGGCGATCGACCGTGGGAAATTTCGAGCTCACGGTCGACCGCGACGGTCGATTGTGAAAGTTTCTGCTGTCCACTGACGAATAAACTCAGGCGCGATCGACCGTGTCGGTCGACCGCAAACTAACACATTAAAAAAACCTGTTTTTGAATCTCTTAAAAATTCTGTAAAATATTTAATTGACTTCCAAAAATTATGAAACTCTGTAAAATATTTTTAACACTAAAAACAAATTATTTGGAAAAGGAATTTTGCTAATAAGTCCTCATACTTATGAGAAATAGTATTTTTGTGAAAACGCTCAAAACTATAAGTATGAAAACGTGTGTGTGATATCCCAATAGCTTCAATTTAAATCTAAACTACTTGCCTACATTTTAGCACTAGAGAAAAAATAAAAAACTAGCTAATATCCTCACGTAGAATACAATTTTTTGAGTCTTGATATAGCTTGAGTTGGATGAAGCTTCTTATTGCATTTGGTGTTCTTGAATGAACGTTGCTTCATCACTATGCATCCTCCTCCTATGGATATCATCGTTGTAGCGCATACTCCATCCAATCCTCCATTTGTGGCACTAACATGCTTGATATATATATTAACTATATTGTCACTCAACAAGCAATTAGTACCGATAATGGTGGTTGTAAAACATCATCAAAACATAAGGGCTAACATACCCAACCAGTCATTCACTCTAAGTGACGTTTATTGCGGATATGTCACCAGTCATTCACTCCCGGGTTCCAGTGGTAGAAAACATATCATAGGATTACACCCCGGTGTGATGGGATTGGAGGACCCGCCTAAAGAGGAGCTACCTATAGTGGCTCGCACAGTGAAGAACCGCCTTGCCATGCTAGAGCGAGAGCTACTTGTCGAAAATTATAGATGCCATGGCTGGTCTCATTCTTCATATAAGTTATGGTGGGGCAAGATGACAGGTTATGTCCTCCACCGATGGGGAGATGAGTTGAAGGCAATGGGATTGTATAAAGCTATTCATGCCACCCAATACGGATTGCCGGTGAGCGTTATCCACTTCACTGGATTAATAGAGCTATACAACCCGGATACCAACACTTTCCTTACCCAGAATGGAGAATTGGGACTACCTTTCCATGAGATGTACAAAGTCTGTGGACTACAAATGGGAGACATGTCGTATCAGGAATATTTTCCTTCCAAGCGGGAGCTACTTCACTTGAAAACCCACAAGTCTGCTCGATACGACACGTTATGGGAACTTACGTGTCATTATCAGATAGTCTTGCCCGGAACCAGTCCAATTGCGATGAAGAAGTCTCCTCAAATAAGCCTAAAGCAATTCTCGGGTTATCTATTCAAGAATTTAGAAAAATCCGACGAAGCAATTTGTGAGCTAAAACCACTAACTCCTTCGGAGATCAATAAGCTGATTGAGAAATGTGATGCCCGATCCTACACCATTGTGAGTGCCCTAGGTAGATTCTCAGCAGGGACTAAGTTTAAGACTTTCTTATGGTGTGCGAAAAAGTCTATTCACCCCAAGACTTTGTTGGCCAGTTACATCACACTTTGGTTGAAGTAGTTCGTGGTGCCATATCAGACCTCAAACGCTTTGCCGATAGAGGTATTATTCCCTGCTGTCCAGCTTGCCTACGGAAAGAGCTTATCTCTTCTGCCAGCAATGGTTGTTGACATCCATCGTGGGCTTCGTCAAGTGGCCACGGCTTTTACTCAAACGGAGAGACTCCATCTGATAAGATTCCTATGGCGAAGGCGGAGCTCCCTTATACCTATCTGATGGGGTGGCTGGTTCTTCATTGCCCCGATCTGATGTCAGCCCCAACTAATGCAGATATATCCACTCCTTTGCTACAATTACTCGACGAGTGCAAATGGAAAGCTCGGGACCTCTCGGACATTAGGAAGAACTTGCATATTCACAAGGGTTGGGTGTTCAATCCATGCTTCCCTCGATTTGCATGCCGATATAGTGGGTCGCTAACCGACATAGAAGCGTCGGGAACAAGTCAGACTTCTCTCGATGTTGGTTGTTTCAGATGGCTGATAAACATAAGGCCAGACCATCTTGTTTTTTGAGTGAAGGAACACTGCTATTTAGAGCCTTATCTGCTGTGTTGGTTCGCCCGTCAATTTGGATACAACCAATTATACATTAGGAATCTGAACCAAGAGTTTCATACTCGTGGCAGACTAGTAGATGGCGCTCGAGCTTGGCTGTGGAACGTGACGAGCTGTACTGGCGCCAAGTTCAGTCTTCTAAATACTGAACGCCACTTAGAGTTGACATATTTATGTTGCAAGTGGCTTATGGCAGCTAACGAGTCCATCCCTTTAAGGTCAATTAAGGAGTTGAAGGCTGAAGTTGCATCGCGTATTGCTGAGAGGATGGTCCGAGAAAGCATGTAGGAACGAAGGAGACGCGACAATAAGCTCACTGGTCCCTCAGGCAAAGGGAAGCAGAAAATGGAGGAGGTAGAAGAGGATTCGTTCGCTTCCGACGAAGAGAGTTCCGAAGAGGATGAAGTCACTGCTGGTGGGGGTATGGAGATTAACAGCGATTTCGAGGAACATGCGATAGGTTTGTCTGAGTCTTTTAATAAAGAGCTATGGGATCTATCGATCGCTTATCGAGCTTGTCGATTTAATGCTCGAAAGAAGTGAAAAATTTTGCCTTATAATAGAATGATGGTTGAACTTTAAGATGTAGGTTCCGAGGAAGAAGAAGGGAGAAGTAACCTTGTCACTCGTGCCCGACCTCGGGCCACCACTCAAACTGGATTGCAAATTGAGCCGCGTGTCACATTAACACAGGATAGACCTGTGGATCTCAAAGAGGCTCGACCTGCAAAACAACTGAAGATGACTATCAAGAGACGCGCTAAACCCTAGGCTTCTCAAACAGGAGTGGCTAGCGATGCGCCCATTGGTGGGGAAGGTAATGTTTCAACTCTTGTTATCTTTTCAGTCCTTTCATCTACCAAGCTTTAGACTTAGCAAATTTTATATTCTAGGGGGTCATGAAGAATATGCAATGACGTACAACCCTCCTTCTCTCGACTTAGGTTTTTTCAGAGGATCCAGCTTCGTGCCACAAGCAGATAAGGCTGTGGCCGAGGATCCGGTAGGTGTTGAAACAGATGCGGCCCTTGAAACCGGCGAAGGTGTCATTGTAGAATCTGGTTTGTATACAATGATCGCTAGCCCAGGTACATTTATTATCAGTAGTACACCTTTTAGATGGCAATATCGGGTATTAAATGACTCAGAGTCCGTCCTTCCCTAATTGTTTACATGCTTCTGGCTCTTTTAGAAAAGCTACAAGGGGCGAGTGCGGATGTCGGGATCGCAAAGCCTACCGTTTCCATCGGTGGTAAGCTTAATTCCCATTCATTGTTAATTCTCAACTTCTCTTTTCATGTCTTAACACTTAGGCTTTCTTGTAGATATTTCGATGGAAGGTTTAAGTGATAAAGAAACCTTTCACAACGCAGCCGACACACCTTCATCTCATCTTGTACAAGATCCTTCGGGATCTGGCGACAGACTGTTCGACGATATGTTGTCAGAACAAACTCATCATGAGGCTGTCGAACCAATCATTGAGGCTGGTTCCTCTACCGGTATGAATTTTATCCCTTTGTGAAAGTTATTCACTTATCGGTCTACTTAACCATAGGGGAGTTATACGTAGAACCAATCGTTGAGACTGATGCAGCTACTATTGTTGGGATATCTGACGATCCTGAGGGTCTTGATTTCTTGCTGTTGGTAGGAACTATCATAGAAACACAGTCGTCAGTCACTCAAACTCAGTTCACAATCCTAACGACTGAGATGACTGCTGCAGCTGCGGGGACTAGCCCTGTTGAGCAAGCCGTGAGACCAACTAACGAGGTTGGTACGTCAACGGCTGCGACATTGACAACAACCCTAACAGTTCGTGAGGCCATGCAGGTAGAACTGAGCGTGGGGGCGTCAACTTGAGAAAGCATCACTCAACTTTGGTAAAAAAATTTTTACGCCGATACCAATTTAGAACTTTGGCTAAGATTTCAAAGATATTTATATCTTCTTTTCCTTGTAGGGCCATCTTCTCGGCTCAATGACATAGTCAAGGCTCTGCTATCTGATGATGACCCGGATAAAGTCCTTCTTCGTTTGGAAATTACTTCCTTCTTCTCATTCGTGAATGGTATGATTGACAAGCTTATCAACAAAGGACTTTCTCCTGGTCTCTTCAAATCCTATCTTGATAACCAAGTGGCCTTCATAAGAAATCAAGGACATTCGGATTTGGCAGATGCTATTGTTGTAGACTTAGACCACCTTGAGCACGAGTTTCAAAGGTTGAAGGAATTCCAGGTTGTAGGCATCAAAAATTGCCGATAGGTCCCCACGAACAGCTCAGTGTTAGGGAACGACGATGAACATCACTACCCGGTTCACAAGAGTTCAATCGACATCGGTGAGCGCCTGAAGCGAATCGACGAGCTACGTGAGCTGACACAATGTCAGAATAACGGGGATACGAACTGACCGAAAACCCCGCGACCGCTGCAAAAGGAGCAACGCCCGTCATGTCCCGTTTGCCCCACTGATAATCCAACCATCGGGATCGACAGAGCTCTTCGTCAGAATTCCAACGCATCCGAAATCACTCAAATCCGAGTTGGGACGAAAAGTCAACGGCAAACCAACGGCGGACAACGGCGGACAGTCTCGGACTGAACCGAGGCACCCGCGGTGTCCCGGCGAGGTCGAAACACCCGAGGGGTGTCTTGGCAAAACCAAGACACCCCAGGGGTGTCTCGGCCACGCCGAGACACCCCAGGGGTGTCTCGGCCACGCCGAGACACCCCAAGGGTGTCTCGGCCACGCCGAGACGCCCCGGAGGTGTCTTGATCATTTTTCACGGACAAGAGGTGTCTTGAGCATTTTTCACGGACACGTAGGCGTCTCAAGTTTGTTACACGGACACGGAGGCGTCTCAAGTTTGTTACACGGACACGTAGGCGTCTCAAGTTTGTTACACGGACACGGAGGCGTCTCAAGGTTTTTTTACGAATAAGGTTTGTTAGAGGCAGCCCCTAGGCCTCTTCTTGGCCTATAAATAGACCCCTTGGGTCCTCATTCAAAGGGCGGAATTTAGAGGAGAAAAAGGCTAGAGCTTTGAAGCTTGGAGAAAATTTCAGATATTGAGCTTTATCCTTGAGATCTGAAATTTGGGAGAGGAGCGGCGAAGCCCTGCCGGAGTGAGGAGTGACCGGTCTTCATCAGCCTTCATCACCCGTTCCTTAGTGTTCCCCTTCGCAGGTAATACTAAGAAGAGCTAATATCTCGCTTTATCCGATATAGACGCTTCAAACTTCTAGATCTCACGCGGATCGACGAAGTTCTGTTTCTATATCCCTCCGCGGATAGACGAAACTCTGCCCGATTTTATCGGATCAGATCTGATTGCCCGGTGGTCCACGGATATCTACGTCCCCGTCACAGGCTAAAGACCCACGCAAGCAAGACCGCACCAAAACGGGATCTTGTGTTTATTTTCGATAAAAGTTGTAATCTTTGTTTTATTGCACAAGGAGATCTTATAAAAAGATCGACTTTTTATCTCATTCGATTTTTGTTGTAACGCTTGAAGTTGTAACAGATCTCAAAGCAATGAAAACAGCAACTTTTGACGGAAACACAGGTTGCCGGTGCTCCTTCATATGTGGCTGCTCAGATGGAGACTAGGCTGCAGGCATGGCGTGGGGCTCAAATATCTACCAATTTTAAGATTCGAGAGCAAAAGGGTCGTGTTCATCAGACGGAGGTCATTTTTAATAATAAATTGGCAGCCCTTCGCGACATTGGCTCTTCTCTCGCATTAGGTGTTGCCACGATAAAGAGACTTGAATTAGAACTTAAGGCGGCCAAGGATGCTCAGACCGTTTTGAAAATAACAAAGGCCCATGCTGAGGGTGCTGAAGATACAGTGTCCAAACAACTAGAACTTTCCAAAGAGAAGTTAGCCGCAATGAAGGCAGAGGCTGCACGGATATTGGCCCTGACGAGGACTCCATGAAGACCACACTACAGGGCGAGCTTGAGCAAGCTTATACTGTAGAATTGTCTAGGTTAGAGCAACAAGTTCTTAGCCATAAGCTTCATGTAGATTAATTGTGACTTTTGTACCTACAAACTCAATTTTCATTAATAGAAAATATTTCCTTTTCATTCACTAAGTCTCTTTTATTATGATGTCTCATTCTGTTTGGAATGATCAACCATAATATTTATAGGATTTTTAGCAAACCCTCAGCCATTAACGGGTTTGATAAGCCTTTACCGACTACCATTTGAGCCGGGCTAGCATGCGGATTTTTTAGGTTCGTTCTGTATGTAATGTTGTGCTAAAAGAGTTAACTCTTTTAGTACTACGATGTTGAATACGTAAGCTTCATCTTTCTTACGGGATTAGACTACCCGGCAATACGTGTTAAGCATTGACCTATCCCTACTTAGGCTTTAGGATAAAATTCCCTAGACTTGTATTCTGGTGTCTTTTTCACTCGTTGAAAGACTAAACCGATAACATGTATTAGACGTAGACTTAGGATTTTTAGCAAATCCTCAGCCCTCAACGGGTTTAACATGTCTTTACCGATTATCGTTTGAATCGGGCTTGCATGCAGATTGTTTAAGTTCGTTCTGCATGTAACGTTATGCTAAGGGAGTTAACTCTCTTAGTACTATGATATTGAATACGTAGATTTTGCCATTTATACAGGAATGCACTATCCAACAGCACGTGTTAAGCGCTGACTTATCCCTACTTAAGCTTCGGGATAAAATTCCCCAGACTTATATTCTGGTGTCTTTTTCACTCGGTGAAAGACTAAACCGGTAACATGTGTTAGACATAGACTTATCTCTAGTTAGGGATCAAGATAAAATCCCCCGTGTTTGAAGTGTACGGATTTGAAATCAAGAATTGTGTCTTTTCTTAGGGGAGGGATAAACCCGATGCTGGAGAGGAAGAATTTTATATTCTGTCCCTAGGTCATCTTTAAGGTGAAGACGAACCCAAAATGGGAGAGGAGGAATTTTATATTCTATCTCCCAAAACTAAAGAGGAGGAATTTTATATTCTATCTCCAGTTACAAAGAAAACTTAAAGTGAGATCTCCACCCCAAGAATCCGAAAAGGTAAAACTAAGAGTAGGATCTCCATTCCAAAAATCAGGAAGATTCAAGCAACCCTAACTTTTATAGGATTGGTTGCTTAATCTAAAAAAAGTGTTCCTCATTTATCAAGGTGAAATTTTGATTTTGGCCCTAACTTTTTCAGGTTTGGCCGAATATGAAAGGTGGAAGTCTTTTGTTTATCGAAAGGGGCATTCCGATCTTGGTCCTAACTATCTGCAGGTTTGACCAAGTAGGGTTAGAGGTAATCCTAACTTTTATAGGTTTGATTGCTCAAATTGAAAGTAGACCTCTCGTTCATGGAAGGAATCGAGAGGGGATTCTGACTTTGGCCCTAACTTTTATAGGTTTGACCAAAAAAGAGTGGGAGTGGAATACAGATAGCAGTGAAAATACTTATACTAGCCACTCGATGGAGGATTTCGATGTTAAGTGATTAAGACTTAACATGCAAAGTTTGAAAATTTCCAAAGATTGGCGGATAGAAATTTTAAGTGTCGTGTTAGTATTTTAACAACGTGAGTGTTAAGTGTATAAACACAGCAAGAGTTTGAAAAGATTTAACTGATAGGAATTTTGGTGGACCTACTGTCAACTGATTTGATTAGTAGGGGATTTTGTGAGGAAAGATTGATTTATCAAGATGGTCGAATCTCGTCTCAACAAAAGTATTCATGAGAGTTGGTGAATTGGATCTCTGCAATGAGGTACTCTTCAACCTTAAGGACATTCAGAATTCAAGTAGGGATTTCTTATTTATCACTTTTGTAGTAACTGGCTTATCCCTAAGAATACCACATGTAGTATTCTTCTGGGAACTTCCCGATACACGGGTTATTCTGAATATACTAAGAGTAGTATTTTTTCAGGAATTTCCTATTTATTGGCATCATAAGCTGGGCGCCTTCCTTAGTAATAAGGCGATATGCGCCATTTGAATAAACTATATCTACCACAAACGGTCCTTCCCATTTTGGTTCGAGCTTGCCTTTCTTCTTAGAATTAAGGATCATTGGCCGTCGGACGGTTAAGACCAAGTCTCCTTCTTTAAAACTCCTTTGTTGAACCTTTTTATCAAAAGCTCAGGAAATTCTGGCTTGGTAGAACTCAAAGTGCTGTTGAGCTTCCAAGCGCTTTTCATTGAGCATTTCGAGTTCTTCGAGACATCTCTGATGTTGTTCTTCGGTCGTAATCTCCATTGCAAGAACGACCCGAAGAGATGGGATTTGGATTTTCAATGGAAGAACCGCTTCACACCCGTACACAAGAATACAAGGTTGCTCCAGTGGGCATGCCAACTGTGGTGCGATAGGCCTATAGATCTTCGCCGAGTTTATCATTCCAATCTTGTTTATTAGTCTTTACGAGTTTCGATAAAAGTTTTATGATAGTCTTGTTAAAGGTTTCAGCTAATCCATTTGATGTGGGATTGTAAGTTGTCGACGAGACATCTTGAATTTTAAACTTCTCGCAAAACTTGATGAAGGCATTACTGACAAACTGAGGACCGTTATCATATATGATTCGTCTTGGGACACCATACTGGTAAATAATATGGTGCTTGATGAATGCCATGATGTTGCTTGTCTTAACTTCTCTGAGTGGAATCGCTTCAGCCCATTTGGAGAAGTAATCGGTAATCACTAAGATGAATCAGTCGCCTTTGATCGACGGGGGAAAAATAGGACCAACAATGTCCATTCCCCAAGTTTTAAAAGGCCATGATGTAGCCAAAGGGTGAAGATGCTCCAGGAGTTGGTGCATATAATTTGTGTGTACTTGACATGCATGACACTTTCGGGCATGCACGACTGCGTCTTTGATCATGATGGGTCAGAAATATCCCATCCTTCTGATGCGGTCATAAAGTTTAGGGTCGGGTTGGTGTACACCACAAACTCCTTCGCGTGTCTCCTTAAGGACCTCTTTTGCTTCTTTAGTCAATAAGCAACGTAGTAGCAAATCATCGTACCCCCGACGATATAGCTTTTGACTCTCTGTGTTATAATTGAACCTCGGTGCTCTCCGTCGGATTGAGTCTCTTTCATTCGCATCTTCCGGTAAAATCCTGTGTAGGACATAGTCTATGATGGGAAAGCGCCAATCTTAGGGTTCGAACTCAACTTGGGTTGAATGCACTTATTTAGTATCCTCCTCTCCGTTATCTATATCGTAAAAAACTGTTCCGTTTCGGGAGGCTGCGCTAGGGGCATTGCTAATGCTGTCAGCGCATCTGCGTATGCGTTCTGTAAACATGGAATGTACTCGATGAAGAATCCTTCAAACGATTCTGCCATCTCAATGGCCACCCTATGGTATGGTATCAAATTCTGATTTCTGACCTTATATACTCCCTGAACTTGTTTAACTATGAGTTTGGAATCGCCGAAAGCTTCGAGATACTCAACCCCCAGCTCTTAGCGAAACCGAGTCTAATGAGTAGCACGTTATATTCAACTACATTATTCAAGCATGGCTCGGTTAGAGAGTAGGCTCAAGGCATCACATGTTTTCCCGGGGGAGCTAAAACAACTCCAACTCCAGAGGAGATTTTAGAACATCTGGGAGTACTTGCTACGTTAGCTGCTCGAGAAGCCCCGTCGAAGTATAAACGCCATACTTGTTGATGGGAAGTTACGTTGACTTCGTGGGTTTCATCTGGCAAATCATCGTATATCTCGGCGATATCCGTAGTTGGGTTAGCCGCTAGAAGATCGCAAATAACCTGTCCTTTAACCGACTTCTATTGTTTTAAGTGCAAATCGTATTGGGACAGCAGCAGAGCCTATTTCGCTAATCGCCAATTCATAAAAGTTGGTTGCGTTATGAATACTAGGACTGGGTTAACATTGGAAATGACATAAATAGTCTATCCGACCAAGTAGTGACGTATCTTTTGAATAGCGAACACCAAGGCGAGACACTCCCTTTTGATCATTAGGTACCGGGATTCAGCACCCACAAGGGTTCGGCTTAGGTAATATACAGCCTGTTCATGACCGTTATCATCGTCTTGTGCAAGTAATGCACTTAATGAGTGGCTCGTCACCTTGACATAAATCAAGAACGGTTTGCTTGATTTCAGTGCAACGAGTACAGGGGGTTTCGAGAGATATTCTTTAATATTGTCGAACGCTTTTTGACAAGCATCATCCCATATGAATGATACGCCCTTCTTTGTGAGTCTGAAGAATGGCTGGCACTTTCCTGAAAGGTTCAAAATGAACCGACGGATATACACCAACCGCCCTTGTAACCCTCTGAGTTCTTAAGGTTTCTCGGGGGTTGCAATTTATTAATTGTCTTCACCTTATCGGGGTCAATGTGGATACCCTTGGTGGTGACAACGAATCCAAGGAATTTACCGTGTGACATTCTGAGGAAATATTTGGTAGGATTCATCTTCAACTGATGAGTACGCATTAAGTCGAACATCGTTTTTAGGTCTTTGATGTGATCATTCTTGTCACGGTTTTTCACGACTAGATCATCCACATAACATTCGACAGTCTTCCGGAGATGCTCTTGAAAAATCTTTGACATGCCTCTCTGATATATGACACCTGCATTCTTTAAGCCGAAGGGCATAACCGTGAAGCAGAAAACACCGAGGGGTGTTCTGAACGCGGTATGATTTTCATCATCTGGGTGCATCTTTATCTGATTATAACCAGAAAATCTGTCCATGAAGGACATTCTCTCGAATCCGCACGTGTTGTCAATGATAACATCCGTGATGGGAAGAGGGAAATCGTCTTTCGGACAGGTGGTGTTAAGATCTCTGAAGTCGATACAGATTCCGATTTTCCCATTCTTCTTAAGAACCGAGATAATATTGGTAAGCCATTCAGGGTGTTGCTCCTCTATGATGAATCCCGAGTCAATGTAATGACCATAATTTTTGATACTGATTTAAATAATTTTCCTAGTAATTAAATATTAAATTTTATTATTAAAAAGAATATTTATATTTTAAACGATTTTCTAGAATTTTTAATAATTTAAAAATCAAGTTTTATATTTATTTGGCTAATTATAAATTAAATTATCTTTAATGGATTTTTGTAACAATTTAATTATTTTTATTATTCATTTTCGTTTTAAATAGCAATAATAATAATTAAATATTATTTTCACTCCTCTCTCTCCACTCTCCCTGAAAGTACCCCACGATTTCTCTTCTCCCTCTCTCTCTCTACTCCCCTGAAAACCACCCCACGTTCCCCACTCCTCATCATCCCCCTGTCACTCTCTCTCCAATCACATCTCTCACTTCATCTCTCTCTTCTTTTATTTCACATTCTCTCTCTCACTCATATCTCACCAGCTCACCCTCTTCATCTCTCATTTTCTCTCTAACGTTCTCTCTCCCTCTCTTCAAGCTTCACAAGCGAACCAAACCCATCTCCAGTCCCCACCGAGCTCCTCCTGACATCCTCTTCCCTCCGTCGTTCTCTTCTCCGCCTCAGCGACAACCAGCGACGTCTCAAGCTCCGGCCGAGCCAACTCCCCACTCGACCACGATCACACCCCCTCACCCTCGGCCACCCGACCTCCAAGCCGCACCGCCGCCTCCCCATTCCCAATCTCCGCTCCACCTCCTCCTTCTCCGTTCGACCAAGATCACCGCCCGCGCCTCCCCCTCGTCCATGCTCCCCACTGCAGCCACCTCACCCAGCCGACAACCCTCTTAAGCCCCCTCCCGCGCCCTGTCCGCGCTACGCCGCCACCGAGAACCCGACCAGCCACCGTGCCCTCTGACCTCACCCAACCCGCTCGCTCCGACCACCACACAGCTGCCAAACCCCTGTCTCCTCCTCAGCCATCAACCCTCACCCCTTCTCTCTGCCTCTCAACTTCGAGCCCAACCCGCCAACCACCATCGCCACCAACTCTACCCACCATCACCGAGCTCCTCCTCCCCACTTCACCTCCAATGCGCTACCCTCCACACGACATCATCCTCAACACGCTACCACCACCCACTGCAGTCCACATCCGTCGCCGTCGACGACACACTCCGGTCCTCCTACCCCGTCACCGCAGTCCCTCGACAGTCCTCTCCCCGTCGTCGACGTTGATTTGTTTGACAAATACACCGAGGCAAGATCCCTCTTGCCATTATCTTGTTTTAATTTATTTTTACTGTATGAATTATTTTGTATATGTACAGTTTAGTTCGTGCTAATATCATATGTGCAGTTAACGGTTACATTTTCGGTGAATATTCTATAGTACAAAAATTAATCGTGATGATTGGATAGGTCAGAATTGATTTATGATCAATTTCGGGCTGTCTGGAAGCAAAAATGTATTTTTAGTATTTATTATGATGATGAAAATATTTTTCTAAAGGAACATATTTACTGAAAATAATTTATTTTGAGTATAAAGTATTTTGAATAATTATTATGATTAAAGAATTTTATTTTGAGAAAAAGAATATATATTTTTGATAGTATGACTAATCGTCGTAGAGCACGACATTTCATGTGCAAAACGACATCGGTTTCTAGTTTCCTTTCTACCGTATTATTATCTTAGAAAATACGTAGGTTCGGATATTTTGCATGAGGAGTTGGATATTCCAGTAGAGATGAAGTCTCTAATGTATGTATTCATGCTTAGTATTTTGTTATGCATTTCATGTTTATTATAGTTCTCATTTCTGCTACATAAACCTGTGTAATCATGTTGAACATGCTATACTGTATTCATGATTTGTTGATGTGTTGAGAACCTTAGTAGTTCATGACTTAGTGGCCTTATGCGTCATGAACAGACATAGTGACATGTGTGAGTGTGTTGACTGGTTTAGGCAGTGAACCCGAGTTTCCAATGAGGATTATGGTTAACTAGAAAAACGAGAAGAGTTGGGATGGGGAAGTCAGTGTTCATGATCGGATAAGACTATTGATGTGTCTTCCAGGCTCGCGCCAGTGAATTCGTGTAGTCACTGGGGTTTGTTTGTTGGGCTAAAGTAAATTCGTGTAGTCACTTTAGTCAGTGAATTTGTGTAGTCACCCGAGTTTTGCTTGAGTTCGGACCAGGCCAAAATCGGATTGCGTGTAGTCCTCTGACCGATTCGTGTAGCGGTATTGGATGCACGTAGGGGATTTGTGAACAGCCAGTTATCCGATGACAGGAGCGTTGACTCTGTGTGAGATGTGGACCGCTGAGTTTTAGGTTGGTTAGTATTCGACACAGTTACTGTATTCACATAGCTGTATGTTACTATTAGATTTCAGTTGCATGTATCGTTGTCTTTCATGATAGTATCATTATTATTATAGCATAGGTCACTAGACCGTTTTATTTGTTCATATGGGATCTTGCCGTGTGCCATACACGCTGACGTACACCTGTTTTCTCTAGTGTGCGTCAGACTTAGGAGACGAACAGGTTCAGTTTGATGATGCGACCGAGCCAGTGTATGCCCAGCCGGAATATCCTTCCAATGGAGTGGAAGAACAAACTGAAGCCTAGACTTGCTTTTCTTTCTGTAGCAGCTGATAGAACACTTTTACAGTATTTTTCTTTAGTTGGTGACAGATTTGGCTATTTTGTTAGTATTTCCTTTTATTATGGACTATGTATTTCTTATTTTCTAGTTAAACTGTTGTTGTAGTAAGGGTATGTTGAACCAATATTTTATGTCTGGGAGGATCTGTTGATGATATGTTTATTTTTTTGTTCTGAGTTATCTTTATATTCTTATTAATGTGATCGGGGACCTGTGACTGAGATTTATATATTTGATGCTTAGCGTATTGGATTGAGAAGAAAAAAAAATGATAGTATATATTTCTTCTCAATCTAATACGTCACGGGCTTGTTCACGTTCCGATCCCCCGGTGTTTTAGGAAGCGGGGCGTGACAATCAATAAGCTTTTTAACCTCGAATTCAATTGCCTCCATAATTTACGAATGAAATCGCCTTTGCTATTACTTAACAGGCTTGACATCTGGCTTAATGTTGAGGCGGTGTATTGCCACATTTGGATCGAGTCCTGACATATCCTCGTAGTTCCAGGCAAAAACATCGATGTACTCTCTAATGAGGGCAATCAATTCTTCTTTCTCATTTTGCAGGAGGCTGTCGCTAATGAATATCGGCTTCGGATTATCCTCGTTACCCATATTCACCTAGATTATTTGGTCCTTAGTAGGGGTTCCCTTTGTTCAAACCTATCATCGTACTGCATATTTAGGTGAAGAACTAAAGGGTCTTACCAAATTGGCATTTGATCGTCTTCCTCAATTGTGACGGGGTCGATCATAGCCATGTTTGACATTAGTCCTTTGAACATTTCCCTAATACTAGCGTCAGAATCCCAGGCTGAAGAGTCGGAGGAATGTTCATCTTTACCCTTATTAGCTATTTGGTTGATGACTTGCCAGCAACACTCGTCATCGGACGAGGAGACATAGCCTAAACCCCTTCTGTAGCTATAATAATTATCTGATTTTTCCTTTGGTACATAGGCCATACGAGACGGAACTCGTGGACCTCGACCAAAACAAAGACCTTCACCGGGTGTAAGGTCATATCTGTATTTTTCCATGAGATTACGCCCATTTGAGCCATATCTGCACAAATAAGGAGCAGGTTTATCATCATCGTCATCCTCTCAAGAAATGGTCTGGTACCTAAAACTCCTTCCCTTTATCGTAGACAACTTCCTTTTTACCCCTATCTTTGTGGGGATGACAAGTGTTGTTTCGAATGAATCCTGAACATGCTTCTTCGTCATACAAAACGATTGAAGTGGCATATACAACTCAAGGTCATCATACAACCCCTTCATGATGTTATCGAGACACAACGAGTACTCTAAATCATCATTTATTGCTATTTCTTCGGTAAGTTACCAATTACAACTGCTGCCTGATGACCCTCCATCGTCAAGATCGATTACAATTGGTACAATATCATTAAGTACAAAACCATCAACATAATCAAATCCAGCTTCGGTATCGACTTCTTCTCCGCTGTCGCACCTTGGGCCGATGGTTCAGTATAGGATTCAGTACCGTAGAGAATGGAGTCATTAAAATAATTTTCCAACCCTTTAAACGGTTGCTTATCCGCGACCACCGTCTTGACCTCATTATTAGTGTCTATATATTTAAGACACTGATGGAGAGTGGAAGGGACTATAACATTACCGTGGATCCATGGTCGACCCAATAGTAAGTTATAGGAAGTCTCCACGTCGATCACATAACATGTGACTTTTGACTTCAAATCTCAAATCTGGCACTTTACTTGGATTTTACCCAATGGTTTGGACCCATTGGTGTTGAATCCGTAGATCGTAGTGCTCGTGGAGGCCAGCTTATTGGCCGGTATTCCAAGACTGTACATCAATCGGAGTGGCATGATGCTAACAGTGGAACCCAGATCGACTTGGATCCGGTTGACAACGTCGGAGCTAATGTGCCCGATGAAATACAGGGGCCGATCATGCTTTGAATTCTTTGTCTGCATGTCTTCCTTGGTGAAGGTAATGCAAAGAAAGTGGTTGGCCACGATGTTGTAATGTTGAATTGACGGCTTGGGTTCTTCGGAGGATGGCTTGATCTGAGTCAGGAAAATGTCAGAATTGGCCAATGCTTCTTGCAACGCTTCCCTAGTGTCTTTTGAAAAGACATAACAACTCATATAATGTTAACCTAGCTGGTATATTAGCTAATTGTATCATAATATCGAAGCAATGTGGACTGTTCGAGCTCCCCGGTTTATCTCTTCCAATCGGTTGATTGAATCGAGACTGCCTCGGGTTCTAAACCTCTTGGTATAAGGGCTCTTTTTCTTTTTGCTTTTGTTAAGTCTTCTTAACAGGTATGGGGGAGTTATGACCACTCTCATTTTAGCTAATGTTTTAGAAGAAATGGTTTTAGTCACCCCCTGCTCGACTAACTGATTTGAGGCATTTGGATATTTGAAGTGGTATTTGTTTCAAATCCTCGTAGCAAAAGCCGGTTCTCTGCTGGTTATGAAGACTTCTTGCTCATCTTCGGAGAGTAGGAAAGCAAGAATTCTTTCATCATTTCCTTCTAGAATGGCTGACGCTCCGCAACAGGACTTTCATTTGCCTTTTGACTTCTTATTAAACGAGGATCTCATCCATTGTTCATCTTCAATCAAATCAGGATGGATCCAGAGAATCTCTCCATTCGAGACTGTATGATGTACGAGTCCTTTCTTACATTGTCCGTGAGGGTCGTTGTTGACGGTCTTCATCGCCACTCTCATCGCAGGCTCGGGCTGAAACCATTTCAAATGGACATATCCAAAGCTAATCATCACTGCATTCACGCCCACCTTCTTCTCCTTAGATGATTTCATAGTAATGACTCCAACATCAATCAAAGCTTGGATTTTGTCTTTGAGGGCATAACATGACTTGGTAGGATGGTGAACCGTTCTATGGAACGTGCAGTATTTCGGGTCATTAACCCTTTTAGCGTCTTCTTGATCTTGGATTAGTTGCAACTTGATCTTGCTGTTCTCAATAAGGTATTTGAAAATACCGGAAACTTCATCTTCCTTAAAAGAGTAAACTTTTGGGCATTTTGGTTCCGAGGTCTTTTGTTTTTGAGGTCGTTATTGCCACTGCGACTGTTGAGACGCCTTTTGCTGTTGCTGTTGTTGATGCAGTTGCGTTTGCAGCTCGAACGTTTGGTTCGCCTCCTCTACGTTCGCTTGCACTTTTCCTTTACCCCGAGGGATAAAATTCTGCTGTGGAGCATTAGTCGTCGCTTGACCTCTTTCGGCCTTCTTCCTTTTGAGGAAGCATTTGGCTCATTCTCCTTGTACTTTTAAATCCTTCCAAGTCTTGGGTGGTGCCATTCCCATGGCTTCGAGGATATCCAGTGAAAGATTATTATGACAAGTTTCAAGGATGAAGTCTTCGCTGACCGGATCTCGATAATTCATCACTTTGTTCTGGAATCGTTTGACGAAGTTCTCAACTAACTCTCTATCCTTCTGTTTCTCATCGAATAACGTTTTGATTAAAACCTCGGTGTCATCATCGAAGAAATTTATAAGAAACATGTCCTCCATGTCATTCTAACTGGTGATTCTCCCCGGCTTAAGACGACGGTACCAATTGAAGGCTACAGCGAAGGGTACCGACGAATGACCGTACCATCAAAGGTTCATTGCTAGAGATTATTCCCGAGTGAGACTTGAAGTATATTAAATGTTGAGTGGGGAAACCCTTTCCGTCGAACGGCGTAAAATTAATCAAATTGAACTTCACCGGATACGGGATTGATTCACATTCTCTCGGGTATGGACACGGTATTCCGGACTTCTTTACTTCTTGAGCACTCATCAATGTATTGATTTTTCTCTCCAAATCCCTCATCTTCTTATCCTCGCTCGTCTCTTTCTTTGAGCGATCCTGGGGAGAAACGAGGTAGTCATCCTTCGTATTGTTATCATCTGAGGGACCACCCCAGCATTGTTATCAACGGGAAGGGTATCCATATTGGTATTCTCGTCCGCTTCCCGACCACTATCAACTTGGTTGGGGTTATTGTGACGACTGGATTCTCCCTATTGATTCGTCAGCGTCACAATTTGTTGACCGTGCATTTCCCTTATCTCCTGCATAGTCATTTCCATTTCGAATTTGAAATACTCTTTCAGCTTGGCTAGAGCGTCATCGAGAATTTTAGCCATTTGCTCGGCCTTGATCATAAATGACTCATAGGATTGTCTTGCGCTTGATGTTGCATCATCGGAAGCCATTACAGAACAAGCTTCTGACGTTTCGTCATCAGAGGGTAGTCCTTTTCGCATTCTTTGGTAATCACTTTGTCTAATAGTTCCCGATCGCAATCGGGTCATACGTTGGGATACTGCCGAAAACTGATCTGGACTAAAGTGTCATGTTGACTTCCCTTTATCGGTCATGTTGACGGACACTTTAGGAAATTCATCGTCTTGAGCGGCAGGTTTCTTCCTACAGAAACGCCTTGGCTTAGACTTGGATGTTCCGGTAGAGATCTTTTCAAACACTGAAACTCTCTCTAGAGGAATCTTGAAGCAGTAACATTCTGAAAACACTGCCTTAATAATTTTGGCACACGGACAATGAGAATCAGCTTCTCGAGTACTCCTTTTCCGAGACTTGTTCGTACCCCCAACCCGATAGTACAACTCATCGGTCTGATGACCGGAATAACTCATTGTGTGTTGGCATGACTCCCCAGGTATAACGTTGTCGTCAGACGAGTACGCTTTCTATGGGAGTTTAATGCTTTGCTGGCGTCTTCAGGAGTCACATGTTTGAGGCTACGTTTTCGTGAGCGTAAGACCTCAACATGCTCCTGGACTTCGACACGTAATACAATGCGGTCAGTTATAGGGTTTTTCCCGTCATGCGATCTCTTCCACTGCTTAGGAGGACGATTACAACCCCAAGCCTGATAGACCACTCGAGATTCGTTCAATAGGCCCAAGCGCTCCTTAACTAGAGCTTTGCCTCGATCGTCGTGCAAAGGACCAAGGCGATCGGCTATCGGTTTCCTACTTTTGGACAAGTCTACACTGCTGTAAGGCTTCACTGGAAGTATTGGATCAATGAGAGCAGGGGCGGAACTTGATGGAATCAGAAAAATGTGTGGAACGTCTCTTGTCTTGGCCCTGGTGTGGGTCAGGACTAGGTGACCCGCGCTGGGCCGAGTCACCCTTGGGTGACCCGCGCTGGGTCAGGTCACCCTTGGATGACCCGTGGCTCACCGGAACACCAAGAGGTGACCCACGACTAGCCGGGTAACCTGGGTGTGACCTGCAATTTTTGGTCTTTTTGGCCGTTGTTTTGAGCTTCAGCCTCCAGACTTGGAGCGGTTTTGCTGATTCTTTCACATGTCTTCTTTCTGCAATTTCTGCGCTTATTGCACTAGAATTCTTGCATGCGTAAGCAACGCACGGCGTTTCTGAATCCGTTCTTCAAGGGTTGAACGTGTCCTCTTGACGTGAACCCATTCATTCGTCGTTAGTTTGGAGGAGGAAGCGCCCAATCACTGCTGCGGTGTTTGGGGCATTCTAGATTTCATATCCGCGTCATAGTGGACCCCGTTGACTGGCTCCAAATCTTTGGCCAGCTGGCGCGCGAGGCGTTGGCGCTGCCTTTGACGCGCTCTCTTTGATAGAGTTAGCACGCT
The DNA here is from genome assembly GCA_022839385.1 of Asparagus kiusianus. Taxonomy (NCBI): domain Eukaryota; kingdom Viridiplantae; phylum Streptophyta; class Magnoliopsida; order Asparagales; family Asparagaceae; genus Asparagus; species Asparagus kiusianus. The sequence continues at coordinate 779,519 of BQKN01065552.1, read as the reverse complement.
ATCAGCAGTTAACTCCTTGTTCGAGGGGTTCAGATCTGTAGCTTTGGCTTCATTGGACGCCGGCGGGGCGTTGCGAGTTACAAGTGCAGCAATGATGAGGAGATCCTCTTCTTGGATCGTCAAACCCGAAGTCCAGCGAGCTTTCTTGGAGGATGCCTTCCTGCACTTGCGAGGAGAGGCGGATCTGGAGGAGGAGACAAATATTCCTCGTACTTCTGCTGGTCGAACTCGTATTCGACCTCTTCTTCAATCGGGATGCATATCCGAGGTTGTGACTCATCAACCTTCGCAGAAAGGTTGTCGGCTCCTACTGTGATCGCCAGCGTGTTTGGGTGGAAAGTTAATTTCATTGAAGAATCCATTACAACTTTGAGCGTTACAATAAATTCAAGAAACTAGCTTTTTTATAAGACTTTTAATCAACAGTTACAACTTTCTTTCAAACTACATGCAATAGTAGTTTTAACTCCTATTGCTTGTGTGGGATCGTTGCCGGTGCCGGGGTTTATCCGTGGACCACCTACAGATCAGATCCAGTTAGTAAAAGAATTGATCAGAGCTCCTACTTCACAAAGGAAGTATTCGCTGAAGTACTGATATCGACCAAGCGAAATCAGTACTCTTCTCGAGATTAAAACAAAGTCTAATCTCAAGGAACAAGGGTACGGGGATTCGGATCCTTTGAAAGACTTCTTCTTTATGCTGAAGTTCGTCGGGATCTACTTAGTCTTCTCTGAAATTTTGTGCTCCTTGACTCCTCACTCCAGCAGCACCTCGTCCTCTTGATAAAATTTTAGATATGTAGAATGGAGGCCTTAGGCTTATATTTATAGGGCCTCGGATGCGGGTATTTGGATGAGAATGAGAGATTTAGCTTTATCTTCAGTTAATAACAGCCTACCCACGTGTAGAGATGATATCAAATCAGTTGGGAACCCCTAGAACAGATAAATCCTGTGAAAATCACTTAAACAACTGTTAAAAACGCGTTTGGGGCTCGGGACTGCGCGACAGGCACTGGTGACCCGCATGCGCGTGGGTCACCAAGTGGCGACCCGCGACCTCATGCGGGTTCCAAGGTCTGTCTCTCTCTTCGCTTTTTAGTGTTTCTCGACTTTCCCGGACTTGTATTCTCCATCATTTTACGTATTTGGTTGTCTTGTTAATTTGTACGCTTTGCTAACTTGCTTCCTGCGCTCGTTAGCTTCTTTACAGCACTTGAAGCTGACTGACCAGTATGGCGGGCACTTGAAGCTGATCGACAAGCATGACGATTACTTGGAGCTGACCGACAAGTGCGGTGGTCACTTGGAGCTGATCGACAAGCGCGGTGGTCACTTGGATAATTCTTCTTAACTCGGATGATGACGTTCATCGTATTCTCTTCGTTTCGAGCTGCGTGCGGGAACCTATAAGTATTTTTAGACGCCTACAGAACCATCTTTCTCCTGTCATACCATCGTGCTGAGAAATATCTTCTCCATCTAAGTTAATTATCAGTTCCGTTTTGCATCAATTTCCATGGATCTTTTTAGTCCTTTTCTTTTTCCATATTTTGTTACTTAGTTAAATTGGTGCATTCTAGCGTCTTTTGCTGTATATGAGCAAACCATCTCATTTGTTTCTCACCAAACAGGGTATGAATACGGCACGATACCACTCAATTGCTTCTCATCAAGCAGGATATGAATATTATGGCGAGATACAAAATGAGTGCAGTCTGGATACGGCTTGGATATGATACTTATCATATCTTTACCCGCTTACTAATTACAGATACGGATATATGCAAATATGTTAGTGGATATACACGCAAATACAAAATGGATATATGAAAACTAGATAATATTGAAAAAGAAGATATAGTTCATATGAGCAATGAAGTAGATTATTATGTTTGATGTCTGAAAAGCTATGATTAGATATCTTCATTGTTAAAATTAACCTTAAATTTATTAATCAAAGGATTTATATCCAAAAAGCTAAGGTTAGATATCTTCATCATCAAAAATTAACCTTAACTTCATTGATTTGAGAATTATATCTAAAAATATGAGATTAGATAGCTTCATCATCAAAATTAACGTCAAATCCATGAATCTAAGGATTTCTTGCAACATTGTGAGCAATATATATCCGGATATCTCACTACATAATCACATGGGTAACCATATCATCTACCCTTTAAAAGAGGGAGTACTAGAAAAACTTTCCCTACCCCAAATTTTCCTTCAACTATTATAATTATAACAAAATTATCCTCATCTTTCATTTCATTAACTTAACAAAGATACCTTTTTCGGTTGCTCATCTATTCATCTTCCATATGATTAAATCCTTTCCTATCGCATAATAAACCCTCTTAAACCTCCTGTAACTCTCAACCTCTTCAAATAATATGACTATCCATCTTCCTATTATTTTTTCTATAACTTATGATTAGTGTTCATTACGGTGGAAAAAAAATCCAAATCCCTATATATACCATATATATTACCGTTTGAATCGGGCTAGTCATACTATTCCCCTCAGTATGATGAGTTGTCGAGTAGTTTCTCTTAGGCTTAATGCTAAGATTTCTGCTCTAACCTTTAGCCGTTTGAGGCACGGGTTTGGGTTAATCGTAACCGTCAGGTCGCAATTTGGTTTTATTGACAGTCACCCGTGGGTGCGTCCGGAGGGTGCATCAATGGGTTGCTTTGCTCGGTAGGACTGATCGCGTAGGTGAAACTACTTCATCGCTGGTTCGAAACATTAGATGAGTCGAACCACTCGAGATTCGTCTTTAGAGGCGAACTAGACCCAACCAACGAGCCGTCCGAGTGAAGTTTATTTCCACTGGCGAAGCGAACTAGACATTTGCAGGCGAATTTTTCAATACAGGAAAAATTTGAAAATCTGGAGGGCGAGCTCGACATTTGTTCGCAGGCGAAATTCTTTCTTCAGGTAAAATTCGAATTGATAGAAGGCGAGCCACATGTTCATCAACAAAGCCTCGTGCTTCGTGCTTTCCGGCTTAAGGTCGTGTGGATTTGTCAGGTCATGTCGAATGCAATTTGACAAGATGATGTCGCTTCCGCGCGCCTTGCTCGATGACGAATCATGGCCGTGCATTTCGACCTCGACCGTTAGACTCGATCGTGGATTTTGGTGCGGGTTCCAAGTTTTGGTTCGCTCGACCCGTTCCCTGTCTTGATGGTTCCTTTGTAACCGTCAAAAAATGAACTGTTGAGAGCGATCCGGACCGTTGATTTCGATCGTGGCCACGTTCCTCAACTGCCCACGCCTCGCCCTTCGAGAGCGATCTGGACCGTTGATTTCGATCGTGGCCTCACCTCTCAACCGCAAACGCCTCATCTTTAAATAGACTTCGTCTTCTTCTTCTTGGGACTGCTGTGCTCAAGAATTTCTACCCGCTCAAACCTTCCAAAGAGAAAAGTTCAGGTTTCTTTCCCGACCCTCCGATATGGCGCCAAAGTCCAAGAGGTGCGTCTCGAAGAGAAAGGGACCAGGTGGTCCTTCTAGCGATGTTGTCGTTGGTGCGGTTGCCGGCGTCTCTGGAGCGCATCCGGGTAAGTTCAACGACTTCGCGTTGATGAATTGACGCTGAATTGAGAAGACGAGCACTATTCGTTCGTCTTCTTTTGCGGATTCTCCTATTCCTGGCAATTCCCCTGATTTGGGTGAATTCCCCCTTTTCAGGCGGATTCCGCCCTCGCCGAGCGAATCTAGTTTCTGTCAGACAGTCTTGTCTTTTATCAGGCGGATTCTGCCCTCGTCAGGCGGACTTAGCCTCTCCAGGCGAGATCCGTTTGATGTGATTCGCTTGCTTGGAGGCCTAGGAAGTTCTCTGATTCCAACTGCAAATTCCATTCTAATCCCTTGACCTTGTTTTGCAGCCACATTTTCTGATGAAGCCCTCCCGAAGGGTGTTGCCATCGGTCTTGCCGGCGGCTCGGGCTATGCGGCGCCCTCCCGATTCCCTCTTCCTCATCCGGTGCCCGTCCTTGCTGCTGACAAGCCAGAGAAGTTGGTTAAGAGAGTGACTGATGGGCATCATCTCACGCTGCGTGAGTTGATTACCGATACAACGTTGACAGACGTAGCCAGGACGGAGCTGAAAAAGCCCCAGTTCATGTTTGGCGATGCCGCGGCTGATCCTTCGGCTTTGTTACTTGGAGAGAGTAAATGGCGCCGTGTCGTGGACGGGGTCTATTACTACCTTCCCAGTATGCCGAGGGGGTTTTCGATTATCGAGTTGCGGTCGCTAGCGGTCTCGAGGTCGATGAACTGGGATCTAACTCCTACCCAAGATGGGTAGTTTGCGGTGTCTTTACAAGGTCGTCCGCCGGGTACGGGGTCGATAGCTCTTGCAAACGCGTGGTCGCCTTACGTCTCGGCTTGCTAAATAACGAATGGCCCGTGGGGGAGACGACTGTAGTGGCGGAGGCTTTCCGCCATTGTTTCTTCCAAGCAGAGGGGCAATTACCTACGAAAGACTTCAGGGCTCCAGGATGGATTCATTCTGCCCCCGGCAGTGGTACTTGGTGGTCTAAGATCACCGAGTACATCTTGACAGAGAACTCTGACCTTGCGGGTTCCAAGTTGTTCGTAGCCATCCGAGCTACCCAGCATGGCCTGAAGATCAATGCCCCATAGTTCCACAGTATCTTGAAACTCTATTGTCCGGATAGTGGTACGTTCTTTACTCCCAACGGTGAGCTTGGGATAACCCTCCACGAGATGTATGACATGTCGGGATTACCTTTGGGGAGCTTCCCCTATGAGGAGTACATACCTGGTCAGGACGAGATCGACCATCTTTCAAGTCGGTTTCCCCTAATGGTTGAGACCTTATGGGAGTTGCTCAGCCACTACCACATATGTCTCGACACCTTGGGTGCGATGGACCACAAGGGCAAGAAGAAGAGGGCTCCCGGGATTAGTCACAAGAACTGGGCTGACTACCTTTTCCCCGGAAACGATGTCAAGGGGAGGCCCACTCTACCATTGGGCGTGTGTGACCAGGCCGAGGTGGAGAGTCGGATGGCCAAAGGGGAGTCTACCATAACTGACGAGGGTGGGTTCCCATTCGGGACGACCTTCCAGTCGTTCCATCACCAGGCGAAGTCTCCCATATCCGCAAAGGCTCTGCTCGCAGGATACCTCATGCTGTGGCTGAAGAGATGCGTGGTTCCCACCTATTCTTTTGAGGCGCTCCCGGTGGAGGTGGTTTACCCTGCCGTACGCTTGGCCTATGGGAGGTCGTACGCGTTGGTGTCGACAACGGTAGCCTGTATCCAGAGGGGGCTTCGCACGCTGACAAACCAGTTTTGCCGCGTGTCGTATGTTGACGAGGGTGAGGGCGAAGTCGCCAAGACTCCTAATCCACGAGTGGGGCTACCGTACACCTATTTGATGGTGTGGTTCGTATACCACTGCGAGTGTTTAATGAGTGCCCCAGCAGCTCTATAGGGAGGGGGATCCGTCCCGTTTCTCCAGCGTCTGGAAAGATGCTCTTGGAAGTGTAAAGACGTCCCTGACATGCGGAAGACATTGTCTTATTTTGGTCATTACAACTTTCGACGGTTCTTCCCTTACTTCCCTGGGGTCGGATATGGCGAGTCGCTTCAGGACGTGTCGATGGCGGCCCACAATACCGTTCTCTCTTGCGGCGCCTTCCGGTGGTTAGTCAACATCCGACCGAGGTATCACGTCTTGCGAACCGGCTCCGCGTGTTATCTCGAGCTTTATTTCCATTGTAGGTTTGCCCGTCAGTTCAGGTATGACCAACTCTATGTTGGGAACGTCAACCCTCATTTTGATTACGAAGTAGGGTTAGTTGATGGTGCGCGAGGGTGGTTCTAGACCTACCTTGGTGGCACCAATGCGCACTTCGAATTGCCGGCTAAGGAGCGCGAACCCTGAGGGCTTCCGGTTTTAAAGTTCATGTTTGGCAGAGTGAGGCCGTCGCCCGAGGGCGGCTACCCGCTCTTTGAGTCGGAAGGGTTGCCAGACTATGGAGGAATGGTTCGGGGATGATCCAGAAGAGGAGGCCGAGGATCTTCATGCTAGCTTAGGAGACTTCGGGGAATCCGTGGCTCGCGCCCCGTCCCCTTATCCTCCATTGGATCCCGTCGACGTGTCGGGAGGGTCAGATGAGTTGGCTCCGGCGGGTGGATGACCGGAGCAGGCCCGGGGAGCAATCGCTGGGCGATTGGGGATGTCGCCCCTGGCTCTCAGCAGCTCTCTTCTTTCTAAGTGACAACGGGAAGCTGCGGTCAACAGTTCTAGGGCGGGGGTGACCAAGAAGGCCCGTCACGAGGAGGTGGTTGAGGCTATCAGAGTGACGATAGGCCAGGATGACGTAGCCCCTGTGCTGATTCCTGGGGTGACTACCCCTACGGCCAGTGGTGTTATGTCCGCTCCACTTACTGCCCCGGGGATGGTCCCGGCAACCTCGGAGGTTGTTCCCTCATTGTCTGCTGCGGGATAGCAAGTGATGGTCTCAACCACCCCTATCATTATGCCGAGAGGTAACCCTCGGTACCGTATCTTTGGGTGCAGGGTCGAATTAATGTTATCTAACGTTCTCGTCGACTCAATGCATGCACGATTAAAGAGGCGATCCATATTCCTTCCGATGAGACGGTGGAGCAGGAGATGCGGCAGAGCTTGGTGACTCAGGTAAGAGTGTGGTCGAGCGTCGTAGATCTATCTCTGCTGAACCGCCTATGAGGTTCTTTTCAGATGTTGTTGTTAATCTCCTTCTTGTATCTGCAGCTATTCCGGCCGCTGGAAAAGAGTATTCTCCCTCTTGGGCTGACCAGTCGGCTGAAGAGGGTAGTGAGACTGACAGTGAGGTCGATGACTCGCCCCATGAGGCGATGTCGAGCGACGAGGGATCATCTGACTCTGAAGGGGAGACTCATGCTCCTGAAGGAGCGCCAGTCGAGATAGGGTCACCAGTCCAGGGGGCTTCTGCCCAAGGGGAAGCATCTACCCGTGTGGTGGTTGATTCCTCACCTCCCATCTTGACCACCGTTGAGATCGCTCTCAGATCCGTGGTCGAGACCCCAATGGAGTTGGCTCGTGCTTCAACCTCAGCAGTGTCTACTACCATCCCCGCTGTTGTGGCTATCAGTGCCTCAGCCCCGGCTCTGGTGACGACCTCGACGGTCGATGAGGCCAACCTTTCTCCTTTGGCTCGTTCGCGTAAGAAGTTGGTAGAACGAACTATTGCCAGCCTCCAAGACACCCTTACAGATAGCATCAGGCTCGCATTGGAGGAGAGCTGTCCCTTTGAAGAGTTCAAGGAGGCTCTTGAATATCACATGGGCTTCTTGATCAGGCTACTGAGTCCTTCTTCCGCCAACCCGTACTTCAAACGTTTAGAGGAGGCCGAACGGACCATCCGACAGCTGCTTGCCCTTCGCACCATGAGTTCTGAGATCCTCCATCTTGCTTCCGACAAGGTCCAGAAAGCATTGTAAGAGCGCGATCGCAGACTAGGGGAGACAACGTTGTTGGAGGCAAGGTTGACGAAAGAGTTAGAGCGCGTTACGACTGAGAACGAGCGTATGAGCTTGGCGCGCCAAAGGGCTGACTCTCGTATCTCTAGCTTGTCTTCGGAGATATCGGAGACAAAACAAGCTATCGTTAATGCGCAAGCCTTATTGGCTACTCAGGAGAAGGCTCACGAACAAGTGATAGGGGAGTTGGAGGAACTCGGGTCCCGACAGCAGCTAGCCACTAACGCCGTCGAGGAGAAGGGTCGAGCCCTCAAAGAGGCGAGATACATCGTCCAAGACTTGCTTTCGTGCTCTGAAGAGGATATCCGTTGAGAGATCCTGAGGAGACTCGAACTCAAACGCGCCGAAGAGATTCACGATCTGGAGTCGCGGCTGAGAGATTTGTAATTTGCTTTTGATTATATCGTTGTATTCAACTCTCCCTTAATGAACGGACTCGTGTTTTTTTTTGTTTTTTTGTCCCTTTTATTCCATGTACGCGCATTTTGTAGCTGGTTACAGCGGGCGTTGTCAAATCCGACGTTGGTTGATCCCTACCGCTACGAACAATTCGAGTTTTTCTTGAGTCTTGATTGGGTTCAATCTTCAGGTGAATTTGAAAGTGGTTCGAACCCCAACTGTGATTGATCCTTAGTTAGGCAGATTTCAATAGCGTGCGGGTCTGAGTCTTCGGACGAATTCAATGTAAACCAAGTTCACCTGACGAATTCAATTCGTGGGTGAGCCTTGCTTTTCGTGGGCCACGTCTCTATTAATTAGGACGACGTGGGCACGTCTTTCCCCGCTAAAGGCGGCTGTAGTGAGAGTTCTCCGTTCTTCGTGCACAACCCGAGTCGTTGGCCAGAGATTGTGTTGGAAATCGACATATCTCGACCGTTCGTGTGAGATTTGGTATCCCCTTGACTTATCTGTGACTGTTCGATTCGAACGGTCCAATCGAACGGCGGGCCTTCACCCCTGTCATGTATTTAATGCCCCTCCCTCTGCGTTGAGGGGTGTTGTGGCTTCAGTTGTCTTTTTCAAAGAAAAACACACGCTTCCTTTTACTGTACTTATGATTGCGCCGAAGGTGAAGAAAACCGCTTCGAAGAAGGGAAAGGGGGCTTCCTCTTCTTCTGCCGTCGAGGCCGCCGCCGCTGAAGGTATTTTGGTGTCTAGGCCCTCGTCCGAGTCAATCATGGGTCTGTAAGGTGATATCCCCTGCTCTTAACCCTCTCTTTTCTTTTCGTTGTGCCTTCATGCAGTTCGGGAAGGAGTGCCCCTCACCAAAGAACAGAGGACTGAGCCTATACTCATTTCCAATGACGAGTCCGAAGGGACTACAGCTTCTCCCGCTTCGCAATCTGTTCCCCCGCCAGGAATGGAACCTTGTCTTGAGGTTCCTCCTATCGCAACGCTCGCTCGGGGTCATGAGCCCGCTCCTCAGGCTCTCTGTCTCTTCAGGCTCGCATCGAAGAGTTTGAAAATGTCGCGAAGCAGGTGATTTCCCTTGTCAGCCTCGGTCTTGGGGTTTATGCCGACTTCAAAATGTCCCTCTTGGATCGCATGGTCGATCTTAGGCGGTTGGGTGAACCTCATCTCGCCGCCCATTGCAGGTAGCGGCTTCTCTTCCTGGAGTCGCGTCTGACACACCTGGAGGCTCTACTGCAAGGAGATCCCGCGGCTGACGTGTATCACTTCTTATCTCAAGTTCGACGTAGGGAGGCATGGGAGCAGGAGGTTCGCTCAAGGGAGATGGCGGATTTGGAGTCCCACCTCGCCTTCTGGGTGGACCAACAGCGCTCACTGGGGGAACAGATAGGCACTCTTACTTCCACTGTATCCTGTCTGAGGGCCGAACTGGAGCTTGCGGAGGTGACTCTTGGGTAGGGGTGCCAAACGGTTCGGATATATCCGAACCGATCCGCATCCGTATCCGAACGGATACGGATATGGTAGGCTAATTTTGAAACCGGGCGGATACGGATACGGATACGGATATGGTTTCGGATTTTTTTTCGGATACGGATTCGGTAACGGATATGAGGGTTGCGGATACGGATATCCGCAATATAATAGTGATTCGGATAATCGGGTCCCAAATTTATAGTTACAAACCCACTAACCCAAAACCAAAACTTAAAACCAAAAAATCCTAGGCCCTCACCCTCACTCCCTCAGCCGCCTCCACTCTCCAGCCCTAGGCCGCCTCTCTCTCTCTATCCAGTCTCCACCCTCATCCGGTCATCCCTCAGCCGAAAACATCCTCCGGACCCTCAGGCCGTCGGAACTCTCCAACAGCCTCCACTCTCCAGCAGCCATCAGGCCGTCGGAACTCTCCAGCAGCAGCCATCAGGCCGTCGGAACTCCCTCAGCCGAAAAAACCTTAGGTAACTAATCTATATTTGCTTTCATGATTAGTGTTCTTTAGCGGTTCTCTATTTTGATACTGGCCTATGATTTCTCCTCTTAGAAAAAATTATGCAGTTCTTTTATGATTCTAGAGATGTCTAATCTGCAGTTAGGGCTTAAAAAGTTTTAGCATTTTGTGATGGAGATATTAATTTTTTTAGATCACCGTATTTATGGGGGATTTTTTTTGTATTCAGGGAAGTGTTGTTTGCTTGTGAATTGGGGAGCTTGATTACGTGTTTGGGTTTTGATTAGTTTGGGGAAATGATGAGCTAGAAGACACTGGCTGTAATTGATAAGTTTGGGGAAAAGATCACTGTATTTTGTGGGAATTTTTCCATGAATTTGCAGGAAAATGGTTTTCTGATAGTCATTGTGGTCATGAAATTCCCTGTGTAACATTGTATTAACATTAGTGTAGCATTGTATTAATCCTTTTTATTAGCCCAATGATCTGATAGATAGGAACATATAAGGCATGAGCTAAGAAATTAAATTTATTACTTGTGCACAGTTAATGGCAAGAGTTGTAAATAAATGGAAGTGTATGCTCAATTATTATTGAATGTTGAATGGAAGTGTATGCTCAATTTATTACTTTTTGTTGAATGTTGAATGTTGTGAAATGTTGAATGTTGAATGTTGAATGTTGTCTGAACTTTTTTGCCTTCAATTTTTAATTCATAGACCTTTGAAATTCTCGATATGATTGTTGTAGTTTGGTTACAATTCCTGACACTATTGTTTTAGTTGGGTTGTGCTATTGAAGATTTTGGATGAAGATTATATGTCTAATAAATTTGTGCTCAATTTTAGTTTTCAATTGATGGTTTTGTATGAAGATTATATGTCTAATAGATTTATGTCGAATATCCGTTTATATCCGTGATCATATCCGATCCGATTCTCAAATATCCGAACCGTATCCGTTTCCGATAAATGCGGATATGGTTAAGGTTTTTTCTTACCGAGGGTGATCCGTATCCGTATCCGTATCCGTTTATAAAAAGCGGATATGGATATGGTAAACGTCATATCCGAACCGTATCCGCTCCGATAACACCCCTATGTGATAGTATTCTATTCCCTAAGGTGAGACTCAGTCGAGGCTGGGTATTTAATGGCCAGGTGGGTGGAAAAGGGGAACAACCATTTTATATTTTTCCACCTTAAGTGAGTTGGGTACTTTCTTGCTCATTTCAAAACAAGGGCGTTAACTAACAATCCTTTTTATGCATGCAAATATGACAAATACACATTACAACCATGCATATGATTCGTTTGCAACTTTTTATTTATCATATTCTTATTGGTTCTTATTCATTTCTTGTCTAGCGGATAAGATTTAATTTAAAATTTTCAAAATCATTAATAAATATAAAAATCAGATTTTTAAATCATAGAAAATTCTAGAAGGCCGATAAAGTACAAATACTCTTTTTTTAAAAAAATAATTGAATATTTTAAAATACCAGAAAATTTATTTTTACTAGTATCAAAATTTCATTATCCTTACATTCTACCCCCCTTAAAACAAATTCCGTCCTCGGAATTTAATCCAAGCACACGAGAAGCAATGCTCTACCAGAAATAAATAGATATGGTACCCAAATCATTAGGTTATCATTCAAGACCGTACCATCCGTATGAGATTCTAGAGGTGGCTCCTACGGCCTCAAGAGGTGGCTCCCGCCCTCTCGACGTAGCACTTTGCGCCGCATAGCACTTAGCTCTCACAATTCCGGTTGGCTTGGCTCTGATACCATTTGTAACGTCCCGCCCCAGAATCCCGAAGTCGGTACGCTATTAGATCTGATGGACTGGCCTCACAAACCACCACATGTCTTTTCAGCACGTTTTGTCCTCACTCACGCGCTCCCTGGAAAACTTCCCAGGAGGTCACCCATCCTAGAATTTCTTCATGCCAAGCACGCTTAACTTTGGAGTTTCTAAGAGTTGGGTTCCCGAAAAGAAGATGCATCTTGGTGGTATGAGTATTCCAATCAAATCTATCAATACTAATCACATCACCCTCTCAAGGGTTGGGGTATTACAATTAGTATTATTCGATATCAGCTAACCATTGATTCAGTTTTCTTTGACCTTATGTTGCTCGCTTAGACAAATATCTAACCCTCATGGATTTACATGTCAGGTAAAGAAAAGTTTCTAATGAAGCAGATAAGACGTGTTTTAATAAGCAGGCCATATTCAAGTAGAAATCATGCATCCACCAAAAAAAGGCATTATCATTTGTTTATTTTCTTTTGAACCATTGTTAAGATTTTATTTATCTAGAGCGTGGCCTTTTCAAGCTGAACCATTGAATTTGATTTTTTTTTTTTTTTTACTCTTGGAGATTTTATCTAGACTTTATCAGTGGATTGAGACTGCCTTTTGATTATTTGTTTCCGCTTTGATATTCCGAGATTGTTTGTATGTTGTGTTTGGATTATTCTGAGATTGTACCTGAGATGTAAATATCGTGAATGATTGCGATGTATAAAAGCAACTAAAGTATTTATGAGGAGTTTCCTTTCTCTCAATAAATATTCTGTTGGCCAGGTCATTTTCCAGTATTTATTATTATTCACTGGGGCATGACATGGTTTTATAGGTATCGGAGCCCAGGCTATTAACATCCAATCAATCACAATGTAAATCTAACGCGAACGCCGTCACAATCTCAGTGTCAATTCCTTGATTCTTATTCCTTGAAATCCTTACCGTTCTCATCCCAATTTCAGGAAGCTAGTGTAAGACATGGCAAAGGAAACAGATACGAGCAATGAACAAGGAAATACTAAGGTGATGAGCTAGTCAAGACTTTGGTCGAGGCAAGTTGCCTCTGTGAGGATCAAATGCTGAAGCAGATGGAAGAAATGAGGGAATCCAATGCAAAGCGTGAGGAGTTATTATTACAGCAGCTCCAGCAGGCTCAAGCATGTGCCGAAGAAGCCTAGTTCGCTGGGCTATGTTAAGCCTAGGGAAAGGAAGGGAGAGAGAACCATAAGATGCTAATGGGTAATGTGTTTTTTTCTCCGACATAGTGTCAGCTTTAAACCAAAATCGCTCTATTTCGGAGTGATTCCAGTTTTCTTGACACATCAGCCCAACTCGTGACACATCCTACTTATGCTTGTTTTTCAGTTAGCATCCAAACAAGAAAAAAGAAGGAAAGTGACTTGTGGACCCCACGTCTACACTACTTTCCAGTGTTTCATTTACTCCGAGCGAGCCCGGGGGACGCAGCCAAACAGTCCCTTAATACATTACATATTTTATGCTTGTGGCACACTGGTTTCACTTCTCAGTGTAACCTACATGTAGAGAACACAGAGCAGATTGTATGAGCTTTCAAGACCTCACTTCATGGAATGTGAAAAAATATATAAGTGATAACTAGCCATCTCAGTAGTACGGTCAACTTGGCCCAAAAGTCACGAGGCGAACCCATTATGCAACCTCTATTATCATTAATGTCAAAAGAGTGCATAGTGTGCGCTAAAGCATCTCGTGAAACTCTTTCTTGTATGTTGAACATAGCCATAATCAGGCCGTCAACAAGAATAATAATAAGATTGCAGACAGACCAATTATTAGATCATAATAATAACGGGCTATGGACTTCGTTCAAAAGAATAACAATATGATAAAATTTGTGCAGAGCACAGAGCAGTTATCTCAGATGTAATCACATACATTGAGAATAGCCTCAATCCAGGCATCAATTTGCGCAGCTAACACTTTTATCAAAAAGAATAAAAATGAAACAAAATTTGTGTGCAGAAAAAGACAATGTATTCAATACAATTCTTCATTGAACATAGATACAATCGGAGCATTAATAAAATTTGTCTAGAACCAGGCTCCAATTTTAATTTGTCTGGAAAGGCTTCTCACCTTCACATCTTGCTTTGATACAGGGTCAAATAATGCAACCAAAAAGTCCGAAATTTCAAGATGAATATAGTCTTTGATGGTAAACTATACTATAGCTCACGAGTTAGTGTTCTTTTGCCTCTCCAAATAGAGAACATTAGGCACTCATTTTGACCATCACGTTTATGCGACCAAATGACTAAACTAAACAGAACCTATAAGATACAGAGATGCAGGTTTCTTGAAAGACAATTAACTTAAAGTTTTATTTTAAGAAATATCCACCCTGAATGAGCCTTAGGCCCACAAGCTTCACTTTCCTAAGATAATGTCTGACACCAGGAAAGTACATTTATATAATCCTCTTTACTGATTTTCTTTAAGATACCATTTTTCTGAGGGCCATAACTCAAAATAAATGATTCCTTTTAAGTTCAGCCCCTTAATGGACCTGCTCAGTGTGGGAACTGAGCTGGGTCAAAGAAGGGAAAGACGAATGGCCATAGGAATGTCAAATAATTTAATTAGAAATGAGGAAACAAACGTTGCATGCTTCTAGTATTAAACATAACTAAATTGCACCCACTCGTAAAAGTCAAGAGTTGACTTTTCCCAGTCTATTTCTCATGGACTATAGGTTGGTCAAGATTCAAAAGAGGGAGAATTGAATGGAAATAAAATAACTGTGGGACATGCATGAGGTTAGGGTAGAACATATCAAAGATGTTATACATTTTGTAGATAGCATAAGGGTGATGTATCACGAAAAATGGTAGATTTTCAATGTGGAATGCACATCATACGATTCAAAGTGGAAGTATTCTGATTTTGACTATTTGCAAAAGCAACCTATCTTAACTCACATTAAATTTACCCCTTTAATCAAATGCACATCGTAGAATTCAAAGTGGAAGTATTCTGATTTTGACTATTTGTAAAAGCACCCTATCTTGACTTACATTAAATGTATGGTACCTTTAGTCCTCATGCTCATGCCATATCCATTTCTGAAATCGCAGCATATTCTTATATGTTGTATCTGATTCATGCATGTAGCTGTTGTGTACAGCTTGGATGGTAGAGTAGGGGCAGCAGCTTTATTTATACACACTGTGATCCAGCTTCTGATTTGATAACCAATTCCCACTGTGGAACTGGTAATACTGATATTCCTATATCCAATATGTCAGCTATATCAGAACCTTCTAGGCAAAGGATAGTGTTTATGCCTACAATTGTCGATGGCGCTTCCACATATTTAATTTACCTCCTAGGCTAAAAGGAACTTGATGATCTTAAATATAAGAAGTTGGCCTACCTTGTCTGAAAAGGAAAATGAGCTTATATTTAGCATTATGACTGATTCATATTTTGCAAGTGAAATCTCTCTCCATATGTCAATTTTACAAATTTACTATTAGATAATTTTAGCATGGGCACTTGTATAATGAAGTCATGTTGTGTTAAGCACGTGTAGGAAACATGTGGAAAAAAAAACATATCCATATGTGAATTTTTAGAATTTCCCTGTGTCTTATGTTTCATGTCCATGTTGGCATGTTCCATGGACACACAAATGCAGCATACATTTTTAGTATGCCAACTGAAAAACACTTCAGGTAATATGATAACTTCAACAATCCATACTATGTGAAATAAGAACATAAATCTTCGTGAAAGGGGGGAAAAGAAAGAGAGAAAGACAAACTGACCTTTCTTGGAGGTGTTCCTGGTTTTGACATACTGTTACCGAATCCAAATTTTCCTTTCTTGTCAGATGGTTTAAGGATCTGAAAGGAGCATGTTAAAGTCTCATCAACACTCATCATAGCACCAGCATTGTCAAACTCCCCACAGTAGTTAGGTGCTGAAAATATAGTCACAAGCTGACGCTTAGCGAAAAACTCATAACCATCTTCCACAACCTGCTCACCCTCATACATTAGAGAAAATGACAAAAACAAAAAGTGATATGAAAAATCAACCGGACAAGAAGTAGCCAACACGGTAGAAAGAGATAAGATATTATTGGAATAATTCACCACTGAGATGGAATATTACTGACTTATGTTTACCCTTGGTATGTCATATTATTAGCCTAGCTATATCAGTAAAGTCAAATGCACATGTTAACTCTGTGGTAAAGATGGAACCACACATCAGATATGACTCAAAAACCTCAGTTATGTGCCGAAAAAGCATGCTCCCTTAAGTAAAAGGAGTTGAGTGACCTCAAATGATGTGGACCTTTAATAAATTGTTAAAGTTACAATTATTTTGTAGCACAAGAGAAGTACTTCTGCCTAATCTCTTTGACAAGAAACTCAATATTTGATTGAGATGTTCTGGTATATACTTACTTGATGAGCTCGGCAAATGAGATCCATATTGTGCTTCTTAAGGAATTCAGTCACCACATCCGAACCAAAGGTATAGGAAACACCTCTATCATTTTCCCCAAACCCATTGATTTCTTTATCAGGGTCGGACCATAGTAAATCACAGAGAAGGCCTTGGTCAGGCACATCAATCGGTCGAGCAAGGTTCCGTATCTGATCCAAGTTCTTCAGGTCAGGAGATAATCCCCCGTGCATGCAGAGGATCTTCTCGTCAATAAGTGCAGCAACAGGAAGGCAATTAAAACAATCAGTAAAAACTTTCCACAGACGAACATTAAATCTTCTCTTGCATTCGTCATAGAAGCCATATATACGGTTAATGGAAGCACACTCATGGTTTCCTCTCAAGAGAAAGAAGTTCTCAGGGTACTTTATCTTGTATGCAAGAAGAAGGCATATGGTTTCGATGCTTTGCTTGCCACGATCAACGTAATCACCTAGAAACAAATAGTTTGCTGCTGGAGGTAACCCACCATAGTCAAATAGCCGGAGAAGATCAGAGTATTGCCCATGGATATCTCCTGTCAGGAAGAAATGATATGCTTAGAAAATATACAAGAAAGTTCCAATGCGGCATGAACAAAATTGAACTCACATAAAATGCAGAAGCATAAATCAGTAGTCCTATGAATACCTTTACATATAAAAAGGTAAAGGAGTTCTCCATTAACAGTCCTGCAAAACGCTAAAAATTAAGGGGCTGTTTGGTTTGTTGCAAAAATAAATTGCAGCAAATGTTGCATGCAGCATTTGTTGCAGGAAATCACCTTCGAATACATTGTTTGGAAATATATTTCTAATTCAAATTCAGTGTTTGGTTGAAAAGTAACTAGTGCAAAAGCGTTATAACTTTGCCAAATAAGGAAACTTGGGCGTAGATGATCTTCTATTTCGATTTAAAACAATTTATTTTGATGAAATGGAGTTATTTTTATTTTTAATTTCTTTTTTGAAGCTTGCAGATTTTTCTCCTACCAAATTGGCAGTAGTATTTGTTGCAAATTTTTTTCCACAAACTTGCAAGTCCATTTACCTTTGCCAATAACAAAGTTGCAAGCCAAACAATGTAAATACAAATCATGTTGCTCTATTTACTTTTGCAACTCTAATTCCATCCAACCAAACAGCCTGTAGAAGCTATTAGATCTCCCCAATTCTTATATTTCACTATTACTACTCTTTATTGAAAGGATTATTTGAAACAAGTTTTAAGAATAGGAAATAGCAATTGAATGCTTTGAGAATTGAGGGACTAATTTTGAAACAAATTATAAGAATTGTGGGACCTGGTAGCAATTTTAAGGATTTGAAAGACATTTCAAGATATTAAAGATTTAAAGTAAAATATGATCAATCCCTTTAGGCAATATAGAACGTTTGAACACCAACTGCTTAAGCTTAATTATATTTCCAGAATTACACCTTCATCGGCCATCAATTATAGAAAAAATATTCTTGTAAAGTAAATTATCAGATGTAGGTCTATTCATTTTCGTGTCCACTAGATACTTCTCAGAAATGGAATCTAATATCTCCCTATTAAAGAAACAGTTAAGGATATGAACAACTGGATTCAGAAAACAATATGAATCAGAACAATCAATATATCTGATGGCGAGTAATAAAAGCTAGAAATAGGCAATAACCATATCTGTCATGGGTAAAATTAATATATAATGATCTTGTGTAATAATGTGTATAATTTTGGTGGAACGAACCAAATAATTAAGAAATAGTTTGTTAATTATTTGTTGAAGTATATATTGCATCTGATAGTTCATTTAATAGCTAACTAATAGATGTTAGTATCGGTTTATCAACGAATAAAATTTAATGAGATATGGGTTTGATTCATCAGATTATTAGATAATCATTTATGTTTTACAAATTATAACAATTTGGAAGCCAAATTTAAAAATACACACAATTTAAGGGGTATTTACAAAAGAAACCCCCACAAGAAAACAAGAAAGGACTTGGAGGGCAAATTAAAACATAGACACAAATTCGGAAGGTATATACAGAAATTCGGAGGGTATATACAGAAAAAACCACCACAATAAAACAAAAAAGGATTTGGAGGGCAAATTAAAAATATAGAGACAATTTTGAGAATATATATGGAAAAAGCACACAAAAAAGAGGATCAAATAACTGACACAGGGTCGAACCTACACCACAAGGATTAGAACATTTTGTTTCTACCAATTGGGCTATCAGATATTGTGCATAGTTGGTGAATAGTTAAGTATTAAAACAAATTTAATTCAAATACCACGTGGTATTCAATAAAATTCAAACCAGAATAGTGAAGTTTACCTGAATTTGAACTTGAAACGGCATTATTTGATTCAATTGGATAAATTTCCACCCCTATGTATAATGGCTAGTTATCTGCTATTTGAACTAATGGACCATACTGATCATGTATTGTATGTGAATAGTAATGGCTAATAGTGTGTTATCTAGAGCAATATATGCAATGGACTAATGGCTTGAATGTCAAGTAAAAAATCAGACATCTGATTCTAAATCTGGTGTTTACATTAAATCTAACTTCAAATTTAGAATATTCTCAACTTCACAGCTAGATACAGATACATAAACAAAATCAGTATTTACTTACAAGAATATCAAACTCTATTTACACTCCTAAGCATTTTCCTTAAGTTAAAAAAATTTACTATTGTAGTGAAGTTAAACAACCTTTACAAATCATTATCTATTGTCAGATCCCTGAAAGGGGGGTATACCCTGGATCCGTGCTCTGATTTGCAGCTAGAGATGAACCGGCTTGGATCCTGATGGGAGAGGGAACTACGATGAACACTAATTCCCCCCCAACTGTTAATGATGCACCAACAATTTCCGATCAAATTGAGCCCGTCCCCCATTGAGTATATGGAAGTGTAGTGTGAAAAGCATGAAACTTACCCTTATTTATAGAAAGAGCTTCAACTAAGACATAGGAACAACTGATTAATGGACAAATCTCCATAGATAAGAATAAATTATAATGAGATCTTCAATCATATCAATGTTAACCAATTGATAGTTATCAAAAAATATCATCTCAACAACAAAACCACATTGGACAGCAGTGAAGAGGGTGATATGATACCTAAAGGGTACTCAAGATTATGTTGTGCTATGGACATTCGGATTTGTGATTAAAGGATATACAAATGCTTATTGAGCATGTAATTACGATAAGGGCAAGTCAACTTTGGCGTATGTTTTCTTGCTTGAGGTAGGACTGTCTCTGGGTGAAGCAAGAAACAAACATTCGTCGCGCTTTCCATGATAGAGACCAAGTATGTTGTTGGTTCAGCCGCAACACAAGAGACAATCTAGTTACGAGGGTTCTTACAGAATCTTGAAATCATACCACATGCATCAGATCTTGTCAAATTGTACTGTGATAGCATGGCAGCAATGAGATCATGCCAAGAAGGCCAAGTACCACATGAAGACAAAACAAGTAGATATAAAGTTCAACTTTATAAGGAACTATTCATACGAAGTGGTCTTGGAGTACATACCCACCGAGTGCATGGTTTTTGACCTGCTGGCGAAGCCTCTCTTTGCTAGGTTATTCAGAACTCATATAAGTCGCCTTTGGCAATATGATCGAACGAATAAAGATGAGATGACTAGTCTATGAGAATATCATGAATCCCGCTGATAGAAATCGGCATTTATGAAGAAGCTGTATCGCTTAGATTGAGCAATGAGATGAGGTCATTCTTGAGAATACTGGACTTGATGAATGACCCAGGTTCGTTGCAAGTCAATTTGTTCAAAGTTTGATGTGTTTGCATCCACTTGGGAGCAATGGAATGGTTCCAGAGTGGGAGACTGACAGGTCTAAGTAGGGTGGGCCTACTGATTAGGTCAAGATCTACACGATGTAGAGATGAACATATACTCTCCAAAAAAATGTTACTCCTTCATGATATGTGATCCTACATGTGTTGGGCAACTCATAATTTTAGGGTCCGGGAATGGATGTCTTCTTCAGTACTATATGAAGCCAAAATCATATGGAGCATAAAATTTGTTCCAGGCATCCTCTTAGTGACATTTGACTATATTGTGAAGCTTTAGGAGTAATGTTGCTACATTGACTTCTCACCTGTGGCCATGCATGATAAATTCAGTCTAAAGAAAGGTGACTGGTAAAGCAATTGTTCCCAGATGTGAGGAACACTGCTGACACATCTACTTTGGTATTAAGTTTGCATCCAGAGCTTCATTTTGACAAAGTGTAGATCTCACCATATAGTTCTGCAGTAGTTGAGTATGCTTCAACTTGTACTAGGGATGTGTTTACAGTTGGATCTAGGGTATAAAAGACTGTCTATAGTTTTCATTCTCAAAGGGCTCAATGTCTTTATGCTCGCTCTTTACAGGGGTTTGTAGCATAGAGCTCGCTAATTGCAGGTTGTTTCGATGGTCACATGACACACGGACTATTTTAGATTCGGCGCCCTTTAGGCGGTTGTGATATCTACATAAATCTGATTTACTGTTAAATCTTGGAAATAACTATCATTTGGTTAACATTGTTGTGATCAAAGATTTCATGATAATTTATTCCTA
>BQKN01065552.1:712634-758703 GCA_022839385.1 Asparagus kiusianus | reverse complement strand
TTGGTTAACATTGTTGTGATCAAAGATTTCATGATAATTTATTCCTACCTATTGAGATTTGGCCATTTACTGATTGATCTTATCTCTTAGTTGAAGCTCTCCCTATAACTAGGGATGGAGGCTTCATCTCTCTCACTACACTTTCATATACACAATTAGAGACGGGCTTCGAGAATTGATCAGAGGTTGTTGCGTGTATTGTGAACAATCCGAGGGAGTCTCGTTCATCGTAATCCCTCCACTGTCAAGATTCAAACGGGTTCATCGCTAACTACAGATCAGAGCACCGATCCAAAGTATTTCTGCCAACATCTTTCAACATTATCGTAACAGAGTATTAACTTTATCGGCATGTACTTCTTCACATAAACACACAAATAAGTGAGAAAAGACCAAAACATTATTAGAAGTGAAATTACTCAAATTATGTTGCGTATGGAAACAGAAATGCTATCAGCCACAAAAACCCTATCACTCACAGCTAAGATTTCAGTAATATCAGTCACCAGGGTAACTTGTGATATTAATTGAAATGGATGTGAAACCCTTGCACAATAAGCAATGGCTAGGAATGCTTGCTCTACTGATGCATGATGAAACATGAATTATACAAGGTTATCGATAGCGGATAGCGTTGTGTAGGGGTGAGGTATCTCTAAAGTTATTTGCACCTATAGCGACAAAATAGAGACAAATAGCGCATAGTCAAATAGCGATCAAATTTAAATATTCTAAAAAATAAGAAAAATTATAGAAAAATCTAAAAAATCTACAAATGTATATTTGATTTATAGAGATCCTAAGCATGAACTAGATGTGTAACAATTGCACAATATTAACAAAGTACTATAAAGAATAAAAAAAGCACTAGAGATGATGGAGGTGGTGGAGGGAGTACCAGATATGGTGAGGAAGCACCAAAGAGAGAGAGAGAGGTAAGCACTGGCAACTAGAGTTTTTTCTTGAATCAGAGAGAGGGAGAGAACTGGCGGCTATGGTTTTTTCTCTTTTGTAGCTGTGAATCAAAGACGGGAGAGGGGGGAAAAGAGGTCTGATAGGGTTTTAATGATAAAACAAGTCGGGTTTGGGAATAGGCCGGGTAGAATATAAAAGCTATCCAAAAAAACGGGTTTTAGCTATTAAAAACGCTATTCAACACTTTTAACAGCTAAAACTTGCTATGGCATGCAATCACGAGCAAATAGCAATTTTAGCTGCTATTTGCTACCACTTTCGTGATAGCATAGCAGTAACCAGCGCTAATGCTATGAAAACTGCTATAGCGGCACCATGCACCGCTATTTTCAACAGTGGAATTACATGTGCCTTGAATTCTAGTTTTAAAAGGTATTATTGCATGTGCAATGGAGACCATAAAGTGCACCAAAATAAGAAGATTGTAGTTGATGCAGCAAGCAGAGGAACAAAAGACCTCAAGGGACAAGAATTGAGGTGGTTAAAAATGTTAGTTGCTGATTTAATAATGAAGATTACCCTTAGCTGAGCCTGAGCAGAATAAAGAAGGGATTGAGGTCGCCAATCCTGAATATTGGGAACACAGGCATTTTTGTTACTGTTAGTTGAATAGCTAAATAACAAGCTATAGAACCTACAATTATTTTGTGTGTTGTTGCTTAAAATGTTTTTCATTTACAAAATCTGACAGTTTGTAATATGTTTTCTTGATTTGCAATAATCATCATATATACACCACCTAAAAAGTCTTCATTTCTTTCAAGATAAGATATTTTCAATGCAAATATAAGCTCTCTAGCTTTCATTTCTGATCGATTACTCTGAATAATGTGCATAAACTCAATCAACTCAATCTGACACTAGTCCTCTTGAGGCATGTAAAGGGACAACAACCAGTAGCTCTAGCTAATGACCACCATGGGAAAAATCAAATACTTGGCAATCTGGATGCAGGAGGATGAGGGCATGCACCAAAAAAGGAGAATATAAATATAATATCGCCAAAAGTACTTGAAAATTGTCTAGAAACTGCAGCGCACTGATTTTGAAGGTAAACTCTCTTTTATGCATTAATCTTCTTTAAGCAAGTACAGGCACGAGGACTAATAGCTTAGCGAGTGAGTAGAAGTATATGGGGAAAACCAGGATTTCCGCAATGAAGATGCAGGTGGATAGATGAGATAGAGAGGATCTACAAAGAAAAGGCACTAAATATAGAATACCACCAACAACACAAAGTAACATAATAACAGTGGCACGCTGATTATAATGTTGATTTCTCTTTTACGCTCTACTTCCTCTTAGTGGAATATATTGCCAGAACACATGCTCTGTTTTCATGGAGATAACCTCTACACAATTGTTTCTTTTACAAATATCAGTGGCTTGAGCTTTAGCCTCACGATGAACACCATTCACTCTCTTCGTCACCAAATTTCCTTTCGTGGAAGTTTAAAAAGTAGATGAAACCAGTGGCTCACTTATGATTTATTGCTTGATGTAAATTCCCTTTTTGCTTACATTCTTGAGGAAAGCAAAGAAACAAAATAGCAGTTCCAGTTTATATTCATCATAGCATAAAGCAGAGATAGATTGTATGAGTGAATGACTGCATTTAAGAGGTATGGATTTAGAAAGTAACACATTCGATATAAATATGCCAGTCTAAGATGTGGTACTTTATACGATTTAATAAAGAGGGAATACAACATATCACAAGTTCACATTGATATTTCGGCCACGCCAATATATCACAATCAAACAATAGCGAGTATATTCATTAAAAATAAATATTTTTATCACTTTCTAAAGTTCCATTTGTTCTTGCATGAACTCAGAAATAAAAGGTTGGTATTTAACCCATCAGATACAAAGCATCCTTCATAAGTTGCGCCCATTAAAGACAATATCCAATGAATCTGCCACCAAAGATGCACCTTTAAACTGAAATACATAGACTAGCACGCCTTGACAAACCCATCCTATTGTAAAGAATATAATATCACTTTGAACTATACTATCTGGTGCAGCTGCCAAGCAGTATAGTATTTAAATGATTTCAAATAAGAAAAATACAAATATAATAAGCAATGAGGCTTGCTATTTGCATTAATACATTTTACTTGTTTCTACAAGCCCTGGGACATATAAATACAAAATGCTGCTTTGTGCAAGTAGATCGCACATACTAGACCCCAGTTACCTCTCTCTCGTTCATTTGATGGGTGGATGGTGCTAGTACAAGTGTTAATATTGACATATCTCAACTTCCAACCAAACTTTGATCTGTGCATTCAAAGTCCAAACGAGCATCACTTATTCTATTCTAATTTTCAAAACCTGATGAGTATAGAAATATGTCCACATAGATAAGTATAGTTATCATTTTGCAACATTGTGGAAAACAAAGGACGCATTTACAGTAAAAAAAATCGAATGACTGGCCCAAACTAATCATTAAAATAATAAGAGATAATTGCTTCATCCCTATTGTACCAGTTTGCACTATATCCAGATTCTGATTTTTTTTAGTAGATGGTCTTTATAAAATCTAAGTTATGGCTTAGAAAAATAAAGTATCAAAACTCTTACTTAGTCCTTCGTCATATATAGTCATTTAGCAAACCTATGTTATGGCTTATAAAAATGAAGTATTAAAACACCTGCTTCGTCCTTTGTCTATGATTCTTGTTCGGCAAGAATTCATCAAATTAGATTAAAAGAATAAGAAAGAAATCCAAAATCTTTTGTTGTTTAGGTGGCACAAGGATTTTAATGGGGGTCATAAAAGATATGCACTCCAGTGCAGTCCTTTGACTTAACAATTGGCCTATGTTGCCAAATATTTGGTAAAATGGATAAAAAGATTATTCATTTTCTATTACTAACTCTTTTTTTTTTTTGAATCTTGATTGGACTTTTTAAAAATAGATTCCTTTTCGTTATCTAGTATATATTATTCAATTGGATTGATTGTGCCTCAAAATATACATCACTTAAATTATTAAATTGCCTTCTTCTTTCTAAGTGGAGTAGAAAAATGGATTTCCAGTCACAGACTGAAAATTCAACAAAATTTGAACCGTTAACTATTTAATACAAATCATTGAACAGTTCTCCAAATCATTATCCAATAAAAATTAGCTTCTTTGAATGATGAAAAATAATGAATTTGACTTATGACTAAATGACTAATCAGTATTTAACTTTTTCAATAAACAATCCTTTGAAAATCATTTAACGAAAAAAGCATAAAGGGTGCAAGGGCAGTTTTTAAATAAAGTAAGATAATTAAAACAACAAAACAAAAAATAAAAAAAGGAAAATGACAAAATTTTCAAAGCATATATGCTAAATAAAGATGCTAAAACAAAAGAACAGATTATTGGAGCATGAAAAGTGATGAATTTTTTTCGGCATTAGAAAACAAAAGTTATAAATAATAAGAAAACAAGATTGTATGAGCAAGTTTTATGTTTATTAAATACAATAAATTTTCTAAAGACGCCTAAATAGGAAGGAGTCAAGGATTTACATCCTAAAAAGTGAAATTAGCAATGAATATCAACAAGAAAAAAAACCATTTAAGAAATTTGGCAAAACGATAGAAGAAAAATTTACATGAAAGTAAGGAACAATGTTTTTAAGACTTGTGGAAACTTTTTTTGTTGGGTTAAATTACCAGATAGGTATTTTTATATAACCTCAATCACTGCTTTGGTATGTAAAATTGCTCTGGCATCATTTTGGTATTTTAATTTTGACACTTGTGCAATTGGATATGAAAGCTCGCTGCCAGCAACTTTTTCTAGAGGAACGAACATGTGCCACTCACGTGAATCAATTATAACCGTTATTAGAGGCTGATGTGGCATGGATTAAGTGAAGTCGCAGAGCTTAAAGGAAAAAATGTGGGTCTTTTAACTAACCCTAGAACGGCTAGCGACGACTTTTAATACCCAATTGCGCAGTTGTCAAAGTTAAAATACCAAAGTGTCGTCAGAGCAACCTTAAATACCAAAGTGGTAATTGGGGTCAAATAAAAATACCAAATTGGTAATTTAACCTTTTTCATTGTGAGACTAATATCCTTTCCTCATCAACCTAATTGGTGATTCCACCTAAGAGCATAGATTAGTAACATAGATAATACAGCTTTACGAAACTGAAATTGGTTTAAATCAAGTTGAATTAGGCAAAATGTGCATGACCTAGACTTTTAATCCTATCTTACCATAATATATGGCTGTTTAAGACAGGCCAAAGTAAGCCTTGAAGCTTTTATAGTTGTAAGATGCTTCCTACTCTAGCTTTCGGCTGAAGCGCACAGCCACTAATATTTTCAACTAAAACGTGGCATTTTACAACTATGTTTTAAAGAAATGAATTAGTATCGTCACTCTCATTTGCTTCAAAAGTGATGGGCAGTTGTATTTTCCAGCATACGACAAAAGATAAGAACTACTCTTGAATCTTTTTAAATATATTCACAAGGAAAAAATCAATGTACATTAGAAACAAATAACTTTGTTGATATATTGTCTTCTGCCCCCAACCCCACAAAGAAAAGGAAGAAAAATACCCACTCACAGATAAAGGGAGAGCTGTATTGACTGAGTTTTTTTTCTCTACATCTAGTGGTATAACATTGGACTAAACCCCAACATACTTTAGTATGTAAAAGTTTATCACCATCATAAGCACAAAGTTCTTTTTTCTTTCTGCAGACAACGACCAAGATTCTGCATAAGTTGTTCACTCAGACACCCCACTAAAAGACAGCTGTGTGTTCATCATCCATTCATCCATTCATAGATTTCTATCACAACCTCAATCCTTTTTAGCATCCAGTTTTATGCCCCTATAATTATTAAAAGGATTCATAATATGTATACTTTATCAAGCAAAAATTAACTCTAGCAAAATTTTGATAAAAGAGATAAGTAAAACGGAGTAGAACTAAGAATCTTATTATACCTGGTCATCATTCGTTCAAACAAAATCTATTCTTGTTAATCCTTAATTCACTTTCAACCAAATAGTTACAGTCAAGAATCAGAATAAATATGATAAGAGCATAATAAACAGTAAAAACTCCCTATTTTCATCACGAAATATATATATTACAAGAAGAAAATAGCAGGGTAAATTTTCACAAATCCCTTCTGAACTTTAGGGCTAACTTGCATGAAAATTTTCCAAACTTTAAAATAACAAATTTGGTGAATTCCATAAAATGCCTGAAAGGTTCCACGTGAGCTTTGGAGCAAATTTTATTCAAGGGTTTGTTGGGTAGAGAGGAAAGAGAGAAACATGAAAAATAAAATTTAAGGTTTCTCTCTACGGTTTAATTGAGAGAATAGGGATAAAAGAATAGTGTGAAACACCCCAAAGTACAGGAGATTTTCTCTAACTTTCAATGTTCAAGGAGTACAAATCTCCTAAGTTCAGGGGGGTTTTCTGAAATTTACCCAAAACAGTAAAACTTTGATCTTTATAGAAAATTTTACCACAAATTTTGACGGGGGCTTCGAGCTCCAAGAGATTAGGCTGGCCCATGAAAATATCCTTGGATGCTTGACACAGCTGCTTGATCTCCGCCTCCGTCATCTGCACGTGCCTCGCCGTTCGTCCCAGCTTCGCATCGAGAAGGCGCCTGATGATGCCGTCGAGCGCTGCCTCGTCCATCGCCTTCCTCTTCCTTCTCAATCAAAATCAGAAAACCCTAGAAATTCAATCGAGAAGGGGGGAAGGAACAAGGGTTGAGGTTGCTGTCGCTTTCGCCGCTTATTTTCCCGCCTCAGTGTCTACTGAGGCTCCACACGTGCCCCAGTTAAGCCTGCTATTTGGCAAACGGACCTGAAAAGGGGGCCCGGGTTATTTTGTCTCGTCCACAATTAAATACATCGCAACCTTTATTTATTTATTTTTTTAGACCTGGAGATATCTATTTATCTATTTATCTATTTTTTTTACCCTTTAAAAGAGGGAGTTCATGAAAAACTTTACCCTTCCCAAAATAGCCTTCCATCAAATTTAGTTACCAAACATATCCTGAATTCATAAACCACTTCACTCTTTCATCAGTTACGCCTGTATTCCTCATCCTTTCATTTCATCGGCTATGCCCTCATCCTTTCAATTCATCGGTTACGTCGTCTCCCCCGATCTTCCGTTACCTCCACCAACTTTTAAAGATGAATTCTCAGTTCTTCTCAGTCATCATCAACGTTCACTGTATCCTCCGTTCTTCTCAGTTTTTGGGAATTGGTTAGAATCTTTGCTTCATTTTGTTTTAATTGTAAAGAATAATTTTATTAAATTTGGTTCTAATTAGCCATCATCTAATTTTTGTTCTAATTCAACAATAGGTGAAGTGTTTTCCTATTTAGGGCTTGCTTCAAGTGTTCTAATTGATCCTGTGTCAATTTCATCAGGTAAAAATTCTATTTTTATTTTTAGTTTTTTTAAAATTCAATTATGTTACTGTGTCTAGCTCCAAAATTGAAAATTTGATTTAGCGCTTGCTTCATTTTTAATTTTTTCTTTTGGTATTTATGTGCTTATCACTGTTTTTTTAACCAAATGGTTGCTAATTTGGGAATTTTCAACCTACCTACCTATTGTTGTTACTTGAGAATTACACATAATTAAGAATGTGGGTGGTGGTTCTGAGTAGATTTTTATTCTATTTTTAGTGAAAAATTAAGTCCTGCATTGCTAAAATAGTGATGGTTGGTAGGTGGATGGCCGGAGGTGAGGGCATGAGTGGCGATACTGTTGGTAATTCCTTACTAGGGGATTTGTCTGTATTTGATATGGATCTAAAATTGTGAAAGTTGCTTTATTAAAAGATACATTAATTTGGTTGACAGGAAATACAGCTGCATAGGTAAGTATTCTCGTATGTTTAGATTTGCTATATTTTGGATGCTAAATTGTAGTCGGAAAAGATAAGTACAATCATAATTTGTTTTTTAAAAAATGCAGATTTGATGGGAGCAAAAGATACAGTTTTCCAAAAAAAAGAAATTGATAACGAAAAATATGTCACCTTATCAAATAAATTTTTTGTATAATTCAATCTAGAGAAACCAACGCAGGTTTTGCACCAATTGGTCTTTAACCAAATATTAAATTGCACTTGAAATTCATTTTTATAAGAAAATTGCAAATAGCCCAGACAAATTTATTTGAAATGGATTTTCTACAATGTGTAGCATGCGGTATTTACTACGATACACTTTTGCCTCATATCAAACATGCTCCAAGTGCGAAAGTAAATTTCATCTACATGTAAGCGAAGTATGATGTTTGTTTACAAATAAGTTGTTTTTTTAGCATGTTTCACTACTACTTATTTTTTGAGTCATTATAAGTTATTTATTACTTATTCTCAAAAAATTTTATAAGTAATAACTTATAAGGAGATATAAGTAGTTATATGTTTGGTAAACCAATAACTTATAAGGTCGGGTTAAAATTTTGAAATTAAAGTGTACGTGATACCGTGCGATTTCCTATATATATATTTGCATTATCATACGAATTGAAATTAGTCTCATTCTGTTTTCTACATACTTTGGAAGGATGTACTTAGGTTCTGCTGGGTAACTGCACTCTTGAATTCTAATTTGTTTTGTCTATTTTTTCTTCCAGTACTATCCAAGCTTGAACCGGTCAAAATGTTGCATGAAAGGAATATGTACAGGTATGTACCGGTTTTCGTTCCTATTGATGAGGTAGTTCTGTTAGATACACCTCAGATTTTTTTTGTTCAAAGGTCTATTAGTGTCTTGCCTTGCATCGCATTTTTATCTGAAGTGGTTTTTGTTATAATGCTTATTGCTAACGTTTTATATTAAGTAGAATTAGGAATTTGCTCAACTTATTGACTCCTTCATGGCAAGCTAAGTGGTTTATCGACTTTTGTGAAAGTCATCTACAAAGATTCAAGAAATAATTTGGTGAACCAAAGCTTCAATCCATACTCCCAAAATATAGTAAATACAATGCACTACTCCTGCACCCGACAAAATCTATGTTTTAGTTAATTGAAAATCTCATACCATTGTTTCTCAAAATATCATCATTTCCAGCACTTTCCATCTATTCAAAAAATGTCTAGCCGTCATCATTTACATCCATCTTCTTGCTTGTACTTCATCACTGATTCATTCTTTAATTATGTTCAAATTAGATAAGATAAATGGTGCCTATGAATGAATTACAGGAAGGAGCCCAGAGGAAGCAACCTGAATGGGGATTGCAAGCTCTCCCCACTTGGGGATGGCAAATGCATCGGCAAGCCACATTGCCATTGCTCTCTTCTGCAGCATCATCAAGATTCTCGACTAACTTGGTTACAGCCACAGCTTATTCACCTTATCTTCAGCTTCCTCCACCGTCTATATCTAATGCCGCACGTTTATGTTTCCTAGTTCATTTATTATTTTCCTCTCTATAAAATTATTCATGCAGTTTGTGTTTGAGGATCTGGTACGTGGTATATTCACTTGAATCTGGTACGTGGAACCACATTCCAAAGAGGTAGGGACATTCAACATACCACAATAACCTGAATCCTTGAGGGTCTAATTCTAACCAGAGTATATATGTTGCCTATATCAATTTAATCTTTCTACTACTATTTAGGCTGTTTTCAAAGTTTATGAAGCTTGATCTCAACTTTTGACAACCGTTCAATTGAAATAATTCGATTACCTTGCCTCTTTTGAAGTGCCTTTTTATGAACCAGTATGGTTGCATCAAAATTTGTGACAGGTAGTTTTGTATTCTGAACATGGGGCTCCTTTCTCATTTACCTTGTCTTTGGTTGGTTTAACTGCAATTACGTTCTTGATGGCGCTTATGCTTAACATGGTGAAACTTTATGGGGTTTTGGATTCCTGTTGAGGGCCGGTTGCATACGTCTAAAGTATTTCTTTTGTCTGTGGTTCTATTATTGATGATCTAAATTATTTTGAAGTTTTAATTGCAATTTTTTGTGTTTCTCTGTGGAAGAATTGACCTTTGGTGATTGTTCTTTTTTGCTATCTTATCCATCCATTTTAGAGATAAATGGATTGGTTCATCTTCAGTCTGCAAAAGTGTCAAACTGTTCAGGAATAAATATGGTCATTGTGAAGACTACAAATGTTAAGCCATTTGTGTTGTTTTCTAGGGAGAATACACATAAGATCTCGAGACTAAATTTCTAGCTTTTAGATGATGATGGTAATGATTTTTCCACTGCAGCAGGAAAACCTTCACTTCTGAAGCATTTGAATTTAAGAGGGAGCAAATTTGCACTCAATATAACCAATTTCACTGCTCTCGAGACTGTTTTACTTGAAGATATATATATCTTACAGATGAGGATGTGGGCAATTTATTGACAAGTTGTTTGTTCCTTAAGAGATTGGATCTCATAACATGTCGCGGTTTTTTCACTCTGAACATCATGGGTACATTCTCGCGACTCAAGATTCTGAATGTGAGGCATTGCAACCAACTTGTTGAGATAGGAATTTGTGCTTCAAATCTTATGGAATTTAGATATCTTGGACAGCTAATATGTTTCTCTCTGAGAGAAGTTCCCAAATTGGTAACAGTTGAGATCAAAATCAAAGAAGATGTCTGCGATATCAGCTCTGAATGTTGCTTAACATGCAGGTTATTTCTATCCATTGTATTATTATTGTCTATCTTGATTATGCTAATTGATTTGGTATATGGATTTCATGAAACTGCTCAAATTAGGGGTGACATATTTATTGTGTTTCTCATGTAGTTCTCATGTTTACTGCTTTTATTCTTTGCGTTACTTGCGTTTTTCTCTATTTTCTCTTGTCAAGAGATCGAAACTTTGACTTCAGAAAGTTTACTGCTTCATGGTGAGTTTGATCATTGAGAAATATACGTAGTTGTATCGTTGTGAGAAATATGATGATTGAGTTTATGCTAAGGTCTTTTTCTGAATATATTACGAATAGGGGGAAGATGCTACACAGTATCTCATAGGGAACAAAGATAAATTTCAAGCTGTTGGGTATGATTCAGAGACCCAAGGCTATCAGACTTCCACCTATGTCGGCGATAAAATCTTAAGTTCATGTGATTGACATCTTTCTATGGTTTTGCTGCATTATGTGATAAATATCTTGTAAGATCTAATTGTGTCAACTTTCATTGTTCAGTATTTAATTGGAGGATCTGAGGAATATGCTGGCTCAGTGATTGGAGTCAAAATTCTTGATAAGTTAACAGGAAAATGGTGAGATTCAATCTCAACTAATTCTTGCTCCTTTGCTACTTTAGCATATAGTGTTTGATTATTTAAATTTTCATGGAATTGGGAGGTCTTTTCCTACTACATTGGGTACCAAGCCCATTTCATCTGAATGCCACTCAGAAGTTCTTATAAATAAAAATCAGATCTTGATCCTTAAGGGGAGGTCTCCTCTTGCTGATTGAAGCTGCTTTCTTGAGGTTTGTAATTTTCATATTATTTTCATCTTGTATTTCGGACTTTATGAAATTGACAGTTTATAGTTAATTGCTTGATATGATTTGGATAATGACATATCATTAGAAAACAACATAAGAATCTCAACAGATTTACATAGAGGATGATGGATTTGATAGTATATTTGAACATCCTTAGAGGTTACTATTGAATATGGTGAAGACAGATCAAGTGCATTGGCCAAATGCATGAATTCAAAATCTACATGTGTAATTTATGTGAAATCATTGGCAGCTAATCATCGGCAATACAATATTATGTTAGCATATTTCGTAGGATATGTATTTTGATGGTAGTTCCAATTCAATCAAATAGTCATAAAAGAGCAAAATAGGCGAATTGGAACAGAAGTGGTAGCTTGGAGTAAGGCGTCAGAGGCAGTGGCCTAAATCCAATTGTAATCAGTGGCCCCTCAAGAGTCGACAAGGGAACTCTGATATTAAAGCTAATGAAAGAATACCCATCAATGTTTGGGTTTTCTGTAAGCCACACAAGTCGAGCTCTGAGAGAGATAGAAGTCAATGGGGTTCACTACCATTTCACTGAACAAAGCCTAATGGAGAAAGCTATACAAGAAGGGAGATTCCTTAAATCTGCATCAGTACATGGTAATCTTTATGGCACGACCATTGAGGCAGTTGAAGCAATAACAGATTCCGACAATGTAAAAATTTGAATACCCCCTATATATAAGAGATTTTAGAGTGTTTTAAAAAGCGTAACTCACTATGCAAACATACATTCTATTATATTGTAAATCTTATGTAGTGTACTTGTGTCTTGTTGTGCTTTTTGTAGGGGAACAGAAACTTAGGAACAAGTTCAAAAGAGTCTAAGAAATGCAAAAGTTGGGCTCGAGCAAGGAAGAGGCCAAGGTCTTTTTGACCATGTATTGGTTAATGATGACCTTGAAACGTGCTATCAGAATATGAAGGTTCTTTTTTCACCTTCCTTCTTTACATAAAGTCGTATATTTCAATATTCTAAAGTCTTATATTTTGTCGGACATTTCTCTAATAAAATATACATTTCATGCAGATATTACTTGCCCTAGATGAAACCCCTAATGTCTCTAATGAGTCAAGTAAAATTTATATTACTAATGGTTCATTTATTTTTCTTTTCATTTCTTTGTTCTAGTTTGTTGAAATTATTAATTTTTAATAATATCATTAATGCTGAATTCTCTTGTATCTTGCAGCATTGGATAAAATTCCTCTTAATCATTCTGTGTCTAAAAATGATCAAAAAGTTCTAAAAGACTGTGGCGGGGGTCAATTAGAATCTTCAACTCCTAGCATGTATGTTGATTTCATTATGCTCTCGAGATTAATACTTGAACCATTCATTTTAGTTGATTCAAGCTGTTGCTTCTCTTGTACGTTTTTCCTAGATGCATCTTCACTTAAAGGAGGTGCTCTTCGCCGGACGAGGGGACTAATTATCTCTGCAATCAAATCATCGACAGATAATATTAATGGGTTCGCACAACTTTAACAATCCATACATCAAGCAATTGGAGCAAGATGTCTGCACTATCACAGACATGTTATTGATTTTGTATTACGATATAAAAGATGAAACAGAGTAGTGTTTGAACACCAAGAGAGCTAGCATGTTAAGTTGCAGTTGAGACGTGGTTATGTTTCATTCGTTGCTATTAGATAAATCATTATGTTACGTGATATAAGTGAAATCAGATTACAAAAATTTGTCTCATGGATGGTGCTGCCTACAGTTATAGTATCATTGTTTTTAGCCTGTGATAAGTCGGCATCAGTGGATCCATGCGACATCTGAAATTTATTCTGATAAGAAACTTATTAGAGCCCAATCTGAGAGAACTCTACAGGAAATATCAATTAAAGCTTAACAATACATGTAAAGACAATTCTTTTTCTTTTTAATTATAGTATCATGGTTTTCCGCCTGTGGTTTCATCTGCAATTGATTTAATCAATGATAGAACTACTATTTCAAGAGTATGATTCTTTGGTTCTTTGCCTTCTCAAAAATTCTTGCTCTATACTATCTTCGTAATTTTTTAGAATCTTGCAATTTACTTTGATTCAATGAATTTTCATAAACATGTGATCAAAAAATATCATGCTCCTAATTGGTTTAAGTAGCTTGCCGCTCAAAAGAAAGTTGGAACCATTAAAGATCAAAAAATCCATTGATAAAGAGAGATATTTATAGTATTTTGTTGCATGATAATTAATTGTTTTGATGATATAGAAATAAGGACTAAAGAAAAAAAAATTGATGCTACTATTTTAGTAACATTTATATTGGATGATTATGATTAAATAGGTCGTCTAATGTCATCTGTATACAGGTAGCATTGGTCGATTGAAATTCAATGTTGTTGTATATCAAATAAAATTCTTTTATAAAACTATTAGTTAATTTCTATTGTTAAGGATGAAAACAATATAATATCAAACACTTGATACATAAATGTAATCTCATTATTAAGTCCTTTTGAATTTTTAAATTCCATATGTTTGATACATGGTTTAAATTAAATAAATCTTAATGAAATGAATCAATAATAGAATAATAAATTTAAAAAAATTACCACGTGCATTGCACGTGCAATACAACTAGTTATTGGTAGAATGTATAAAATTTGAAAAAATCGTGTCAATGCCTCATATCTCAAAAAGTTATGTGTCCCGGCCTTTTGACTTTTATCCATGTGTATAAACTCAAAATGCATAAAAAAATTCGTTTAAGCCCTTCCAACTTGAGCAGAGTGAGAGAAAAAACTTTAAAACCCTAAACAACCATAACCGGTTACCGCTATAGTACCCATGATTTTGGTAGTCGCGCTCGCCCACTCTCTAACTCAAATCAAGTTCTCTCTCTCTCTCCTCTCCCTCCCGCACTCTCTCTATCTCTATTTCTAAGGTTAACAGTGTCTGGCGAAATCTTCAAATCTTCACTCTAGGGTTTTGTCAAATTCGACAGAAAATGGCCCAAATCTCGATGGAGAACCTAGATTCTCCAAAATCTGGAACAAAAGATGATGAATTCGAAATTGTTCACTGTCCTCCATAGCCAGAGCAGGAACCAGTATCGATGAATGTCAAGCGACAAGACTCACCTTCGACGACTGTTAAAGACCCCCCTCGACGTAGTCGACCGGTAAAGATCTCCCCTCATCTTCGAAGAATGTTAAACATTCACCCTTGCCACCGATGAGTTTTAAAGATACCACTGGCATCGAAGACCGACCATGGACCATTTACTCTCTCATCGCCCGCCCCCCTCATGTCTTCGTCCACCCATGCTTCATCATCAGGGAATGGCAGCACTGATGGAACCACCCAGACCCTGTTGGGCATCCAAAAGGGTTACTAAGAAAAAGGAAAAAAAATCCAAGTTCAAAAAAGGAATTAGAGACATCTAGATAGAAATAAGTTTACGTAAATAAATTTAGATAGATTGATGTTACAGATTGATATTGGTGCATTGTGAACTAGATGTCTGGATCTGTGACATTTAACATATTAATGTTACATATGAACAATTGGCTATTATATTTCGTTGTAACCTGCTAATGTTTGATATAAACTAATAACTCTGGAGTTTGGTTGATCCTAGTGGTATCTGTTACCTGACTTTATAGATTATACGCTAAGTTTTATTGATCGATTACAAGTCAAGTGAATGGTTGTTAAGGGGTATAGCATAATTGTTACATTTTATTGTTGGTTGTTACTATTGGCTGTTGGATGTTAACTTCAGATAGATTGATGTTAAGTGTTAAATTTTATTATAGGAAAAAGTCTGGTAATGCTGCAGAAATTAGGCTTACCGCTAGTTTTAGCGCATATAATGATTTTATGAACGTACTTGAATCGAGAATGAAGCGGTGGCACTAGGATACATATCAGGGGTGCACATTTGAGCATTACGTAATATTTGGTCCCCCAGCAGTAGATCGACCCACGCTTGCATTTGTTTTGAGTCATTATGTAGGAGGTGAAGTGATGTTTGCTTTGTTTGATGTCGACAGTGGAGAGAAAAGATAGTTAATTTTGATTTGGACCGGGTTCATGATCACACTGGTTTCCCACTTGACGGGGAAATAATTTACAACAATAGAGATCCTCACACTAGGATTTGGATGGAGTATCTTGCCGATCAATTTACTAGAAATGAAAAAGAAGCACCAAAGAATATGCAAAGATATGTGGAAGGACTACTAGATTCTCTTATTGAATTAAAAAAGAAGAAGGATATTGATGACTTTGTGTTGATGACTTTGTGTTGTTGAAGATTCTTTATTAATGTTCAATGATTTGGTGTCCCAGTAGTGTGCAAGGCATCCTTAGGCACTTGTTCAAATATGTTGATTGTATCGAAAGAGTAAAGAATGCAGCGTGGGGGAAATTTATTTATGATCAGACAAACAAAGGCATTAAGATTGCTAGGGAAGGTCTGAACAAAATAGGGGTTTCATATGTGCCTGGATGCATGCCACTGATCCTTGTAAGTTATATTAATTTTTTTTATTGTTATGGTTAACCAATGCATGTGAACATTTTTGTGTATTCTGTCAACTAAAGTTAATAGTAATTAAGGCTAACTGGTTCATGTTAATGTAACTCTGCATGTTAAGCTTTGTAAGGTTAGTGTTAACTATATTTGATGAATATCGCATTTATGTTTATTTCTGTTAACTATATTTGCTTGTTTCATGTTAAGCAGATAATTTGTGCATGTTAACTGATTAATTTAAACAATTTATTTGTAGCTCTGGTACTACAAAATGATAAAGATTAAAAAATATACCCTGAGTAATAGATTTAAGTCACTACTGACTAACTGAGTGATGATTGGAGAGAAGTCTGGATCTCTCCGAAAGGAAACAATTGTTGCAAAAGCTGAAAAAGCAAGCATTGCTATAGTTTAGAAACCTATAGCTGAATTTGCCCATGGGTTAAAAAATATCCACTCAGAAGGCCAAATATAAGGAAAGATGATTCATTAAGGATTAGAAGAAAAGGGATTCCACCAATCCTAGTAAAGAAGTATCATATACAACCTTCTCCGAAAAAAGTTATTAAGGAGAAGAAAGCAGATAGTAGGAAAAAGCATGCAGAAGAAAAGAAGAAATCATCAATAGATTTGGTAAGCTCTTAACCAATGTTTATTAAGCATGATAGATAACTATTAAGTATGTCATACGAACTATATACTTTGATGAAAAGATTTTAATGTTATTTGCTTGCATGTTAATATTTACCGCGTATATGTGAACTATATCCAGTATTTGTTTTGATTTAAGTAATGTGTGCGAACTTTAGCATTTTACCTATTAACGTTTACAAAGCAACTGTTAACTTTTGTGTTTTTTAAAAATTACAGATTATATCAAACATTATTGATGATGCTCTTCAAAAGCAAGATGAGATTAAGGAGTTACCATTTAAGAAGCAGCTCAAAATATGGAGAAATGCTGCTAAATTAAATCAGAGAATATGTCATGCACTGAGGCATTCAAAGAAATTGCATTGTCAAATATTTATGAATGAGATCCGTAGGCTTAATAAAAAAGTTAAAGGATTTAAGGTATTTGGTGA
The DNA here is from genome assembly GCA_022839385.1 of Asparagus kiusianus. Classification (NCBI taxonomy): domain Eukaryota; kingdom Viridiplantae; phylum Streptophyta; class Magnoliopsida; order Asparagales; family Asparagaceae; genus Asparagus; species Asparagus kiusianus. Next base: position 741,606 of record BQKN01065552.1, on the reverse strand, counting down.
CATAATAGATCCTGAAGTTTTAAAAGAAAATGTGAAGAAGTGTATTGTAAAGTAAAAGAAAGGAGAGCCAACCACGGATGAAGTTGACCAACGTGATGATGATAGGGATTTCTTTGGTAATGAGTTCGTGAGTGATTATGAAGATGGTAACCTTCTGGAACATTTTGGTGGAAATGAAGAAGGAAGAGAACAAGTAAATAAGAATGAAGAGGACGAGTAGTTGAATGAGAAAAGAGTTGATGTGGAGGAGGATACACAACTTGAGACTGTGGATGTACATATGTAACAGGAGGTAGCTGGGGATAAGGACATCCCACGCTGCAAATTCATGAAGAGAACGAAGAATACGGTAATAAAAAAGTATGTGGTTCATAGGAGTAGAGCCCAAGAGCTACCAAGAGATCATAATTGGTTAAGACGCCATTTACAGAACAAAAGAAACCAAAATCTAAAGAAGGGGAGCACAAAGATGAACCACTTGTGATCACTAACCATGTAGATGAAATAGAAATTTACTATGATGATAACCTTGCCACTTGGAACGTGTTAAAAAGCACGTATTTGTCAGATATTGATCGTGATGCTTTAAAGAACGTGAACGAGGGGATTTTTGAGGTAGCATGATTTAGTCTTGTGTGCTGAATAGCACAAGGGCTTTTGTACATAACTATAGAATACCAAGCAACGTTGCAGCTAAACTCACAGCTGATGAGAATAAATAGCTCATGCATTTTTGCAAGCAGAAATGCAGTCAGTAAGTGCTGATCACTATTATTAATCCTTTTACTATAAGGTTAACCCTTGTTAAAACATGTGAAAGTTGGGCAAAAGCTAAGGACTTTGATCATTTAGTTGTTAACCCTCTACTATAAGTTGTGAATGTTACATGGAATATGTTATGTTTTAGCTTTTAGATGTTAATTCTACTTTGTAAACTTTTAATGTTCAGCAATTTCTGTTAACTCTGAGCAATTATTTGTTAGTACATTTCTAATAATGTTCCATAGTAGTTGTTAATTATGAGTATTTATCATCTAACCATATTTTAATGCTTTTTAGGAAATTAGATGTCATCGTTAATAGGTGCTTTAAGATAGATTACGATCTTGGTTAGAGAAGCCTGAGAACTCTGCTATAAATGAGGAGTGTGGGCTTGTTTCATCATTTTTCTGCTTAAGCTTATTAATCAAACTCCTTAAATTTATATGTTATAGTTTATGGATAACACGTTATAGGTTATAGTTAACATGTTACATGTTATAGTTAATATGTTACATGTTATAATTAACATGTTTTAGGTTATAGTTATCATGTTATAGGCTATGATTAACATATTACATGTTATGGTTAACATGTTGCAAGTTATGATTAACATGTTACATGTTATGGTTAACATGTTACGTATTAAAGTTAACTTATATAGGTGAATATTAGTACATGAGCATGATAATGACTGCTACTATTTATTATGTTATTTTGATTACAACAGCATTCACTCTATGGAGACAATCCTGATCTTCAGCAATTATATCAAATGCATACATAAAAGCATATTGTTGTTGGCCGAACAAATCTCATTGTCCCAATTGTGTGTCATGACCATTAGCATCTTGTCAAAGTTAGATTGGATGAAGCTGTTGTCATGCACTATAGCTCAGCAAATCACAGTTCTTACCTTGAGCCTGTTAATAAAATCATCAATGTCATGGACCATATGAAGGCCACATTTGATCCTCATAAAGTTTGGAGAACATAACAATATAAGACAATCCCATGCGAGCCTTAAAAGGGATTGTATGTTGCATATGAAGTCTATCACTTTATTAAATAATTTTCATCAACATAAACTAACCACTTATAAGTTTCATATTTTGTGATTTGTAGCTATGACCATGGAATATATATTTACTTTTATATACATGTTGTTCTCCAAAAAGATAATATATTACATATTACCGCTATTGACGATTCATCGAAGGTAGTACGTGCAAGGCTTGTAGTGACGCTGATAATAGAAGGTCAGGAATTAAAAAAGCTCAGTGGCACACTAGACGCAAATAACCCAAAATTCAAGGAGAGTACATCAACCAAAGATGAAAAGGTAGAGAAAGAATCCTATCTAGACGAAAAAACAATCCTAAATTGTTAATGTATAACTTGCCATGCATCTGTGGGGTATAATGTGATACTTATATGCTACTCTTTGTAGATTAACATTAACTTATCTAGTTATAACTATATTTGTATAGGCATTTTCTAATTTCAGTATTGTACTTAATAGGAACATGTTACAGGTTTTGGTTAACATCTTACTTGTTATGATTAACATGTTACAAATTATGGTTAACATGTTACAGATTATGGTTAACATGTTACATGTTACGATTAACATGTTACATGCTACAATTAACATGTTACAGGTGAACATTAGTACACGAGCATGATAGATAATTGCTACTATTTACAATTAACATTAAATGATTACAATTAACAAATTAATGCGACAGCTATTAGGTACCACATTTAGTTATCAAATTCTAGTTACAGTTCATTTATATAACTAAGACGTAAAGAGTACAAGTTAATATTTGACATTATACACATACAAAAAATCTAACATTCAAAATACTTTATAAACAAAATCCCAAATATCAATCAACGAGTAGTTCGTTGCCCAAAAGCATTTCACATCCCTAATATCAATTAGCAATCAATTTGTTGCACAAAAATATTTCACATCCCTAATATCAATTAGCGATCGATTCGTTGCAAGTTGCTCGGTTGTGACATTTCGTGTGGCATCAAGAGCATTTCAAAGGACGTTTGTAAATGGTTCTATTGTTGATATGTTGTGTTCTATTTCTTCTCTTTCTTTTAGTAGCATGTGGTGGGAGTATCTCGATCTCATCCCTTGGCACTAGGAGTGCATTTAGTCTGGATACAACTCGAATATAATGCTTACCATATCCATATCCGCTTATCCATCTCGGATATGGATATACATCGATAAGAAAAACTCATATTCATATCCGCTAAAACCGGATACAGTTACAGATGTAGATATATATAAGTGGATATACATGCAGATACAAAACGGATTGGAGAAAACTAAATAGTATTGAGAAAAACATAGTTCATGTGATACAAAAGATGCTGTTAATATGTTCATTATATTAACCATAAATCCATAATTTAAGAATCAAAACTATCGCATGAGTATGATTAATATGTATTCGGATATTTCAGATATGAATACTGATATTTCACTACAAAACCATATGTAACCATATTTTATCGGTTATAGATTTGAGTAACCATATCTGTATCCTAACGGATATAGTTATAGATATTTCCTTGGATACGGATAAGGTTTAGCACCCCTACTTGGCAGTTAGCACACCATGCTTCTCAAAATCTGGTATGGGATAGAAAATTGGCTTATAACTCCTTTAAATGCTTCTATAGACATAAACCAATCGTGATATTGGTAAATGTCTCTCTTCATATACAAGATGACTGCACAAGCATATTTATAAGGAATTCACATGATGTCCCAAGCCCGACAAGTGCGGGTCTTCTTCTCCAAATTAACCCATGTAGTTTTACGGGATTGCACTTTAAATATTTTATTTGCAGATTATTTAACACCCAATGGACAACCTTTATCTATATTTTCTTTAAACACTATCTCTGCTTTTGGACAGAGATATCCACTCCATTTATCAACAAGTGTCTGGCGATTATTCATGCAGACTATTATTTATTTACGAATATGCTCAACCATTTGTAGAATTCGTAGCAATCTAGCCTCCCGTATCTAATTATTAAAAGACTCGGCCACATTAGATGTTAAGTGCCCATGCATGAAAATATATTAGGAGAATATTAACAGTTATACAATGTAAGTTTACAGTTATAGGTTGACAGTTAATAGTTATATAATGTAAGTCAACAGAGAACTAATTGATAGTTAACAATTATACAATGTAAGTTAACAATTTTAGGTTGACAGTTAACAGTTATATTAATAGTTATACAATGTAAGTTAACAGTTTTAGGCTGACAACTAACAATTATACTTTAAACATTAATAGTTATGTAATGAAAGTTAATAGTTATAAGTAAAATTTAATATCAATGACAAAAGCTTCACTGTTAATTCATCAAAGATAACATGTTCCATATAACATTATCTAATTCTAAGAAAGAATGCATTTGCCCACTGATCAGGAGAGTAGCTAACAACAATGTTATATGCCCTTGGATCAATATCATATATTTCTTTCATATAATCGTTTTATTCTGCTATAGTGTATTTATAACAAGCAAATTGGAGCAAGTTCCCAAAAACATGAGTGTCATTCGATTTCATGCCCAAGTCATTTAGTTTTAACCTGAAATTTTCAACAAGATGTAGAACATTGTAGGCTGTCAAAAAATTACTGCAGATGGTCGATTCTCACCAAGCACTGATAATGGAAGTTACAATTCAACGACTTCCAGAAGGCTACAATTTGGAGACTTTCCACGATAATCAACGAAGGTTACAATTCAACAACCTTCATAATAACCGATGAAAGTTCTAATTCAACAACCTTCACAATCATTAACAAGAGTTATAATTAAGGACTCTCACATTCTAAGGAGTCGAGATGAAGATCACGATCTTTGCAACGCTCTAACTAGAGAGACTACAAATCAACGGTCTCTTAAACCCAAAACGCAGAGCTCATCTCTACGTTCCAGACTAAAAATGCAGAGATCATCTCTGCGTTTCGGACTCAAAATACAGAGCTCATCTCTACGTTCCAGACTCAAAATGCATGGCTCACCACTGCGTTTTTCAGCCTCAAGTGCAGAACCTAACTCTGCGTCCCAGGACCAGAACACAGAGTTCGTGTCCAGAATGCAAATTTTACGTTTGACTCATTCAAACACGAGCTGAACGGTTCCAAAACCATTTCTCACGATTTGAGGGGATCACGACCCCACTAAGGAGCAATTTTAGGGGTTAGTTACACCCCTAAAACCCTTATAAATACCAGGAAACTCAACTAAGTTCGGATCATTTTTTTTAGATCTTTGGATTTTTGAGCATTTTTGGATCTAGAGATCAGCAACAGAAAATCTTGGAGTATCTTCCGGAGCTGTTCTTAGAGCTTTTCTTCATTCTTGGCTATAAACCAATTTCGATTAGATCAAATCAACTCTGTTATGGAGTTCTAAACTCGTATTGAGTTCTCAAACTCGATCAGTGTTCTTAAATTCGATAGAGTTTTAAACTTGCCACGCAAGTTCTTCTCAACGTCAATTCAAGAGGAATCAACCAAGTTCCATGAGGTGAAGCGTTCGGATCGTCAACGGGATACAAGAATCAAGCTCCTATCGGTACCAAGAAGAATCTAGTTTTAAACAAAGGGGAAGGTCTTCGTCGATCTTTCTCTCTTTTGTAATTCAAAAAACCTACAATTTCTTTTTCTAAGTCAGTTAGAGAGAGATTATTGTGAGAGATTATATTCGTTCCTTTCCTAAGTCAGTTAGGGAGACAAATACAAAATTTTACTCTCATTTCTTCTTCAATTTTTCCCATGAACAAAAGATGTCGACTCCGCTAGGGACTAGCTTCACTAATGAAGAAGTGGTGGTGCAATCTGATGTCAACCTCGCTGGAACTACAGTTAAAACTCTTGTTTTAGAGTTTGATCAAGCCAAGTACGAGGATGCACTCTCCTCCAGATCCCTTAGCCCCAAGGCTATGCGCAAGGTCCGTAAAGTCTCTAAGGAGACTAAAGCTCCAATTGCTGTTGAATCACCAAAGGAAGACCTTTCCTTTGGAATAGATTGCTCGGATGACCTCTCCTTTGCATGAGTACGCCCATCTTCAGCCAAACTCGTCAGTCGAGTTGAAGATTCTATGCCCACGCTAACACAACAGGTATCATGTCACAAAAGGCCCATTGCGGCAGCAAACCTAATCAGTACTAATGGTGATGCTGCTTCAAAAGCCTTTAGATAGGCTAAGAAGAATACCGTTCGACGAAGAAGAAGATCCATGCGACGAACAAAACTCCGAGAAAGCCGATCTTTCGGTCAATGCGAGCTTCGCATTTGTGAGCCAAAATGTGACTCTGAGCTTGGTGTTTCTATGAAACGTGCACCTCACATTCATGAGCCCAAGCATTAACTCCATGAAAGCCAAGTTGAACGCAGCCCTCGGTGGCACATTGTTCAATCAAAACATAGACCTCAGAAAAGCGTTGATTCTTCAAAACGCAACTCTCAGTAGCACGTTATCCAATCAAAATGCAGCTCTCAGGAGTGTGTTATTCAATCAGAATGCAGCCCTAAGGGATGCGTTACTCAATTAGAATGCAACCGCCAAGGGAGTGTTTCACCAATAAAATGCAAACCCTAGGCCTGCGTTGCTCAAACAAAATGCGACACTTATGTTCCTGTTCTCAAACATAGTTCTTATGTTCCAAATGCTGAACGCGACTCTTGCGTCCCTTATCCAAAACACGATGTAGTACGTCACGAACAAAAAGATCAACATGGATTTAAGATTCATGTTCACCATGAACTAGTCTCGTCTACTGATGGACAGGGGGTTCTAGCTTCAACATCACATTCAGTGAGAGATTCTGCCCAAGTCTCCGATTTAAGGGAGCTTTTATCGAGAGAAAGACCGGTGTAACAAGCCACTCATTCATGTCAATGTGAGCGACTTATTTCTGTGGTCCTCTTAGAATGCTAATATTGTGTTTCTGTGCCTAGGCGATCAGTGTTCGATCGATTGACGAACGTTGCTCGACCAAACAAGCGACGACGTTATTACAAGAAGAAATCTTTAGAAGCCGAGTATCCTAAAGTCATGATCAATATGATTCATAGAGGGAATTTGTTAGTCCCTAGTTCTAATGAATCAGAGGCTAATCATTCTCCAAGCATCAAGGAAATTCGGGATGAGTTCGAAGGAATATATCGGCATACTCGAACTCGGACGGGAGCTATTCCTCCTGTCAATTATCGAAGATTGGTCAGAGGAGTGGATTCTAATGATGAACACTCAGTCATTGCAGAGTCTTAATCTTCAAGTTCTTTCATAGAACATGAGAGTTTTGTCTATATGGTAGCAAATCCTGAAGATCTCTCAAAGAGGATTGATGAGCAGCAAGCCATGCTTCAAGCACAGCAGGAAACCATCAATCAGCTTCGAGATATGATGGCTTAGATCATTGCAGACAAGGCTAGTTTTTGGAAAGCTGAGTCACAACCTTAGCAGGAATCCTCCTGGAAAGGAGGATCATCCACATCAAAGGGGAAACAAAAAGTGAATGAGACCTCTAATCAAGAAGCCAATCACATAGCCTCTTCCTCTGAAGAAGAAAAAGAAGCCGAAAATGAGCAGAATCCCCAATCAGCCGAAATGGAAGAATTGGAAGCCCGCCTTAATGCCATCGCCAATAGGAGCGAGCTCTAAGAAGAAGGAGTTGTGAGACCTTATCCCGCTGAATGAGATGCAGCTCCCTTTCCACTGAGATTTAAGGCCCTGACTCTACAAGCTTTTGACGGCACAGGGTCATCGAATATCAACACATTTACTACTTCAAGTGGCAGATTGGAGATGTGATATCAAACGACATCATATTGGCTCGTTTGTTCATTGGCACCCTCAAGGGAGGTGCCTTTAAATGGTTCATGAAACTGTCGGCTGGATCTATTCAGAAGTTGGTAGATCTAGAAAGATTGTTCTTGGCCAGGTTCTTCGAGGACGACACCGAAGTCTCCATCCCTACCCTTCTTGCCACCAAGCAACGGAAGGGAGCATCTATCAAAGCCTTCGTCGAGAGATTTCGAAGCATGGCTTTGCGATGTCCGGCAGGCATGACACAATCCACTTTAGTGGAAACTTATCAGCACAAATTGCAAACCCATCTCTTGGCTCAAATGGGGGTCGCAGAATGTTGATCCTGGAAATAACTAGTCTCCCAAGGAGAGCAGGCAGAAGAGATAGTTGCCCGGGTCAGAGCTGAAGAAACAAGCAAATAGAAGCAACTGGCGCAACACAATCAAGGTAACGTTCCCCGATCAAAGGAAAATGATACTCCGGCCACTGATACCAATACTCAAGCACCACTTGCCAAGAAGGGTAAGGCATCGAGTCAGCTAAGAGCACCCAAACAATACTCCTTAAAAGAGGACCATGTGGACACTCTATTCCAGCTACTTCGGAAGAACAATAAGTTGAAGCTTCTTGAAGTAAAGAGACCGGAAGAGGCAGGAAAAGTGGATGATCCCAACTACTGTCTCTATCATAAAACGCTGGGACATCCAACAAAGAAATGTTACATCTTTAAGGATATCCTGCAAGCTCTAGTCGATGCCGATGTGCTCAAGTTGAAGCCCGAACAGAAGACCGTTTCTACCAATGTGATATCGGTCCAGTTCGGAGACTTTCCACTCGTTTTTGACTCCTAATAAGGTCATTCCTATCCCTAAAGGAGAGCTACACTTGAAGAATACTGACATTCATGATCAGAAAGAGAAAGGGTTGGTACCCCTTACTACTCCGAAAGGAGAGGTAATGTGGGTCCATCCCGACTTGCTTGAAGATTAACAGTGGACAAGCACATCAACAAAGAAAAGGAGAGGCAAGGCTAGATCATCTAACATGATTAGCCCCTTTCTGAATGAAGATGATACACATCTGGTCCCCCCTCATTGACTCAAAAGAAGAGAGGATCATCCTTTCTACCGACCAAGAAGCAAACCCTGGAACATGCACCAGATCAGGGAAGACATACTTAAAAAAGTATGATCAAGTAGGTCAAGGAGCAGAAGAACAGGCTGAAGAGGCTGGGGGTTCTAATCCTAAGAAGCCTACAGACAAAGGGAAACAGAAGGAGCTCTGTTATAAAAAAATCTTCTTCAAGAAGCTGGAGGATCGAACACTCCCTTCCGTTTCAATGTTCTGGCACAGTTAGCCAATATTCCGGCCAGGATCACCCTGTACGAGCTCTTGCGGCTGTCTAAGACCATGAGGGAGGCCCTGACTGAAGCTTTAATAGATACAGAGAGCTTCACTACACAAGTTCATGTAGTCCCAAAAGTTGCTGAAGGACCTTCCTATGCACAATGCTTACAAGCTGCGAGAAGTCTGCCATGCATACATTCACACAAGAAGATATGCAAATCAAGCATAAGCATGATATGCCACTATACTATGTTAGGGTTTTGGTTTTAAACCTACACTCTTGTTTTGTTTTGATGATTTTACAAACAATTTATAACTAATTTTGTTTCCTAGTGATTGTGGCTTATTACAGGTTTATATCAGAGTTAAAGATCCAGACCATCCATGTTTACAATCACTTAGGTATTATTGTATATATCGTGTGTTAATTTCTAAGCTCAATATATATTTATACACACACAGTTGTTTCGTTTTGTGAAAACAATGTGGCTTTGGTTTAACATCATGTTTACATTGTATATTGTTTATAAAAATGTTTTACAAAAGTTTTGTAATACACCTCTTTATCAAAATCAAATGTATATGTTTACATGTTTACACATATATGTGCACATTTGCTAAAACGATGATCTTTTACAAATGGCAAATGTAATTTCCAAAATTTCTTCACAAATATGTTTAATATCATGTTTATAAACTATTCCCAAAGGTTTACATTTTTTAGAATTTATTTGATATTTTTTAACAAGGTTCAAAGTTGAAATTTTCTATGTACATATTTATGAGTCGACTCATGAACAATGTTGAGTCGACTCACAGACTGATGCGTAGTTTACAATTTATTTTTAATGAGCTGACTCACAACATCATGAGTCGACCCATCAGGTTGAGTCGACTCATGCCTGTCATAGTCGACTTACAAACTGTGCTGAAAAATGAGTTTTGTTTCTGATGAGTCAACTCATGATCTTATGAGTCGACCCATGGTTTATGAGCCGACTCATGATTTTTACAAGTCGGCCCATAAGTTGGTTTTTAGCCTGTAACGGCTACTTATGAGTCGACTCATGAACAATACTGATTGACTCATAACGCTGTAACGGCTAGTTTCAGTTTTTGTCTTCTTTTGGCTTTTTGGTCTTTTTACTTGGGTTTTTGCTGATGTTTTGGGTTGTTATTGTTCGCGGGAAAAATCAAACTCTTCTTCATTGACGAACTCATTGCACTCAATGTTAACAACTTTTTGCGTTTACAAAGATCCGGTCTTTTTATAAGAGCCGGTTACAACGAAATTCAAAACAAACAAAGAAAAATTACAACTTTCCTTATTTAACGAACAGATCGCGAGCTCCTATTTTGCGGTCACTCGCTTTGTGGGTTGTTTGCCTGTGCCGGGGTTGATTACCGTGGACCACCGTGCAATCTCGATCCAAACAGATCTACGCGGTATAACGGGTATTATCCCACCAAGGAGATAATAGCCGGGAGGGATCGTTTCACCAAGGAAACGACCGCTCGAATCTCGGGATCTAAGAACCAAGCTTAGATCCGGAGTAGAACAACGTAGATCTGAGGATTAGCCTCTTCGAACTCCTGCCTTGTTTGTTGCGGGTGCTCGCCAAGAACTGAATCCAAGGGTCCAAGTCTCCAAGCCTTCACAAATCCGAGTTGAGGTAACAATCCGGCAGAGTTTCGGCTCTTCAGAAGTTCAGAAAAAGTCCTCCCAAATGAACAACCACCCCCCCCTATTTATAGTCTCTCTGAACTGTGCATTTGTGCACAAGAGAGAGGGGGGGGGAGTCGGGCCACCTCAGGGTGGCTCAGCTCATGCCGAGCCACCCTGAGGTGGCTCGGCTGCCGAGCCACCCTGAGGTGGCTCGGCTGCCGAGCCATCCTGGGGTGGCTCGGCTTGGGCCGAGCCACCCCGGGTTGGTTCGGTTCGGGCCGAGTCCCCCGGGTGTGTTCCGTTTCATTGTTTCCCCGTCTTTCGGTTATGTCCGTGATTCGGTTGTTCGTTTGATTTGTTCGGGTCTTGATTTGATAGCCCGAGTCTTCATTTGGCAGTAAATCCGCCTCGGTGTTTGAGTTCAAGTCCGTTTTGTTGTTGGACGACTCGTTAACTTTCTGAACCGTTGGATTGGTTCCACACGCGAACGAATTCTGTTGCTTGTGTGCCTCATCGCCTCGTCGCTCGAACGTCCGTTGATTTGTCGAATCATCGTACCGAGCCATGCTAAGGGACCTATAGGCAATTTTATACGCCTACAGATACCCCCTCCAAAGTGTTCCAGCCTCATTCTTTTATAGAAGAGTCTGGAATACTTTGGATATGATTGCCCCTACCCTTTGTCGGTGTAACGGGACCTGGAACGACTTTTGTTCTGTATTCCTTCACTCCTTCAGGCTATTCGATGCTTTGTCGAATGCTTGTAAGGATTCCGGTGCTGCATTTATTGTCTGACCGTCGTCGGAATTTGAACTTGAAGTCGATTCCTGATTTTCCAATCTTTTAGCTTGTGCTCATTTGTTCGACGTACAACTAACTCTCGATTGTTGGCGTTGAGTCTTCCTTTGTGACGCGTTGTCCGGCGTCGTATTATTGAGTTATCCTTAAGAATATTTTAGAAAAATATTCTCCAGGAACTTCTCAATAAAAATAGGGAATAGTTTATACTCGTATACCTTATTGGAGTATTTCCGTGCTCAAAATAAGCTGAACCGGCTTGAAAATGAGTCAAAAAAGGCAGTAATTTGGCTCAAAAAATTTCTTCCGTTCCTTCCGAATGTGTGGGAGAGACAGGAATAAACCAAGGATGGGACCCTCAGTTGATTTGAAGTCGTTTCGACGCTTAATTCAGTCTCTTTTGAACTGATTTGGACTGGTCTGGTTCGGTTCAACTTGGTCTGGTCCGGTTCAACTTGGTCCACATTATAAAAGGGGTCCATTTTTCTTTCTTTTTCTCTTTTTCCTTCCTCTCTCTAGGGTCGGCCCCCCTTGTCCCTTTTTTTTTTGAATTTATTTTCCCTCGAGCGTCTTTTCTCCTCGAAACTTTGATAGTTATCCCAGATCTAGGCTTCCTTTTGATCTTGGACTGAAAAATCCCTCGAAAAACCATTTTTTAAAACTCCTCTCAGGCCCCTCGGGCACGTGGTGAAAGTTTCCTAAAAGGTCTCCTTTTTATTGGATCTCGAGCCTTTCTTCAGGTAAATCCTCCACAATTTTGATCTTTTTCATGCTCAATTTAATTTATGCATTTGTGGGATCATATGTGAGGGTTGAGGGTGTGATTTGACGCCTCGAGCTTCTCTTTCAGGGGGGTAGATCTGATAAAAATGTGATCTTTTTTTTTAGATCTGACCTCTTAATTTATTTTGCAGTTCGTCATGTCGCGTGCTTCGAGAGGTCGTTCCCCTGCTATGTCGGCTGATGGCGCGCCTCCTTCCTATGCTGGTGAGCTATTTTTGGCAGTATTTGGAAATTTACAAACTAGTCCCTATTTTCTTGGAAATTTGCAAATTGGTCCTTTTTACCCCACGTTGTTCTCCTTGGTGAGGCAATCGGGAAGAGCCTTGATTCTCCTTGGTGAGGATCGACGCTTTTGGCATATTTGGGAATTTTGCAAATTAACCCCTCTTTTCTTAAAAATTTATAAATTGGTCCATTTTTACCCCGCGTTGTTCTCCTTGGCGAGGCAATCGGGAAGTGCCTTGATTCTCCTTGGTGGGAATCGACGCTTTAAAGATATGTTTTGCTTGGTCAAAACCATATCTCAAAAATAAAGGGGGCGATTTGACGCTACATTGTGCTTTATAAGGCAGGGATATATTGTCGACATACCCTGTGTTGTGATTGCACAATGTGGCCAAATCGTCTCACCCTTTATAAGGCAATGACTCTATCTTAACTATTTGTAAGATGAGTTCAATTTCCTTTTATAATCGAGACTAACCAGTGTTTAACTGTCTATTTTGCAGTGGGGTACCCTTCTGGATCATTCTCGTCCCACGCAGTATATGGGCGTCGTGGCGAGTATTACTCGACCTCCGACGATCCTTCTCCTATTCCAGCTACTCCTCAGTTTGCTTCGGGCACGTCGACTGAGGTTGCCCAAGTGGTGAGGGAAGGTGGTCATCGGGCCATTCGTCAGCTGATCACAGATGCGCCTTTTGTGAAGGACGCCAGCTCTACTCAGCCTCTTCGGAAGAGCGACTTCCTGTTTGGTGATTCTGTCGATGACCCAGAAGCCGTATTCATTGATGCTGAGCAGTGGCTTCACAAGACCGACAATGGCTTCATATACTTGCCGGAGATTCCTCGACATCGCTCGTTGACTGAGCTCAGGCGTCAGGCCGTGACGCGGGAGATGTCGTGGCGTTTGACTGAGGATCATGAGAGCGTCCATTGCGGTTACGTCACTCATCAGGCCGTTCCTGGCTCGAGCAGGAGTCGTATCACCGGATTGCATCCCGAAGTAGTGGGACTAGATGCGCCACCGCGCAACGAACTCCTCGCCACTGCTTCGACCTTGAGGAATCGCCTCGCTGCCCTAGGACGGAAGATGCCTGCGACTCGTCACAGGATTTATGGTTGGGTCCATTCTTTGGACAAGTCTTGGTGGAGTCGTATGACGACGTATGTTTTGAGCCGATGGAGTGAGGAGTTGCACGCTTGCGGTTTGTATGCAGCCGTCCGTGCCACCATGTACGGCTTGCCGGTCAGCGCGAGGCACTTCTGCGCTTTGTTCGAGCTATATAATCCAGACTCGAACACTTTTCTGACCCGGCAGGGGGAGTTGGGCTTGGCTCTTCACGAGATGCACAGGATTTCTGGCTTGCCCATGGGACAGATGCTATATCAGGAGTACTTTCCCTCTAATCATGAGTTGAGCCAATTGAAGGATCGCATGCCTGATCGCTATGAGACTCTATGTGATCTCACTTGTCATTATCACATTGCTTTGGCACAGTCTGAGCCTTTAGCAAAGAGGACCAAGGCATCTGTGAGTCTGAAGCAGTTTGCGAACTATTTGTTCAAGAACCTGGAGAGCAGTTCTGGCGAGGCTATTTGTGAGTTGGCCCCACTTACTCCCTCAGAAGTGAACAGTTTGTTGAAGAAGATTGACGCTCGTTCCTATACCACTAGCAGCCTTGAGGGTGGTTTTCCCACAGGTACCAGGTTCAGATCCTTCTTATGGCATGCGACCGCATCGATTCGACCGATGACTCTTCTTGCCGGTTATCTCGCTATTTGGTTAAAGAAGTGTGTGGTTCCATATCAGTCTGGCGACGCCTTGCCCTTGGAGGTGCTCTACCCAGCCGTTCAGCTCGCTTATAAGAAAGATCTTTCACTTCTTCCGGTAATGGTAGCCGACATTCATCAAGGACTTCGACAGCTTTCTGATGCCTTCACACGGAAGGAGACCGATTTGCCAGGTCAGATTCCCACTCTTAAGGTGGAGCTTCCGTACGCTTATCTGATGGCCTGGTTCGTCCTCCACCGCTCGGATATGATGTTGGTACCGAACGCCACAGACCACTCTGTTCCCCTGCTACAGTTGCTTGAGAATGGCAGGTGGGAGGGCCGCGGATTTTCTGATGTCAGACAGCAGCTGCAGGTCCACAAGTGTTGGGTATTTTCCACTTGTTTTCTGCAGTTCTCCGGCCGATACGGTGAGTGCTTGATCGATGAGGAGAGGCCGAAAGAGTATCGGACTCAACTAGACATCGGCTGCTTCAACTGGTTGGTGAACATTAGGCCCGGCTATCTGACTTTCCGGGTGAGGGATCAGTGCTTCATAGAACCATATCTGCCCTGCCGATTCGCTCGCCAGTTTGGCTATGATCAGCTCTACATCGGGAATCCTCGTCAGCAGTTTCGGACCCATAGTGGTTTGGTAGACGGTCTCCGTGCATGGTTGTGGACCGTGACTGGCTGTACCGGTGCTAAGTTCAGTCTCCCGAGTATTGATCGGCAGTTGAACCTCACTTTCTTGAGCTGCAAGTGGTTACTAGCAGCTAACAAGACTGTCCCCGTGAAGCCGATTGCAGAGATAGAGGCTGAGGAGGCTTCTCAACTTGATTCCCTTAGGATTCGGGAGAATGCTCGGGCACAGAGGATACGGAACAAGACTCACCGGATTAATGAAGAGGGCCAGAGGACATTCCATTCCACGGACGAGGCTTCAGGCGGAGATCCTGAAGATTACGATGACTCTTTCGAGCGAGGTTTGCGATTCATCTTTTCCTTTTATCTTCCAGAAGTATTGAAACTGACTATGGTTTGATGTTTCAGGGACCACAGTTGATCATGATGAAGAGTTCCGTCCTCCTCCCCAGGCGAGACCTTCGATTCCTACTGCTAGGCGGAAGAGATTAGCCCGTAAGCCGCATGCAGCTTCCCGAGCATCTGACATGGATCTGGCTGGTGATGATCCCGCTAGTGACGGAGGTAACATCTATCCTGAAAACCATTTCCATGGTTATTCAGAACATTGACTCATGCTTTTCCATCTCTATATAGGAGTGCGTAGAGAGAGTGAGATGAGTCCCGATCCCATTCCCGTATCTCCCGATGAGTCTGACCCACTACCTCATGTAGAGAGGCCTACAGGAGTTGCTGACATTAGAGAGGAGATCAATGTAGGACCCGATTCCGTGAATCCAGGTACATCTAACACTAACACTGTATTTCTTTAGATAATACACAAATGAATTTGTGTATCCTCTAACTGTCCTCTACTTCTTGCTCCTTCAGATAATTTGCAGGAGGCGAATCCTGGAAATGAAGAGGCTGATGCACCCGTGAGAGGTAACTCATTTCCATTAGTTGTAGTCTCTTCATTCTTCTTTGGCACTTATATTCTTTTATGTCAGATTTCTCCATTGATGATTTTGACGAGGGAAGCTTGTTTGCGGACACTCCTATGATGCACTACATATATAGCTCTCCTCAGATCGATGACCAGTTACCTGGGGATATGTTTTCTGAGCCCGCCTTCGCTGAAAATCCCGAGGATGGTTCCTTTGAAGGTATGTGCCTCTTTCTGAGTTGATTATAGGACTAGCCAATCTTGACTAATGCAATTATAATGTAACGCCTCTGCGAATTTTGAATTTGACAGGAGCTTTTGTTGAGAAAGACCCTGTTGAGCCGGCTGTGAGACCAACTACACCAGTTGATGCACCTACAGCCGTTACACCTCCACTACCCCCAGCGGCTCAAGGGGAAGAAGGTATAAGTCAACTCATTGAAGAGTGCTATTCCTTTTTCTTATTAAGACTTTTGACGGACTTCTCCCTTTTTTGTGTAGGGCGTTCTTCTCGTCTTCATGTCTTAGTGAAGGAGTTGTTATCTGACGACGACCCTGACAAGGTCGTCATCTGCATAGAAGTTCGCTCCTTCTTCTCCTTTGTGAATGCTATGATCGGCAAGCTCTTCCACGGCGGACTTTCACTTCACCAGTTTAAACCTCTCCTTAATTCCAGAATCAACTTGATAAGGGAAGCAGGATATCCAGACTTGGCGAAGGCTATAGTTGACGATCTTGACTGCTTAGAGCATGAGCTCCAGATGTTTCGTGAGCTTCGAGATACCGGTGCCTCTTCATTTATCGCTGCTGAGCTAGAGACCCGTTTACAGTCACTGCGTGAGACTCAGATTCTTGCTAGTTTTGAGGTTCAGGTGCGGCGAGATCGAGTAGCTCGAGTTGAGACCGGCCTTGCTACCAGATTATCTTCCCTTGCCGAGCTTGACTCTTCCATCACCTCTTGTGAGACCCAGATAGACCAGCTCAGAAGAGAACTCCGCGAGAAAGAGGAGACCTTGGGTATTCTCCAGATGACGAGAGGACAGGACCAGCAGACCTGCACTGCTTTATCTGACGAGCTGACATCCTTAAAGCAGGAGCTGGTTGAGACAGAGGAGACTGCTGCGAAGACCTCTGCCGCTACCGAGGAGTCCATCAGAGCTGAACTTAGGCAAGCTTATGATGATAAGCTGTCTAAGCTCAGCCAGCAGATTTTTAGCCACGGGCCTGATGTATGATTTTGTTTGCTGTGTACTTTGACTTTTGACTCTCTCAGTGACACTGGTTTTCATCTTTATTTTTATTATGATTCGTCATTCCGTTTGAAATGTTAACCATAATACTCATAGGATTTTTGGCAAACCCTCAGCCATCAACGGGTTTGATGAGCCTTTACCGACTACCGTTTGAGTCGGGCTAGCATGCGAATTGTCTAAATCCGTTCGCATGTAACGTTATGCTCAGAGATTGAATTCTCTGAGACTTTGTGCTATGATGTCGAATACATAGACTTCGCCATTGTTACGGGAATAGGCTACCCGGCGACACGTATTAGGTGTCGGCTTTAGGATTTTTGGCTAACCCCCAACCTTCAACGGATTTGATTAGCCTTTACCGACTACCGTTTGAGTCGGGCTAGCGTACGGATTGTCTAAATCCGTTCCGCACGTGATGTTAAGCTAAAAGAGTTAACTCTTTTAGTGCTACGATATTGAATACGTAGACTTCGTCTTTCTCCTGTGAAAAGACTAAACAGCAACGTGTATGAGACGTTGACTTAGGATTTTTGGCAAATCCTCAGCCTTCAACGGATTTGATGTGCTCTTACCGACTACCGTTTGAGTCGGGCTTACATGCGGATTGTTTTAATCCGTTCTGCATGTGACGTTGCGCTAAAGGAATGAACTCCTTTAAACTTTGTGCTACAACTTTGAATATGTAGACTTTGCCATTGTTATGGGAATAGGCTACCCAGCAACGTGTTTTAGACGTTGGCTTATCCCTACTTAGGCTTTGGGATAAAGGTCCCCAGAGTCAGGCTCTGGTATCCTTTTTTACGGATAAAGATCAAACCGGCGACGCGTGTTAGGCGTCGACATATCCTTTCTTAGGATTCAGGATAAAATTCCCCATGCGTGTGAGGCATGGATTTCGGTGTTATTAATAACAACCTGCCACAATGTTGAATATGCGGACGGGTGTTCTTTTTAACGGTTAAGAACTAACCGGCAACGCGTGTTAGGCGCAGACTTATCCTTACTTAGGTTTTAGGATAAAATACCCCAGAATCGAACTCTGGTATCTTCTTCTTCGGAGAAAGATTAAACCGGCAGCGCGTGTTAGGCGCAGACTTATCCCTGCTTAGGATTCGGGATAAACTTCCTAGGATGAATCCTAAATTGATAAATTTTGGAAAAAGAGTTGGTGTGGGAAGGAAGAACTTTATATTCTATTCCCTGAACAAGGAAGGAAGAATTTTATATTCTATTCCTTATTTCTGGAAAGGAAGAATTTTATATTCTATTTCCAGTGCAAGAAGGAAACTAGAAGTGGGATCTCCACTCCGAGAATCCGGAAGATCTAGATAAACTTACCTTTTATAGGATTGGTTATCTGATCGAAAGAAAAGTTCTTCGTTTATCGAAGTGAAATTTCAGCTTCGGTTATAACCATGAAAAGGTTGAACCAAAGAGAAAAGAAATAGAGTTCTTTCGTTTATCGAAAGGGGACTCCGAATCAAGAGTGGACCTTTTTGGTGGACTCACTGTCAATTAAAATTGATCAGTGAGGGATTTTGGTGGTGTGAACTTGGGTTATCCTTTAGAATATTAAGTGTAATATTCTTCAAGGAATTTCCCGATAAATGGGTTGTCTTGAACGTACTAGGAATAGTACTTCTTCAAAAACTTCCCATTTATTGGCATTAATTGCCTGATGCCCTCTAGAGAAATTAAGCGGTAAGCGCCGTTTGAATAGACTGTGTCTATTACAAACGGTCCTTCCCACTTAGGTTCGAATTTACCTTTCTTCTTAGAGGTGAGGATTATTGGTCGGCGAGCAGCGAGGACCAGATCTCCTTCCTTGAAGCTTCTTTGGCGGACCCTTTTGTCAAAAGCCCTGGATATCCTAGCCTGGTAGAACTCGATGTGTTGTTGAGCTTCCAAGCGCTTTTCGTCCAGCCTTTCGAGTTCCTCGAGACGCTTTTGATGCTGCTCTTCGGTCGTCATCTCCGTTGCGAGAGCGATCCGGAAGGAAGGAATTTGAATCTCCAACGGTAGCACAGCCTCGCATCCGTATACCAGAGAATACGGGGTGGCTCCCGTGGGTGTGCGTATAGGGTGCGATAAGCCCATAGCGCTTCGCCGAGTTTATCGTCCCAATCTCGCTTATTGGTCTTCACAAGCTTTGACAGGATCTTGATGATCGTCTTGTTGAACGCCTCAGCTAATCCGTTCGCAGCGGGATAATAAGCTGTTGACGAAACATCTTGAATCTTGAACTTGTCACAGAACCTGATAAAAGCGTTGCTTATGAATTGCGGACCGTTGTCATGAATGATCCACCTCGGCACGCCGTGTCGGTATATAACATGATGCTTGATGAAGTTGATGACATTGTTCGTCTTCACTTCTTTAAGCGGAATGGCTTCAGCCCACTTTGAAAAGTAGTCGATGATAGCGAGAATAAATCGATCACCTTTGACTGAAGGAGGAAAGATAGGACCGACAATATCCATACCCCATGTCTCGAATGGCCAAGACGTGGTTGATGTGTGTAATCGCTCCGGAGGTTGGTGCATATAATTTGCATGCACTTGACAAGCATGACATTCTCGGGCGTACTCGATCGCGTCACGAACCATCGTTGGCCAGAAATATCCCATTCTTCTGATTCGATCATACAGCTTGGGACCAGGCTGATGCGCACCACATTCTCCTTCATGTGCTTCCTTAAGAACTTCTTTTGCTTCTTCGTTCGAAAGGCATCGGAGAAGCAAATCATCATACCCCCGGCGATATAGCGTACGGGTTTCGGTATTGTAAAAGAACCACGGAGCTCTTCGGCGAATAGATTCTTTTTCTTTTGCGTCCTCTGGTAAAATGCCGTATTGGACGTAATCAATAATGGGAAAACGCCAATCTCGGGACTCGGACCCGATCTGGGTTGAGTTCACCTCTTTGGCGTTCTCGTTTTTATCATCCTCCTCTTCAACCTCCATATCATATATGGGTATGCAGAGTTGGTGTGATCTTACTGTGACTAGCAGTTCAGTTTCAGGCGGCTGCGCGAGTGATACTGCTAGTGCTGCCAGTGCATCCGCATAAGCGTTCTGAAGACGCGGGATATATTCGATGTAAAATTCTTCAAAAGAATCTGCCATTCTGACGGCCTCCTGGTGGTATGGAATCAAATCTGGGTTCCTGACCTCATACTCTCCACGAACTTGGTTGACGATCAATTGAGAATCTCCAAAGGCTTCGAGATACTCGACCCCCAGCTCTTTGGCGAAACTGAGTCCAATGATGAGCGCGTTGTACTCGGCTACGTTATTGGAACATGGATTCGTCAGCGAATAAGCTCGGGGCATCACGTGCTTCCCTGGGGAAACTAAGACAACTCCAACTCCGGAAGTGACCTTAGGACATCCAGGGGTTACTGCCTTATTAACTGCTCTCGAAGCACCATCAAAGTATAATTGCCATACTTGTTGGTGTGATGTGGTATTAACCTCGTGGGTTTCATCTGGTAAATCATCATATACCTCAACTGTATCTGTTGTCGGACTTGCCGCCAAAAGATCACAAATCGCTTGTCCTTTGACTGACTTCTGCTGTTTGAAGTGCAAATCATACTGGGACAAGAGGAGAGCCCACTTTGCTAACCGCCAATTCATCGAACCCGGTTGAGTCATGAATACCCGTACCGGATTAACATTAGCGATGACGTAAATCGTCTGGCTAACCAAGTAATGTCGCATCTTCTGTACTGCGAATACCAATGCGAGACATTCTTTCTCGATCATCGGGTACCGAGACTCGGCGCCTATCAAGGTCCGACTTAGATAATAGACTGCCTGTTCGTGACCATTATCATCGTCTTGTGCTAACAAAGCACTGACCGAATGGTTCATCGTCTTGATGTAGATCAAGAATGGTTTACCTGATTTTGGTGCAACAAGAACAGGGGGATTCATCAGATATGCTTTGATATCTTTGAATGCTTTTTGGCAAGCGTCATCCCAAATAAATGACACACCCTTCTTGTTTAGCTTAGAAAATGGTTGGCACTTCCCGGAAAGATTTGAGATGAACCGCCTGATGTAGGCTAAACGCCCTTACAATCCTCTGAGTTCTCTTAAATTCCTCGGGGGTTGCAATTCATTTATCGCCTTTACCTTGTCTGGGTCGATGTGTATACCCTTAGTGGTGACGACGAATCCCAGGAATTTTCCGTTGGACATTCCGAGGAAGGATTTTGTGGGATTCATCTTCAACTGATGACTCTGCATAAGATCAAACATCGTTCTCAAGTCCTTGATGTGATCTTCTTTGTTGCAGATTTTTACCACCAGATCATCGACGTAGCATTCAACCGTTTTCCTGAGGTGTTTCTGGAAAATCTTAGTCATCGCTCGTTGGTATGTAGCACCTGCATTCTTCAGACCGAACGGCATCACCGTGTAGCAGAAGACACCGAGGGGCGTTCTGAATGCTGTATGCTTCTCGTCTTCCGGGTGCATCTTGATTTGATTATACCCCGAAAAGCCGTCCATGAAGGACATTCTCTCGAATCCGCATGTATTGTCAATAATGACGTCTGTGATCGGGAGAGGAAAATCATCTTTTGGACATGCTTCATTCAAATTCCTGAAGTCGATGCAAATCCTGATTTTGCCGTTTTTCTTCATGACGGGAACAATGTTGGCTAGCCAGTCTGGATGTTGCTCCTCTCGGATAAATCCTGAGTCGATCAACTTCTTAACTTCTGCCTCGATGGCTTCCATAATCTGCGGACGAAACCATCTTTGCTGTTGCTTGACAGGTTTGGCATCTGGCTTGATGTCGAGGCGGTGCATTGCCACATTGGGGTCAAGCCCTGGCATGTCTTCATAGTTCCAGGCGAAGACATCAATGTACTCTCTGATCAAGGCAATTAATTCCTCCTTTTCATCTGGGGGAAGACTACCGCTGATGAATATGGGCTTTGGATTGGCCTCATCGCCCATATTAATTTGGACTACTTCATCTTCGGTGGGTGGCTCTCTTTGTTCGAATCCATCACCATATTGCATGTTCAGGTGATGAACCCATGGGTCCTCCCACGTTTGCATTTGATCGTCGTCCTCCATCGTAGACGGATCAGCTGTAGTCATGTTCGACATCAAGGTCTTGAACATTTCTCCCAAACTTGTGTCGGAATCCTCAGCTGAAGAGTCTGGCAAGTACCCATCCTTAGCTTTGTTAGCAATTTGATCGATGATTTGCCAACCACATTCGTCATCTGATGAGACATAGCCTAGGCCTCTCTTGTGACGGTAATAATTATCTGGTTTCCCTTTTAGGACATATGCCGCTTTGACTGGGATACGGGAACCTCGATCGAAGTATAAACCTTCTCCGAGTGTAAAGTCGTACCCTTGTTTTTCCATGAGCGTACGTGCTTCCGGACTATACTTAGATAAGTGCAGACCAGATTTGTCGTCGTCTTCATCTTCTCTTAGGAAATGATCTGGCAACGGAAGACTCTCTCCTTTATCGTAGATCACTTCTTTTTGTCCTCCTGTTTTGGCAGGAATAATCCGAGTTGTTCCGAAGGAATGTTGGAGGCGTTTCTTCGTTACATAAGATGATCGGAGCGGCATACATAAATTGGGATTATCGTACAATCCCTTTATCGCATCATCAAGAGACAAGGAATACTCTAAATCACGATTTATTTCAATATCGGCAAGTTGCCAATTACAACCGCCATCTGACGACTGTTCGTCGTCGAGATTGATTACAAAGGGTACAATGTCATTTAGAACAAAACCACCATTGTAATCGAATCCGGCCTCGGAATCAGCTTCTTCTCCGCTGTCCGTGCCCTGGATCGATGGTTCCGTATCGGATTCATTACCATAAAGGAGAGAATCCGTGAAGTAATTCTCATACCCTTTAAATGGTTGCTTATCCGCGACCACCGTCCTAACCCTTCCATCAGTGTCGACATATTCCAGACACTGATGTAAGGTGGAGGGAACTATAACATTACTATGGATCCAAGGCCGACCCAATAGTAAATTATAGGATGTCTCAGCATCAATCACGTAACACGTGACCTCTGTTTTCAGATCGCCCATCTGGCACTTTATCCGGATTTTTCCCAAAGGTCTTGACCCGCTGGTGTTGAATCCGTAAATGACTGTGCCCGTAGATGCCAACTTGCTGACTGGAATGCTAAGGCTGTGCATTAGGCGAAGTGGCATAATACTCACAGCGGAACCCGGATCCACTTGGATTCGGTTGACCTCGCTGGAGCCAATGTACCTGACGAAGTACAAAGGCCGGTCATGATTTGAATTCTTCGTCTGCATGTCCTCTTTGGTGAAGGTGATGCAGGGAAGATTCTTGGCCACCACATTACACTGTTGGGCTAACATTTCCAGTTCTTCGGGAGCTGGTTTGATCCTGGTGAGGAATGCCTCCGAATCAGCCAAGGCTTCTTGCAAGGCTTCTCTAGTTTCCTTGGACAATCGGAGCAACTCGTACAGCGTTATCCGCGCTGGAATATTGGCTAGCTGAGCCATGATGTCGAAGGCACGCAGATTTTTTGAACTCTCCGGTTTGTCCTTTCCAATCGGACGACTGAAACGAGACTGCTTCGGATTCTGAACCTCCTCGGGCCCCTTTTCTTTCTGTTTGTCAACCGGCTGTCGTCGAGCATCTTCAACCGGTTTGGGAACTATAATCACTCCCAGCTCTGTGAGAGTCTTGGCTGGTCCTCGTTTTGTCACCCCCTGCTCAGCAAATTGATCGCCAGGGGATGGATATTTGAAGTGGTATTCATTTCCACTCCGGGTCGTAAAGACCTCCTGTTCCTCGTCGGAAAGTGGGAAAGAGGGAATTCTTTCGTCATCTTCTTCTGGGATGGCAGAAACTCCGTAACAAGACTTGCCTTTCCCTTTGGACTTCTTCTTGGATGACGATCCGGCCTATTGTTCATCTTCAATCAGGTCGGGGTGCACCCAGAGAATTTCACCGTTTGGGGCTGTGTGAGGCACAAGTCCCTTTTGGCGTTGTCCGTGCGGGTCGTCATTCACCGTCTTCATCCCGACTTTGGTGACACGCTTCGGCTCAAACCAAGCTGTAGGTACTGATCCAAAACTAATCGACACCGCGTTTGCTCCCACATTCTTAGCCGGTTTCGGAGTTATGACCCCTACGTCGATCAATGCCTGGATCTTGTCCTTGAGGTGGTAGCAAGATTTCGTTGGGTGGTGGACCGCTCTGTGATACGCGTAGTACTTCGGGTCCGTCACCTTAGTGGCTCCTTCGTGATCCACAATCGCCGGCAACTGGATTTTGTTGTTCTCCAACAGGTACTTGAATATGCCAGGAACTTCATCATCTTTGAAGGAGTAGACTTTGGGAAACCTCGGCTCCGAAGACTTTTGCTTCTGAGACCGTTGCTGCCAATGCGGCTGCGATTGTTGTGGTGCTCGCTACTGCTGCTGTTGCTGAGGTTGCAATTGGAAAGTCTGGTTAGCATCAACAGCATTAACATGAGCTTTACCTTTCCCTTTCTGGTTGAAGTTCTGCTTCGGAGGATTTGTTGCCGGTTGGCCTCTCTCCACCTTCTTTCTCCTAAGGAAACGCTCAGCTTGTTCTCCTCGAACCTTCAAATCCTTCCAGGTCTTAGATGGTGCTGTGCCCATTGCTTCCAACACATCCAGCGAGAGGTTGTTGTGGCAGGTCTGGAGGATGAATTCCTCGGTGATCGGGTCCCGGCAATTCATCACCTTGTTGCGGAACCTCTTGACGAAGGTGTCGACTAGCTCCCCGTCCTTCTGCTTCTCATCGAGCAACGATCTGATAGAGATTTCGGTGTCGTCGTCGAAGAAATTCGCGAGGAACTTAGTCTCCATGTCATCCCAGCTGTTTATGCTTCCTGGCTTGAGGCGACGATACCAATCGAAGGCAGCTCCGCGAAGAGTGCCGACGAATGACCGTACCATCAGAGGCTCATTACCAGAGATGACTCCCAAGTGCGATTTGAAATAAATCAAATGCTGAGTAGGTGAACCCATCCCATTAAACGGTATAAACTTAATTAAACTAAACTTTGCCTGATATGGGATTGATTCCCACTCTCTCGGGTACGGACAAGGAATACCCGTCTTTTTCGTCTCTTGAGCAGAGATCAATGTGTTGATCTTGCTCTCGAGATTTTTAATTTTTAGGCTTTCACCTGTGTCTTCACTAGCATTCTCGTTACCACCCCCTGGGTTTATGGGAGGGTTGTTGGTATTGCGAGCTTCATTTGTGTCTTCATCTTCCAGGTTGTTCTGGTTGGGATGACTTGGTTCGCCTTGTTGGTTCCTCAATGCTTGAAGCTAATGGTCATGCATCTCTCTCATGTTCTGCATAGCCATTTGCATTTCGAACCTAAAGGTCTCCTGTTGTTTGGCCATGGCATCTTCAAGCATCTTGGCCACTTGCTCCGCGTTTATCATAAACGACTCGCGGGGTTATCCTTCACTGGACACTGTATTATCAGACGCCACTGCTGAGCCAGCATCTGATTCTTCATCTCCCGAAGGTACTCTTGTTCGGATTCTACCATACGTCGCGCGGATGATAGCCCTGGATTGTAGACGAGTTACACGTCGGGGTATTTCTGGAACCGCCTCGGGGTTATCCTGAGCCGATGTTCCTGTGCTGGTCATATTTGCGGTGACCCTTGAATGCTCACCATCTTCGACCATCTTCCTTCTTCGTTGGAAACGCCTATGCCTTGGTTTTGGTGTTCCATTGCTGAGTCTTTCAAACACAGAGACTCTCTCAGGGACTGCCTTGACGCAGTTGCACTCAGAGAGTACTGCCCGAATGAGCTTCGAACAAGGACATTGCGTTTCGAGCCTTCGAGGACTCCTCTTTCTGGTTTTACTCGTACCCCCGGCACGATAGTACAGCTCGTCCGTTTGAGTGGCGGAGCAACCTATCGTGCGTTGGCACGATCTCTCAGGTATAACGTTGTCGTCATCAGATGACAACGTTACCTTCTGAGGAATAATTGTCTTCTTCGGACCATCCAGAGTCACACGCCTTGAAACGCGCCTTTGTGGGCGTGAATCTTCAGCGGGCTCTTGCACTTCAATGCGCAGGGTTGTGCGCTTGGGTGCCACAATTTTCTCCAAATGTTGAGGGTTGCAGCGACCCCCAGCATGTTGCATTGTTTGGGACTTCTTCATTGGCCCCAAGCGTTCTTGGACTGGAGCTTTACCTCGTTCCTTCAGAAGTGGGCCGAGGCGCTCCAAAACAGACTTTCTCTTCTGGGATGGTCCTACGGGATCTCCCTGAGCAGTTGCAGAAATTACCGGCTGTTTGGATCGATTTGCCGGGTGTTGAATCTTAGGAGGCTGCGGTTGTCGCTCCTTGGTCTGAACCGTTGCTTCAGACTTTGGCCTCCAAACCTTGCGAGTTGGTGGCGGCTTTTTGACCACCTCTTTCTGCAGCTTCTGACGGGCTTCTTCAGCTTTGGCCCGTGCTTGCGCCGACAACACGCGCCGTTTGCGGATGCGCTCCTCCAGCGTCGAGCGATTCCGTTTGACACGGACCCACTCCATTATCGATGGTTTGGAGGAACCACCCTTCACTTGCTGTTGAGGCTATTTGCCTCATTTGTTCTTCAGATCCGCATGATAGCGGACCCC
This sequence comes from Asparagus kiusianus, assembly GCA_022839385.1. Lineage (NCBI taxonomy): Eukaryota > Viridiplantae > Streptophyta > Magnoliopsida > Asparagales > Asparagaceae > Asparagus > Asparagus kiusianus. The sequence continues at coordinate 714,911 of BQKN01065552.1, read as the reverse complement.
GTCAACAGACTCCATGGCCTTGGCGAATTGCTTCGCAAGGCGTTGACGCTGCCTCTGGCGGGCTCTCTTGGAGAGAGTCACCACACCTTCAATGGCGGATTTGACCTTCTTTGAGGTCGGTAGGGCCTCACTCAACGCAGCTTCGGCGTCGATTGGGGTGAGGTCGTCGTTGGTGGCTTCAACTTCATCACACCAACGGACTTTTCTCCTGGAGGAGAACTTCTGAAACTTCTTGGACTTGGGGGGGGAGGTAGATCCGGACGAGGACACGTACTCCTCGTACTTCTGCTGGTCGAATTCATACTCGACCTCCTCTACGACCGGGATCAAGATCCGCGGCTGCGACACTCCGATCTCGGCAGCGAGATCGGTGGCTCCCACTGTGGTCGCCAGATTGTTCGCGGGAAAAATCAAACTCTTCTTCATTGACGAACTCATTGCACTCAATGTTAACAACTTTTTGCGTTTACAAAGATCCGGTCTTTTTATAAGAGCCGGTTACAACGAAATTCAAAACAAACAAAGAAAAATTACAACTTTCCTTATTTAACGAACAGATCGCGAGCTCCTGTTTTGCGGTCACTCGCTTTGTGGGTTGTTTGCCTGTGCCGGGGTTGATTACCGTGGACCACCGTGCAATCTCGATCCAAACAGATCTACACGGTATAACGGGTATTATCCCATCAAGGAGATAATAGCCGGGAGGGATCGTTTCACCAAGGAAACGACCGCTCGAATCTCGGGATCTAAGAACCAAGCTTAGATCTGGAGTAGAAAAACGTAGATCTGAGGATTAGCCTCTTCGAACTCCTGCCTTGTTTGTTGCGGGTGCTCGCCAAGAACTGAATCCAAGGGTCCAAGTCTCCAAGCCTTCACAAATCCGAGTTGAGGTAACAATCCGGCAGAGTTTCGGCTCTTCAGAAGTTCAGAAAAAGTCCTCCCAAATGAACAACCACCCCCCCTATTTATAGCCTCTCTGAACTGTGCATTTGTGCACAAGAGAGAGGGGGGGGGGGAGTCGGGCCACCTCAGGGTGGCTCGGCTCATGCCGAGCCACCCTGGGGTGGCTCGGCTTGGGCCGAGCCACCCCGGGTTGGTTCGGTTCGGGCCGAGTCCCCCGGGTGTGTTCCGTTTCGTTGTTTCCCCGTCTTTCGGTTATGTCCGTGATTCGGTTGTTCGTTTGATTTGTTCGGGTCTTGATTTGATAGCCCGAGTCTTCATTTGGCAGTAAATCCGCCTCGGTGTTTGAGTTCAAGTCCGTTTTGTTGTTGGACGACTCGTTAACTTTCTGAACCGTTGGATTGGTTCCACACGCGAACGAATTCTGTTGCTTGCGTGCCTCATCGCCTCGTCGCTCGAACGTCCGTTGATTTGTCGAATCATCGTGCCGAGCCATGCTAAGGAACCTATAGGCAACTTTATACGCCTACAGTTATAAATACCCCAGTGCATTTAACATTCTGACCTATCTAGAGATTTGTTAAATTAAGTTTACAAGTGTTTAAGAGGTGTTTAAAGCCTTGTTTTAAGTTTTGTTTCAAAAGAGAAGTTTTACACAAAGAAGAAGCTTTCAATTTCAATTGAGGAATTCATCCTCATCATTATTTCTTCAATTCTTTGTGTTTATAGAGAAGTTTTTCTAAACTCTTTTATATAGCTTATTGATTGTCAATTCATATTCATATCTTGCTATATTAAATTGAGTTAGAATTTCATTGTTCTCATTTATCACACACACCCTTATTGAGCTTAGAATATTTCATACAATATATTAGTGGGTATTGGTGTGTGAATTAGTGAGAGTGAGCTTCATTGTATTCTCATTCATTATAGAGAACAAAACATTGTATTTGAGCATATATTATGAGTACCACTTGTAATACACTTGTACACCGAGAGAAGTGTGTGGTAAGAGACGGGGTTGAATCCAAGAGGAGGGGCGTCGGTTGACGAACCTAGGGAGAGGTTGTATCCGAGCACTTGAGGAGGAGGACACGGGCTAGAGACCAACACTTAGTGTGTATAGTGTGATTGCATAGTGATTGATTATGAGAGTTTTCGGTGAGCTTAAAAACCAAATGTGTAGAAGTTCCAGCTTCCAAACTGGGTTGTGATAGAAGAGATCTCCTCGAGATGAGGAGCGGGGATGTAGGTCTCGAGGACCGAACCTCGTGAACATATTGTGTGTTTGTGTTTGCTTGGCGTTCATCTTTATTTGTTCTCACATCTTTGTGTGTGTGTGTGTGTGTGTGTGTGTGTGTGTGTGTGTGTGTGTGT
>BQKN01065552.1:673028-712624 GCA_022839385.1 Asparagus kiusianus | reverse complement strand
TGTGTGTGTGTGTGTGTGTGTGTGTGTGTGTGTGTGTGTGTGTGTGTATTTGTATCGCTTGCTAGGATATTGTATTAATAAGTTTTAAATTGGCAAAAAATCGAATTAGATTAGCATAAGACCCTAATCACCCCCCTCTAGGGTCTAACAATTGGTATCAGAGCTTGATGCTCTTTGATTTAAGGTCTAATCGTCTTGAGTTAAAGATCTAAGTTTTCATACATTGCTAATCTTGTTTTGATTTCCTTCTTGCTTGCTATTCATTATAAACATGATCGGTGCACCTAGTCTTGGATATGCAACTAATTTTGCTCCTAGAATAAGTAAATTTCCTTATGCCCAATGGTGTAATAGATTCAAGCTTTTTGTTAGAACTAAAAATATCGACATATGGGAAATTATTGAATGTGCTTATATTATACCCACATTGGAGAAATCCAAGTGGAGTGAAAATGACAAAAGATTATTTACTATGAACAAGTCTTTGTTATAATTCCTAATTGATGCTTTTGGCTTATCATTTTCTAACAAACTTGATTCTTTTGATAGTGCTTACACTCTATGGAAACTTATAGAAGCACATCAATGAGACGTGGAGGCAATCCGACAAGCCATGGAGGATTCCGCTTCAAGTTCTAAAGGAGCATCATCCTCATGTACACTACCACTAGACAATAGCCCTAGTGAGGTATGTTGGACCCTAGAGGGGGGGGGGTTGATTAGGGTCTTATGCTAATCTAATCTGATTTTATGCCAATTAAAATTAATTAACTAGTTATCCTAGCAAGTATGAAATACAACAAGATATGTGAGCTAGGATAAGTAATATGAACAATGAGATATATCTTATATGATAAAAATATATGCAAGGATATATAAACTAACACAAGGGTGAAACAATATGAACTAGATAGTGGATGATATAAATGAAGAGCTATGGACAATGGCGACAAAAATTATAAACATAAGATTAAGTGCGCCAAAGCAAACTCAAACACACAATATGATCACGGAGTTCGGACCTTCCGTCCTACGTCTCCGCTCCCCACTCCCGGGGAGAAATCCACTATCATAATTCGGTTTGGAAGCCGGAACTTCTACACACTCGGTTTTCTAGCTAACCGAAAACTCTACAACTCACACTCTTGCAAACCCACTCTACACCCTCACAAGTGTTGGACCTAGCCGTGTCTCCCTCAAGTGCTCGGTTACAACCTCTCCTTAGGTTCGTAAACCGACACCACTCCTCTTGGGACGATCCCGACTCTCACCACATACTCCTCTCGGTGTACAAGTGTATTACAAAGTGTATCTCACAATAAGCATAAATACAATAAATGATTGTTCTCTAATATGGATGAGAACACAATGAAAGCTCACACTCAATTATTGCAACTCCCCACAACCTAATTATATAATGTATGAAAATACAATAAGCTCAATGGTTGTGTGTGTAAGCAATGAGAAAATAAAATCTAAACTCAATATAAATACTAGCTTATGGAAATGTAAATCAAACGTATAAATAGCTAGATATGAGTTTAGATATTCTTCTCTGAATAACAAAATGGAGAGATGAAGATTGAAGCCCAAACAAGCAGATGATCTCCTCCACTTGTGAAAACTTCTTCACAAACAAAACAGACACTAAAACACACTTAAACCCTTGTTTAAAACTTGTTTAAAAACACTCTCATTGGTTGCTAAGAACTAAGGTATAATGGGGTATTTATAGCCTCCCAAAATCTCAGCCAAAACCCTAAAGGAAAAGACCAAAAAAACCAACAGAATCGAAAATCAGATTCTGTACAAAATATGACCGTTGGCGATCGGCGGTCGACCGTGGAAAAATCGCGGTCAACCGCGAAGGTCATTGAAACTGAGAAAACAGTCAAAACAGGCTACGGTCAACCGCGACGGTCGACCGCAAGAGTTCCCGAGCAGACGGTCGACCGCCGCGATCGACCATGAAAGTTTATGCTGGCTCCTGGGGAAAAACAAAGACCGGTCGACCGTGAACTGATATATGAAATTTTACAGTTTTGAACGGTTTTCTGATTTTAAAACATTGTTTAAAAATATCAAATAAATTTCAAAAAATATAAAACTTTGAGGAATGATTGTAGACATGATAATAAACATGCTACAATGACTGGTTTCTAAAAAGGACTTACCAAATAAAAAATATCATTATTTTACAAAATAGGCCAAAACATGAAAATGTAAACATGTGAATTTTGACATTTTGGCTAAACCATGTTTTAAAAATTTGCACAATGATTATGTAGACTTAATAAAATATGTATATGATTATTGTTAAGTCCAAAAACTAAGAATACAATATTTTTACAAATACAATAGAAAATGGAATATATGAGTATGTATATGAAAATATATTTGTTTCATATCTAAGTAGTTAAACCAAATCACAATAATAAATATGAAATATATAACTTCATATTTATAAACATAAAAACCAAAACTTGTGTTGTATATATATATGACTACATATATATATACAAAGAAACCAATAAAATGTGTGTGTATATGATATTGAGCTTAGAGTATCTAACACACATAATATAAAACCTAAACTAGATTACCCAAGCCGATCTTGATCTTCATTGTAGCTCAACTTGGTACATGTTGCGGATGAAGCTTGAACTTGATCTTTAACTTAAATTATATATGCTTCAACCCACAATTCCGCTAACCTCCATTTGATATGATCATGAATGCTCGATTCCATCCATCCTCCAACTTGTTATTTGTCTACAATAAATAGAATTATATAAACACTAGACAAACAACATTAGTCATAAATTATTTGTTAAACATCATCAAAACAAGAAGGCCAACAAGGTATGCGAGCCCGATAACGATGATCTTACTTTTGATGAGCTTGCACATGAGTATGAAAAATTATTGCATGTTCATGAGAAATTGAAATTTAATTTTAAAAGCTTAAAAAGCAAGCATCCGATCATGAGTCTCTTGCATCTAAGTTTGATTCCATTGCTAGTGAAAATGTCAATCTTAAAGAAAGCAATAAAAAGTTGAAAATTGATATTGCAAATTTGACTCATGACAAAAACAATGCCATGCTAGAAGTAGATGTTAGTAAGAATAAATTGGACACCTTTGTCAATGATCTTGTTTTCTCTACTTCTTGTGACAATGCACATATATCTCACGATGAGTTGAATTATGTTAAAGAACGAATATCATCTTTAGATTTAACACTAAACACTTGCATTGCCAATAATCAAAAGCTTATGGACTTGTGTGCAAAGTCCCATAAAAAGATTTCCAAGAAACCTATTCACTATGCACACATATATAACAAAATTTACAAGTATACCATTTGCGACCGAAAAGGCCACATTGCTAAATTTTGTTATGATGCACAAAAATTCACCATATCTAAAATTTTTGATCCTTGTGCATCCCATGAAGCTTCTTCATCACACACACATGTACATGCACCCATTGCACACCATAAACATGCTCATGTGTATAAGTGTGATTTTTGTGGTCGTTTGGATAATTTGACCAAATTTTGTTTTGATTTGAAGAAGGTTTCTCATTTGCAAAATAAGTTCAAAGATAAATCTATTTTTGCAAATGATTTTCGTGCACCTTATGTTGGTCAACACATACCATTTAGACCCTTTCATTGCACTCATTGCAATCAAAAAAGATCATGTATACGAATTTTGTTTTGACCGTATCCGTGCACCATACACGCCCAAATGGGTTCATAACCTAAAGGCCTTGATTTTAAATGATAGGGGTCAGGTCCCTAACCCTATTGGTACCAAAAATATTTGGGTACCAAAAATGTGCTTAATTTCCATTTCTTAAGAATTTTTTGTTTTTGTTTGTTGCTCTTGTTTTTTGACTTAACTTTTCTTATTTCAATAAATATTTAAAGCTTATTTATGATCTATGTGTAGATTTTTATGACTCAAAATTCTTGTCGAAACATTTCGTTGTTAAAACTTTTTCAAAGTGCAAGAGTCTTATTTCAGAATTTCTGTAAAAACTTGGGTTTCAAGCTTAAGTTGACTCAGGGTCGACTCACATCCCTTAGTCGACTACAAGTCGACCTTCTGGTGACTGTTTTCAGGGTCTCTGATTCTTTTGTTTTTGGATTTGAGATTATTTAGGACCCGACCCGTTTGTCTGCCTTAATCCTGAGACTATACTTATCACTTTGACCAGATCTGGACCGTTGATCTCCTTTCAAAGCCCTAGCTTACCTCCTTTCTCTTCTTTCTTTCATCTTTCCTCCAGCCGATTCTCTTTTCCTAGTCGACCATCATCTCCAGCCGACTCATCATCACTAGTCGACCCTTCCTCTCCAGCAATCGTTGTCCGCACTCAGTCTTCTTCGTGCCTGTATCTCTCCTCTGTTCGGTATAACCCCTTTCCCCTCTCAATTACTTTTCTAGGGTTTTATTTCTATCCATGGCTAGTTCTTCAACCAAACATCCTAGAACTTCTAAGGGTAAAGCCCCTCTTTCTCGTGATCGTGCATCTTCACCTCCAGAACTTAACAATGCACATTACGAACAATTTCTAAATAGTCCGGCCTTAATTGAAAAATATCATGCTCTTTGTCAGTTAAAATTGTTCCCTGGTAGATATGTTAAATTCGATGACTTTGGTCATTTTTCTCTGAAATAATTTTTCTCTGCTGCTAAACTCGCTGATTTAATCTCTAATCAGCGCTCTAAAAAACTTTACCCCCATCTTGTACGTGTGTTTTATGCAAATCTTATACCATTTGCTCCTGAGAATAGACCCCACTTTATCACTTCTAGTGTCAAAAATCGCAATATTCTTTTCACAGCTGACTGTCTATCTGAGATCATTAGCATCCCTCGGGGTGACACTTTTCTTGATGATGTTTCGTATGATAATCCCGGTGTTGAAGCCCTTATGACTCTTCCTGGCGAAGCCTTCCATTAGATGCTAAAAATGTGTCTGACTTGGCTACCATTGTTGGACATATCATTTCCTATAATTTGATTCCAAAATCTAGGAGATATAGTCACTATTCTCAAGATCTCACTAGGGGTATCTATGTCATTATAGGAAATGTTGATGTTAAATGGGGACATGTTATGTTCGATATCATTGCTTCTGGTCCCTCCACTTTCATTCCCTTTGGTGGTCTTCTTATAAAATTTTTTAAATATTTCAATGTTGACCTATCTGATGAGACTCCTATTGATATCCGGCCTCTCTTTGATATTACTGCTCTTCATCGGATGAAAATCCCTGCCACATTAATGGTAATAAATGATCATCCTGCTCATAGGCCCCCTCCTGAATCTCCTGTACATGAACCTCCTCATGAGCATTATCATTCCTCCTCAGATTCATCTGAACCGAGCCATATAGAAGATCTTTCCACTCAGATGACTGAATATTACTATAGTGACCAAGTGGGATTTCAGAGGATTGAAGACAGTGAACTTGATATTAGCATGAGACTTGGAGAGGTTGAAAAGACCCAGGTGGAATTAAGGAGAGGGATAGCCTCCTTGAGGAGTGAAAGAGAAGTTAACATGGCCTCCATTCATAGTAGACTTGATGAGATTGTAAATCTTTTGCAACAACCCCATCCTTCTTCTGGTCAAGGATCATCGAATGCTTGAAGTTCCTTCTTGATTTGTGTTAAACAATATGATATTTTGGTTTGTGTTGTGTTGGCAAACTTTTATTTATGTTGGACATGTTTTGAAAACATGTGTTGAACTTGGAATGTAATAGCCTACTAAATCTGTTTCTTTTGAATTTATGTGCGTTTTTACACTTGATGGTGAGCTTATATCTTATATGATGATCATATGCTCTATCATGTTTGTATTCCATATGAATATCCTTACTCATATCTTTTTTTTGACAGGGGGAGCGTAGCTCCTATTTGTTTGTTTTTTCTAACCTATGCATAAATGTAGGGGGAGCATTGCTCTAATATTCCCCATTTTGATGTTGCCAAAAGGGGGGAAAATGGTATAGGTTTTGGTATTGGTTTGTTGTTTATGAGTATTGAGCTATTTGTATTTCATGATTTATATATCTTTCATAAATTGTTTGTCATCATCAAAAAGGGGGAGATTGTTAGGGTTCTGGTTTTGAACCTACACTCTTGTTTTGTTTTGATGATTTTACAAACAATTTATACCTAATTTTGTTTCCTAGTGATTGCGGCTTATTACAGGTTTATATCAGAGTTAAAGATCCAGATCAGCCATGTTTACAATCACTTAGGTATTATTATATATATCGTGTGTTAATTTCTAAGCTCAATATATATTTATACACACACAGTTATTTCGTTTCATGAAAACAATATGGCATTGGTTTAATATCATGTTTACATTGTATATTGTTTATAAAATGTTTTACAAAAGTTTTGCAATACACCTCTTTATCAAAATCAAATGTATATGTTTACATATTTACACATATATGTGCACATTTGCTAAAACGATGATCTTTTACAAATGGCAAATGTAATTTCCAAAATTTATTCACAAATATGTTTAATATCATGTTTATAAACTATTTCCAAAGTTTTACATTTTTTAGAATTTATTTGATATTTTTTTAACAAGGTTCAAAGTTAAAATTTTCTGTGTACATATTTATGAGTTGACTCATGAACATTGTTGAGTCGACTCATAAACTGTTGCGTAGTTTACAATTTGTTTCTGATGAGTCGACTCACAATATCATGAGTCAACCCATCAGGTTGAGTCGACTCATGTCTATCATAAGTCGACTCATAAACTATGCTGAAAAATGAGTTTTGTTTCTGATGAGTCAACTCATGATCTTATGAGTCGACCCATGGTTTATGAGCCGACTCATGATTTTTACAAGTCGGCCCATAAGTTGGTTTTTAGCCTGTAACGGCTACTTATGAGTCGACTCATGAACAGTACTGATTGACTCATAACGCTGTAACGGCTAGTTTTAGTTTTTGTCTTCTTTTGGTTTTTTGGTCTTTTTACTTGGGTTTTTGCTGATGTTTTGGGTTGTTATAAATACCCCAGTGCATTTAACATTCTGACCTATCTAGAGATTTGTTAAATTAAGTTTACAAGTGTTTAAGAGGTGTTTAAAGCCTTGTTTCAAGTTTTGTTTCAAAAGAGAAGTTTTACACAAAGAAGAAGCTTTCAATTTCAATTGAGGAATTCATCCTCATCATCATTTCTTCAGTTCTTTGTGTTTATAGAGAAGTTTTGCTAAACTCTTTTATATAGCTTATTGATTGTCAATTTCATATTCATATCTTGTTATATTAAATTGAGTTAGAATTTTATTGTTCTTATTTATCACACACACCCTTATTGAGCTTAGAATATTTCATACAATATATTAGTGGGTATTAGTGTGTGAATTAGTAAGAGTGAGCTTCATTGTGTTCTCATTCATTATAGAGAACAAAACATTGTATTTGAGCTTATATTGTGAGTATCACTTGTAATACACTTGTACACCGAGAGAAGTGTGTGGTGAGAGACAGGGTCGAATCCAAGAGGAATGACGTCGGTTGATGAACCTAGGGAGATGTTGTATCCGAGCACTTGAGGAGGAGGACACGGGCTAGAGACCAACACTTAGTGTGTATAGTGTGATTGCATAGTGATTGATTGTGAGAGTTTTCGGTGAGCTTGAAAACCGAGTGTGTAGAAGTTCCGGCTTCCAAATCGGGCCGTGATAGTGGAGATCTCCTCGAGGTGAGGAGCGGGGAACGTAGGTCGTGGGGACCGAACCTCGTGAACATATTGTGTGTTTGTGTTTGCGCTTGGCGTTCATCTTTATTTGTGCTCACATCATTGTGTCACCCTTATTTACACTTGTGTTTATATATATATATATATATATATATATATATATATATATATATATATATATATATATATATCTTGTTAGGATATTGCATTAATAAGTTTTAAATTGGCATAAAATCAGATTAGATTAGCATAAGACCCTAATACCCCTCTCTAGGGTCTAACATACTACACATGGTATAATGGTGAAAGCACCCTAGAAGGGGGGAAGGGGGTGAATAGGGTGTATGCTAATCTAATCCGATTTAATACCAATTTAAAACTTACTAATGCAATATCCTTGCAATGAGATACACAATAAGATATATGCAAGGATATACAAACAAGAGTAAATAATATAGTGGGCAAAATAAACAATGAGACAAGGCGATATAAGATGAACACAAAAATAAGTGTGCCAATGACAAACACAAACACGCAATATGATCACAGAGTTCGATCAACCCTTGACCTACATCTCCGCTCCTCACCTCGAGGAGATCTCCACTATATCAACACACCCGGTTTGGAAGCCGGAACTTCTCCACACAATCTCGGTTTTCTAGTTAACCAAAAACTCTACAACTCTTATAATGTAATCACACTCTACACCCTCTAAGTGTTAGTCTCTAGCCCGTGTCCTCTTCCTCAAGTGCTCGGATTTACAACCTCTCTCTAGGCTTTACTACCGATGCCACTCCTCTTGGAATCGATCCTGTCTCTCACCACACACTCCTCTCGGTGTACAAGTGTATTACAAAGTGATCTTATAAATAAAGCTCAAAAAATATTTTTTTCTCTAATACAAGGTGAGAACTAAGTTAGGCTCACTCAATCACACCACCAACCCAATTTACACAATGTATAAAAATACTTTAAGCTCAATGGTTGTGTGTGAATATAATAAATAAAATGAATCTAAACTTAAATCAAACTAGCACAAAAATATACATATGAATAAAAAATGTAAGTATGCTAGAAGATAAGTTTAGAAAAACTTTTCTAAGATTCAAGAGCGAGAGAGAATTAGATTGAAGCCCAAACACCAAAGAAATGATCTCATCCTCTTGTAAACCTCTTTTTGCATAAACTAAAACACTCTTAAAAAACTTGAAACAAACTCACAAAAACTTGTAAAACTTGTTCTAAACTTCCATAACAAACAAATGAGAGTAGAGGGCTTTTTATAGCCTCTCAAAACTAGCCAAAACCCCACAAAAACCCACAAAAAGACAAATCCAGAAACAATAGCCATTATAGGCTAAAAACATCTGATCAGTCGACTGATAGTATCATCGGTCGACTGATGATATAGCCGTTGGAGCAGTAACGACAGATTCTGGAATTTTTACATATCTGGCTTTGTAAAATCAATTTAAAATAATAAATAAACTCCAAAAATCATGAAAATTTGAGAGAAATTTTTAGACATGTATAGGAACATGTTAGAGAAGAAATTATAAAATATCACTTCTCATTTGTGATAAATAAATGTTTTAAAATAGATATTCTAGATGCTAAAAACTGCTAAAATACCTAATTTTGTAAAATCAAATTGACATAGTAAATCAACTCCAAAAATGTTAAAATTTTGGGAAATGATTGTAAATATGTAATAGAACATATTAGAAAAATAATTTCTCAAATTGTATTTCCCATTTATTAAATATAATTTATTTTGTAAACTATTCAAGAATGTGAAATCGTCAAAACTTGATTTTGATGAAATTTATTCCAAACAAGTTTTGAAATGCTTTCCAATAGATTAATAGACTTGAAAAAAGATATGAAATAGTGTAAACAAGTCTTTAATCAATAAATATATTATTTTGCAAATAAAAACTATTTAACTTGAAAGCGATAAACCGAAAACGTGTATGTGTATAATATTTGAGCTTTAAGCATTAATACACAAAGTATAAACCTAAACTAATATACCCAAGATGAAAGATCTCCAATATGCTCGTCTTGGTTGTAGATAAAGCTTGAACTTATACTTAACTTGAAATGCAAAGCTTTATTCTGATATTCCTTCCATCCTCTAATGGATATGATCATGTAGGCGCAAGTCGATCCAACCCCCAACATCGTTGTTTGTCTATAATACCTAATAAGAAAATACAAACACTAGACAAATATTATTAGGAATTGTTTGTAAAACATCATCAAAATGGAAAGGCCAACAAGTGGTCTTCCAAGATCAGCCGTGTCCAGGTTGATCTAGGCTCTGCACTCAGTATCATGCCATACCGGGTCATGCAAGTCCTAGGGATTCCCCTGCACCGGCTAGCTCATGCAAGTCCTAGGGATTCCCCTGCACCGGCTGAGCTCTACCCAGACTATGATCTTTAGCTTCAACGCCAATAGCACTCGACCCTTGGGTAAAATCAAACTCAGATGCCAAATCAGAGATCTCAAGTCCAAAGTGATTTATTACATCATAGATGCAGACATGTCCTATAATCTATTGTTAGGACGGTCCTGGATTCATACGAATCACATTGTCCCATCCACCCTTCATTAGGTAATGAAATATGCTGATCAAGAGGGTGAAGTCAAACCCTGATCGCAGAGAAGCAACCTTTCAGAGGTGTGGAGAATTTTCATACCGACTCAGACTTTTATCTAGACTCTCAAGAGCCAGAGAAGTCGAAAGAAGTCACAGACAGTGGCAACAAAGCGGACATCGAGCCTGAGCCTGAGAAAGAGTGTCCGTGGGAGCTATATCTAAATGTAATGGGCCAGAATAAGCTCAATAATAATGATGTATCGAGTGAGGGCGAGTGGTACATTAATGAAGATTTCAATTTGGCTTACTTGTCTAATGTGTCCTCTGAATTTGCGAATACAGAGACTGATACAGATGCAGGTACGGTACATTAGCATACACTGTATGTTGAGGCATCACTCGATTTGTTGCTCAAATCATCCTTCGCTACACTCGAAGAGATGGAAGATGTGTAGAAAGCCTTCTTCATGGTCCCGTCTAAAAAGAGAGGCTAAAAATCAATCTATTTTGGTAAAGACAACTCTGAGTTACCCAAACGGGAAAGTTCAGATGAAGATCTTGGAATCCCACAATTTTATTATTATGAACCCAAATCTATCCATCTGATGAGAAGAATGGGTTATGACTTGATAAATAGGAAGGTTTAAACTTCGGGAAAGGAAGACGAGCACCAATCCAATCTTTCGCTCCAGAAGGAAAAACTCCTGATTAATATCATAAAACTGGAAGAGGGTTAGGTTATGTTTCAACCCCTCCCTTTTCAGAAAATTAAGCCAATGATTGTCTATGGTAAGACCATTCATCTGGAACGTCATCATAGAAATCCAATGTGAGCATCAGAACATTCTTTAAAAACATGTCTATGAACATGACTTCGGCTAGTCATCCAGATGAAGATGAAGATGAGGATGATGAAAAGTTGATTGAATCAACCAACGACCCTTGGATCAAATGCCTTAACATTTTATAGGACATGCACTTCGAACAGTGTGAGCCACCCACATAAGATAAGGTAATTCAAGTTAACATGGGAGATGAAATCAATTCCAAACCAACATTCATAAGTGAGAGTTTATCTCCATCCAAGAAAGAAGACCTCATATCTCTCATTAGAGAATATATAAATGTCTTCGCTTGAAATTATGAAAACATGCCCGGTCTTGATCCTAAAGTAGCCATGCATCGTCTTAACATTGATACGGATGCGAAGCCAGTTAAGTAAAAACAATGTCGGTTCCGTCCAAAGATCTGTAGGCGTCAAAAATTACCTATAGTGTATCACATATAGCTTAAGCTGAAAGAGAAGGCAATAAACGTCATTATCTAAGTTATAAAAGATTATCTAAAGCCAATGATCAACTAAAGAACATACAAGAAGCGCATCACGCAAGTTTCGAAGTATAAAACATATCTCATAAACTATGAAAATTTTCGAGATAGCTGCGACTGTCTCAGAAACTATGAAGGCAAATCATAGTTTTTGAGACACTCGCGCTGTCTCGGAAGCTATGAAGACAAAATGTAGTTCCCGAGACACTTGGGACTGTCTTGGAAGCTAAAGTGGACTTGGCGACGATTTTCTTGAGTTCTGTGTGGTCCGCGTGGCTTTATAACTACTAGGGATCATCCATGAACATGGGGGAACCGTAACAAGTAAAAATTACGCCCATAACTGCTAGAATAATGATATTACGGCGTAGTGGAAGTAGTTACAAAACTACCAAAATTGAGTACTATTTGCGAGACAACCGCAAGTGTCTCGGAAACATAGGTCCTTTGACGCAACTTCTTTTCAACTCCAGACTTTAGTTATGTCTCCTATGAGCTATAAATACTGTCCTAGGGCCATTACTGACAAGAACGAAGCATTATTGAGTAGAATAGAGTAGAGATTTGAGCGTTCTAAGTAAGGGAGAGAGAGCATCTTCATCGCGTGCAAGCCTTTCAAAGCTTTTGCGATTCCTTGAGATCTAGGCTTTGATTTAATCTTGAGAAGAGTGTTTTATCTTACTTTGCTAAGATATTCACTTCTGTCTTTGTTTCTAAAACGAAACACTAATCTTAAACCTTCTTCACGGTTCAACTTGGATCTGTGATTCGGTCGTCCATGGGCTAACGCACCCCCAGCACAGACAAAGATCCTACGCAAGCAGCGAACGATAAACGTTCCTGTGTGTGTTTCTAGGAAGTGTTTGTTTGTAGCGAGAAGTCTTATAAAAAGGCTTGTTTCTCAGAATTTATCGTATTCAATAAAAGAGTTGTGATGAGTTTAGTAAATAAACTAATTTCTGACACAAACACGTTGGCGACCATAGTGGGAGCCAACGGTCTCACTGCCAAGATCGTCATGTCACAGCCGATCAAGATACCGGTTGAATCTACGATCGAATACGAGTTCGACCAAGCAAAGTTCGAGGAGTATCTTTCATCCTCATCTTCAAGATATTCCTAGCCTCACAAATGTAGGAAGATCTCATCTTCGAAGAAGGTTTTCTAGTCTTCAACTCCAATGAAGGCTACGGGAGAAGACTCTCGTCCGATTGTTGTTAAGGCTTTCCCTCACAACGCTTCTCCAGCAATCAACAAGGCCGGAACTTCTACTCATAATGATCTACCAGCACTGACGAAGAGGGCTCGTCAGAGACAACGTCAGCGCCATGCTCGTCAAATGGCTAAGGCATTGGAACAAGTCGACGAGGTTCGCTACTACACAGATCTAGAGTTGAGGAAACAACAAGTGGGCCAGTTGCTTCAACGACAAACAACTCGTATTTCTGCTAAGTTAACAGCGGAGGAATGGGTTCTCATCAAAAGAGCCCGTTCGACCCTTAAAGAACGCATTCAAAAGTGTCATGCAAATGACATTCATTCTCGTGCCCCTGTGTAATAAACACAAGAAGGAAAGAAGGAAATGGTATCCAAAGAATCACAGAGAACTCACAAAGTTTGGACCCCAAAATCTAAACTTGTGCGAAAATCAGAATCGCTGGATACTTCCTTCATCCAAGACACTTGCGAGTGTCTCGGACAAATGGACCTTATCCGAGACACTAGCAGTTGTCTCGGAAAAGGTAGCCATATCCGAGACACACGCATATGACAAAGGTCGTCTCCCGAGGACTCTGCTTTGACTCCATCAACATTTGCTCCTCGCTCATTTGCTGCAACCATATCCGTTGCAACTACATCCGCTACACCACCAGTGAAGCCATGGGTTAGTCCTGACCTGTCAAAATTCAAGATCACAATGGTGGATCGCCTTGGTCCTTTACACGAGGATCGAGATAAAACTCCAGTCAAAGAACGCTTGGGTGAATAAATCCCAAGTGACCTCTCATGCAGGGGTTTGTTCGCGTCCTCCCGCTAAGTTGAAGCAATCCTAGCAAGGGAAAATTCCAATTTGCACATGCTTGGGAGTTCGTATCGGAACTCAGGAGCCTGTTAAGATTTTGCACCTGCAAAGGGGTAGTTCTAAAAGTGTGACGCCTGATATGACCGTGGATCGTTTGAAGGCAACGACATGTCGTCTTGAGAATGTCAACAAGGCCCAACCACACCACCAGTCAATAGGTTACTTCGGTCATCATACCGACAAGTTGTGCTATCAGGCTAAAAGTTAGAATAAGTCTCGAAAGAGAAATATTCGATAAACGAGTCCTCATTGTGCATGTGAGAGGCTCATCAAAGCAGTGTTATCTGAATATAGCTGCCCTAGAGCCTCACCACCAAGAGTCTCTGTATCCTAAAGACTTTCTACTGAAACGTTAAAGCCTAAGACGAGGCGTTTCTGCAAGAGAAGATCTACCGTTCAAGATAATGAGCTTCCAGAGGTCACCATTAATATGACAGATAGAAGAAAATGACATTCAATCAACTCTGACCCTAATTTTTCTCTAGGAGGAAGAGTTGATCAGGGGCTCTCTCAAAGAATATCACGGGTACAACTAAGGGCCACTAGACGCAGGATTATAGAAGAATGCATGAAGGGTTGTCTTCAAATAAGGAGTTCTCAGATACTTATTCTGCAGTTGCCTCCGATGACACAATGTCTAGTATAGGACAGGCTAGAGAGGCATTCACTATCATACTTGATCAATTAGCTCAAATGTTGCAAGAAGCTCTGGCTAAGCAGCAAGAAGAAATCAGAGCTGAGATGAGAATGAAGATGGAGTTGACTATGCAACAGATGAAAGAATTGCAAACTCAACAATCTCATCAGCAGCTTGAATCGATTCAGCGGGCTAAGTCTAGCCGGCATAACACTGTGCCAGTTCGAATGAATACAGTCGACCATGATTGAGAAATAGATGAGCACATCTTGGCCGACCATCCCCCCAATGATAATAACGCTGGGGGTGGTCCAGTTAAACCTCTTCAACATCCCCTGAAGAAAAGTATGGGAGAGGACAAGAAAAATGAAAGAGCTAGAGAATAAAGTCAATGCTTTGATGTCAGCTCAAGAAGTGAAGAAGACGGGTATTCCATGCCCATATTCGAGGGAGTGAGAGTCAATTCCATACCCGCCAAAATTCAGTTTGATTAACTTCACCCCATTTGATGAGAAAGGCCCACCCACTCAACATTTAATTTATTTCAAGTCTTATTTGGGTGCGATATCTAGAAATAAAGCTTTGATGGTCCGGTCATTCGTTGGCACCCTTCGAGGGGCCGCTTTTGATTGGTACCGACGTCTCAAGCCTAAAAGCATTAACAGTTGGGATGATATAGAAAGCTTATTCCTCAATAATTTCTTCGATGATGACACTAAAGTATCAATTGGAACTTTTCTGGATGAGAAGCAAAATAATGGAGAGTCAGTTGACAACTTTGTCAAACATTTTCAGAATAAGGTGATGTATTGTTGAGACCTGGTCACGGAGGAGTTCATTCTCCAAACATGTCACAATAATCTCTCTTTGGATGTTCTAGAATTCATGGGGGTCGTACCTTCTAAGTCATGGAAAGAATTGAAGGTGCGTGGTGAACAAGCCGGACGCTTCCTCAAGAGAAAGAAGCTTGGGAGGGGTCAGTCGGTAACTAATCCTCAAAACCAGAATTTTAATCCTCAAGGTAGGGGAAAGGGTCCCACAACTATTGTTGATGCCCACCAAACATCATAACGATAGTCACAACAGCAGTCAACACAGCAGTCGCCATTCCAATTACAACATCAAGCACAACAACCTCCAAGGCAACCAAAGACTTCAGAACCTAGATTCCTGAAAGAGTATTCCTTTAAAGAGGGTGAAGTGTCGGCTATCTTCAAGTATCTTTTGGATAACAACAAGATCAAACTGCCACCAATCACGAATGAAGAGGAAGCTAGGAAAACCTCAGATCCAAAGTATTGCGCTTATCATAGAAGAATTCACCATCCTACGAAGGCTTGTTATGTCCTCAAAGATCGAATTCAAGCCTTAATCGATGCTGGTATCATAACTACGAAGCCCAAGGAAAAGAAAGTGTGTGCGAATGCGGTGTCCATCAGTTTTGGCTCCGTCCCACTATTGTAGTTCTAACCAGAGCCTGTGTCGAAGATAGAGATGAAGGTAGTGAACGATGACCCTCAGGGGCAGCATCAGAAAGGACTCGTACCATACACTATACCTAATGACGAAGTTCTTTGGGTCCATCCAGATCTGCTTGGAGATGAACAGTGGGCAGGATCCTCTTCTAAAAAGAGGGATAAGAACAAAGGCAAATCTTGTTGTCCTGCTAGTGTAATCCTTAAGAAAGATGACGAAAGCGTCCCTACTTTTCCACTTTCTGAAGAGGAACACGAAGTCTTTGCTACCAGGAGTAGGAATGAATATCAGTACAAATATCCTGAAGCTTCTGATCTGAATGCTAAAACGTTGGCTGAACTGGGGGTGATTACAACTCCACCTACATTTGCTTAGAAACCCTACCAGCAACCAATTGTCAAACAAAAGGAGAAAGAGCCTCAGCATAAAGAGGTTCAAGTTCCGAACCAGTCTTGTTTCAATCGATCGATTGGTAAAGATAAACCAAAAAGTTTCAATAATCCATATTGCTTCGATGTCATGGCTCAATTCGCCAACATCCTAGCGAGGATCACTTTATATGAGCTACTGTGCCTCTCGAAAGACACCAGGGAAGCTTTACAAGAAGCCTTGGCCAATTCTGATGTGTTTCTCACTCACATTAAGCCAACCCCTAAGGAGCCAAGGTCATCAGTTCAACACTGCAATCTCGCGGCCACACAATTCTCTTGCATTACTTTTACTAAAGAAGATATGTAAGTGAGGAATTCAAAACATGACAGGCCCTTGTATTTCACCGGGTATATTAGCTCTAGTGTTGTCAACCGGATCCAGGTAGACCCGGGTTCCACTGTTAGCATCATTCCACTCCGATTAATGTATCATCTCGGAATTCCCGCTAGCAAATTAGCTTCCATGGGCACTATAATCTATGGATTCAACACCAGTAGATCTAGACCGTTGGGAAAAATCCGAGTGAAATGCCAGATTGGAGATCTGAAGTTCGAAGTCACATGCTATATGATTGATGCCGAGACTTCTTATAACTTGCTGTTGGGTCGACCTTGGATCCATAGCAATCTTATAGTTCATTCCACCCTCCATCAGTGTCTGAAATATGTTGACACTAATAATAAGTTTAAGACGATAGTCGCGGATAAACAACCGTTTAAGGGGTTAGAAAATTACTTTACTGATTCCCTTCTTTACGGTGCTGAATCTGATACTGAACCATCGGCCCAAGGTATGGACAGCGGAGAAGAAGCTGATACCAAAAATAGGCTCGATTATGAAGAAGGTCTTGTATTCAATGATATTGAACCTCTTGTAATCGATCTTGACGGTGACGAATCGTCAGACGAAAGTTGTAACTAGAAACTTGCCGATCATGCAATAAATGATGATTTAGAGTACTCCTTTTATCTTATAATGTAATGCAAGAATTATATAATAACCCTGACATACACATGTTGCTTCGGTCGTCTTGCATGACGAAGAAGTGCATACAAGATTCTTTCGGAACAACCCTACTCCTACCAGCAAATGTAGGGGGTGAAAAAGAAATAATCTTTGGTAAAGGGGAGTCATCCCCGCCCTCCGATCTTTTTTTGGAAGTCAATACTGATAATGAAGGGCTTGGCTGACATTTCTTCAGATACAACTCACAAGCACATGACTATATGAAGAAGCAAGGATACAACCTCACGTTCGGTAAAGGTCTTCATTTTGGTCAAGGTATCTGGGTTCCACCCCGTCCTGGCTATGTACCAAGAGTGAAACCCGACAATTATTATGAATATAAAAGAGGTCTAGATTATGTTTCTTCGTCTGGCGATGAATGTTGTTGGCAAGTCATCAACCAGTCATCCAATCCGAGTAAAGACGAATATTCATCAGATTCTACAGATTAGGATTCTGATGTCAGCCTTGGAGAAATGTTCAAAGGACTAATGTCGAACATGGCTATGGTTTATCCTACCACAACAGAGGATGATGATCAAATATCAACTTGGGAAGACCATTGGGTCCATCACTTGAATATGCAATATGGTGATTGGTATGAACAAAGGGAACCTCCCACCGAAGATAAAGTGATCCAAGTGAACATAGGCAATAAGGTTAATCCGAAACCTATATTCATTAGCGACAGTCTTCCACCAGACGAGAAAGAAGAGTTGATTTCCCTCATTAAGGAATATATCGATGTTTACGCCTGGAATTATGAGGACAAGCCAGGACTTGACCCAAATGTTGTAATGCATCGCCTCAATATCAAACCGGACGCCAAACCTATTAAGCAACAGCAGAGACAAATTTGTCCGCAAATCATAGAGGCGATTGAGGTGGAAATCAAAAAATAATTCAATTAAGGCTTCATCAGGAAAGAACAACATCCATAATGGCTAGTGAATATTGTCCCGGTCCTTAAAAAAGAACAGGAAAATCAGGATCTGTATCGACTTTAGAGACCTGAACACCGCTTGCCCAAAGGACAATTTCCCTCTCCTGATCACGGATGTAATCATTGACAACACGTGCAGATTTGAGAGAATGTCCTTTATGGATGGATGTTTGGGTTATAATCAAATCAAGATGTACCCGGATGATGAAAAGCATACCGTATTCAGAACACCACTTAGCATCTTCTATTACACAGTTATGCCCTTTGGCTTGAAGAACGCGGGTGTCACATATCAATGGACAATGACAAAGATTTTCCAGAAACACCTACGGAAGACCGTCGAGTGCTATGTTGATGACTTGGTAGTGAAAACTCACAGTAAAGACGACCATATTAAAGATCCGAGGATAATTTTCGATCTCATATGGAGTCACCAATTGAAGATGAACCCTACTAAATCCTTCCTGGGAATATCCAGTGGCAAATTCCTTGGATTTATCATCACCACAAAGGGTATCCATATTGATCTTGATAAAGTGAAGGCGATACATGAACTGCAACCCCCGAAGAACCTCAAAGAACTCAGGGGATTGCAAGGACGATTAGCTTATATTCATCGGTTCATCTCGAACCTCTCCGAAAATGCTAACCGTTCTCCAAGCTCGCAAATAAGGGTGTATCATTTATTTAGGATGATGCCTATCAGAAAGCATTTGAAGACATCGAAGCATATCTGGCGAATCCTCCTGTCCTCGTTGCACCAAAATCGGGTAAACTGTTTTTGATTTAAGTCAAAGCGACGAACCATTCATTAAGTGCTTTACTTACATAAGATGATGATAACGGTCACGAACAGACAGTGTACTATCTGAGTTGTACTTTGATAGGGGTCTGAATCTCGATATCCTATGATCGAGAATGAGTGCCTCACTTTGGTGTTCACTATCCAAAAATGTGACATTAACTGGTTGGACAGACGATCTACGTCATTTCCAATGTTAACCCAGTCTGTGTGTTCATGACTCAACCGGCTTCAATGAATTGGAGGTTAGCGAAATGGACCCTACTCTTATCTCAGTATGACCTACACTTTAAGCAACAGAGGTCAGTAAAAGGGCAAGCAATTTGTGATCTTCTAGTAGTTAACCCTACGAAGGATACAGACAAATTGTATGAAAATTTGCCAGATGAAACCCATGAAGTCAATACTACTTCGCATCAACAAGTGTGGTAACTGTACTTTGACAGGGCTTCCTGAGCAACCAATGTGATGAGCACTCCCGGATGTTCAAAAATATCTTCAAGAGTCAGGGTCGTTCTAGTTTTCCCGGAGAAACATGTATTGCCTCGAGCCTATTCACTTACTGAGCCATGCTCCAATAATATAGCAGAATACAATACATTGCTTATCAAACTCAATTTCGCTAAAGAGCTGGGGGTCGAATATCTTAAAGCTTTTGGTGATTCTTAACTGATAGTCAATCAAGTTTAAGCAGAGTACGAAGTCAGAAACCAAGACCTGATCCCATATCACCAGGCGACCATCGAAATGACAAACTCATTTGAAGAATTCTTCATCGAGCACATCCTGCGTCTCCAAAACATATATGTAGATGCACAGGCAGCATAAGCGGTATCTTTAGCGTAACCCCCGAGACTGAACAACTAGTTACGATGAGAACTCACCAACTTTTTATACTAGATTGCGCTTTTGATATCAAAGAAGTGCAATCGACCATAATCCAACTCGAGCCTCGAGATTAGCGATTCCCTATTATTGATTATGTCTTGCATGGTATTTTACCAGAAGATATAAAGGAAAGGGACTCAGTCCGACGAAGAACATCAAGATTCTACTACAATACAGCGACTCAAACACTGTACCGTCATGCATAGAACGGTTTGCTACTCCGGTGTCTTTCAACCAAAGAGGCAGAAGAGGCATACAAAGAAGCGCACGACGGAACATGTAGTGCACACCAACCCGATCTCAAACTCTGTGATTGACTCAGAAGAATGGGATATTATTGGCCAACCATGATCAAAGACGCAGTTGACTACGCCCGACGGTGTCACGCGTATCAAATACATACAAATTATATGCACTAACCCCCGAAGCATTTGCACCCTTTGACAACATCATGGCTATTTGAGACATGAGTAATGAATGTCGTTGGTCCTATTTTTCCTCCATCGGCCAAAGGTGATCGTTTTATTTTAGCAATCACCGACTATTTCTCCAAGTGGGCTGAAACAATTCCACTTAGAGAAGTAAAAACAAGTGATGTCGTCAAATTCATCAAACACCATATTATTTACCAATACGGTGTTCTGAGATGAATTATACATGACAACAGCCCTCAGTTTGTCAGTAACGCCTTCATCAAATTCTATGAAAAATTCAGAATTCAAGATGTTTCGTCGACCGCAGATAATACCACCGTGAATGGATTGACTAAAGCTTTCAACAAGACCATCATAAAGATTTTGTCAAAGCTTGTAAGAACCAATAAACAAGATTGTGATGACAAACTTGGTGAAGTTCTTTAGGCCTATCGCACCATCGTCCGTACGCCTACTGGAGAAACTCCGTATTCCCTAGTATACGGGTGTGAAGCCATCCTCCCGTTGGAAATCCAAATTCCTTCTCTCCACATCGCCCTTGCAATGAGTATGACGACAGAAGAACAACATCAGAAACATTTCGAAGAACTTGAGATGTTAGACGAAATGCGCTTAGGAGCTCAATAACAAATCGAGTTCTACCAAGCCAGGATTTCCAGGGCCTTTGATAAGAAAGTCCGGCAACGAAGCTTCAAGGAAGGAGACTTGGTTCTTGATGTTCGGCGACCAATGATACTCAATTCTAAGTAGAAAGACAACCAAATGGGAAGGGTCATTTGTAATAGGAATGGTCTATTCAAACGGTGCATATTACCTGATCACCCAAGATGGTCACAAACTCATGATGCTAATAAATAGGAAGTTCCTGAAGAAGTACTACCGCTAGTATGTTCGGGATAACCTATTTAAATGGGTAGTTCCTAGAGAATACTATACATGGTATTTTTTTAAGGATAACTCGAAATCGGTTGATTATTCCAGATAGTAGCTAATCATTTGAATAATTCAGTCTTAATTATTAAAAAAGTGATTAAGAATCTCCCAATGTATCTAAGCCTTTAACACTCCCACTGTTGAAGACCTGACACGACATCCATAATTTCAATCTGATGATCCATGGCGATTATCAAACCTCTTTCGTGTCAAGATCTTACCTCTTGATACCGAAAACCCCCAGTGAGTGTTTTGTACAAATTGACAATCTCATTGTTATTTGTACCCTCCACTCTAACTGTTTCTTGGTCAAATCTTTCTACAATTAGGGCTAAAGCCAAAATCCCCTCTTGATTCTTTCCATGAACGAGAGGTCCACTTACAAAACCAGAATTCTCTTTTGATAAACGAAAGACTTCTACCCAAATTGAGTGATCAAATCTTTAAACAGTTAGTATCGTCTCAAATTCCCTTTGGTCAAACCTTTGAATAGTTAGGGCCAATGCCAAAATCTCCTCTCAATTCCTTCAATGAACGAGAGATCCACTTTCAAAACTGAGATCCCCTTTCGATAAACAAAAAGCCTTCACCCAATTGGAACAATCAAGCCTATAAAAGATAGAATTGTCTCAACTCTCACTTGGTCAAACCTTCCTACAGTTAGGGCCTAAGTCAGAATCCCCTCTCGATCCCTTCCACAAACCAGAGATCCATTTTCAGGACCGGAATTCCCTTTCGATAAACCAAAAGCTTCCATTCATTCCTCTTCAGTCAAACGTCTACAGCTTTGTCTGAATTTGGAATTTCATCTCGAAAAACAAGAAATTCATCTTCAAACTGGGTAATCAATACTATAAAAGTTAGAGTTACGAGGATCTGTTCGATTCTCGAAGTGGAGATCCAACTCTTAGTTTTACCTTTCAGGATTCTCAAAATGGAGATCCCACTTTGAGTTTCCTATGCAGTAGGAGATAGAATATAAAATTCTTCCTCTCCTACATCGGGTTCATCTCTACCAACAAAAAAAGAGACTAGGAGATAAAATATAAAAATTTTCCTCTCCGACATCGGGTTCGTCTTTGCCCCAAGAGAAGGCACAATTTTACAATACCGAAATCCATGCCCTCTACGCATGGGGAACGTTATCTCAATCCCTTATTAGAGATAAGCCTACGTCTAACACATGTTGCTGGGTGATACATTCCTATTTAAACGACAAAACCTACGTATTCGATATCCTAGCTGGTGGTTATTGTTAAGTTAACAATCTCTGAATCCATGTCTTTTATGCATAGGGGACGTTATCTCAATCCCTTATTAGAGATAAGCTTACATCCGACACATGTAGCCTACACATTCAATATTATAGCATAAAACCTAAAAGGTTAAATTCTTTTGGCACGACGTTATATGTGAAATAGATCTTGACAATTCACATACTAGCCCAACTCAAACGGTAGTCGGTAAAGGCATATCAAATCCGTTTACGGCTGAGGGTTTGCTAAAAATCCTATGAGTATTATGTTTATTTATTCCAAACAAGAATGAGTAATCATAATAAGACTTCAAATGAGCAAAAAGTTCACTTTATTCATGAAGAGAACTTAAAAAGGTACAAAAGAAGTTCTGATACAAGAAAAATGTTCCTAAGCTAAAGACTGTTTATAACTGCGGATCTGTTCTGCCACTCTAGAAAGCTCTTCCGCATAAGCCTGTTCAAACTCAGCTGTCACGTTAGCCTTTAAAGAATCCTCACTGGTATTCTGAGCCTTGAGGACTTCCTGTTCTGTGTCAGTAAGCTTTTTGTCTTGGAGCTCCAGCTATTTGAATAATTCTGTTTCAACACATTTCGCTTCAGCTAAATCAAGCTCCAAAATTCCCTCAGCATCCTTAGCCTTCGCAAGTGCCTTTTCTAAGCAGGCTATCTCAGCTCGACGTGATTCTAAAGATTGGAGCAAATCAGCCTTGGCTTTCACCTTCTTGGCGATGCTCAATCTCATTTGAGTCGCACGGTTCCTTAATCATTAAAGTTCAAGTTTAGTTGATTTTTGTGAATTATGCCATGCTCGTAGTCTTAGGTCGACCCGAGTCGCAACATAAGAAGAGACACTGTTGATCTGAAGATCCTTCAAGTGTTTAATTTGTTGTTTCAGTTGGACCAGATAGGCTTCAATAGAATCCGCCAACTCGGGGTATCCATCTTCTTTAATTCCTGACACATGTCGATCAAGTGACCTCCTAAAACCATCAAAGGATGACCCTTGATAAAGAATTCTATCGATCATGAGGTTTAGGAAATAGACAAAACTTTGAACATCTAAGCAGATAAAAGCCTTGTCCAGATCCTCATCAGACGTTAAAGCTTTGATGGACTCAAGTAATGATGAAGGAGGCACTGCATTAAAAGCAAAGAAAATAAGTACTCGAAAGAATGGTTGAATTAATATTTGAGACTTAGAATCCAAAAGTAATAGTGAACGAAAATATACCGAGTCCAATAGAAGATCCTCCAGCTTGGCTTCCTTGTCTCGACGATGTTAGTTCAGTGTCAGCACTAATTAGAGTTTGTTTAGGGTTAACAATCGTCGATATACCCGCTATGTTAGTTGATTTTGTAACTGGGACCTCCGTCAGCTTCGGATCTGAATCTATGAAACTCTTGAGTGGAAGGGGTGAAGATTATGTAAGCAAGAGAGAAACACAATGAGTATGTTGGAATATTAATCAGAGGTTTAGAGCAAGCAAATGATGAAACTCACCAATTCTAAGTGAGGCTTTGTCGGTTTGATGTTCTATACTTGTTCCAACCCTTTCAACTTCATGAACAGATGGAGGCATTCCGGACACAACAACTGTTGATGTACCAACTTCTTCATTTTGGTCTCACAGTTGTTGCGACAGGACTAACCTTGGTGGTGGCAATAACTTCTATCATCATTGGGTCTAAAGGGGTGAGCGGTTGAGACTTAGGAGCTGACGATTGAGCCTCGACCTTGGTTCCTGCCAACAATAAGAAACCAAGACCCTCAGGTTGATCAGATATCCCGATAATGGTAGTCACATCGGTTTCAACAAATGGTCCTATAATTAAAAAACTCCTATATAATTATTAAAGTTAAGCGATAAAGAGACAATTAGGATTACAGAATAAAACCCATACATGCAGAAGAACCAGCTTCAGTTGAACCAACTCCAACAGTTGGTCCTGTAGTCGCACCAGGAGTTTTCCCCGATAATAAATCAGAGATATACAGATGGTCATCTTCTGAAAGGTCAAGATCAAGGTTATGTTCATTGAAATCCTCGACCTCGGCAGCATGAGGGGTCTCCCCTTCTATTGGTTCATTCATCGTAACATCTACAGTACAGACTAAAGTATGAACACACATACACACACACACACACACACACACACACACACACACACACACACACACACACACACACACATATATATATATATATATCTGTGTGTGTGTGTGTGTGTAAGCCCACATAAAATGAAAATTAGTATTACCTTCGGTAGTCGCGGTGGGTTCGACAACTCCACTACTTGCACCCGCTTCCTTTAGTTTCACTAAAAGGATATAAAGTGCACATGTTATTAGAAGAGGTACGCATTATGATTCACTCATCTCTCAGAATTTCCCTCCGAATGGGGAAATACCCGTTCCTGCGCTGAGAGTTGGTGAAATGATTTCAGTAGGGGAGGTCGTTTGAGCGCCAACAGGTTCGTCATCCATCGCGTCATACATTTGTTGGACGAAGCTGGGTTCCTCAGTTTCCATAACTCCAGGAGAAGCGGTATCAACTCAAATTTCTCCTTCCGCCCGACCCCCTATGAAAACCAAGTACGGAATAAGTTCAAATATTAAAAAAAGGGAAATAGCAAAATGGAAATAGGGACGAATTGTTACCTTACTCGTCAGAAGGAACATCGTGGGTAGATTTCTCTTCTAAGGCAGGTAGAGGAGTACGTTGTCGATGTACAACCTTCTTGCTCCTCTTTGATGGACATGCTTCTCCCAGACTCTCAGATCCCTCATGACTATATTTGGTGCGCAACTCAGCTTTTGGAGAAACTTGGGTCTGAGCTTGAGCCTGAGTGGAAGACCGAGATCTCTTTCTATGAGTGAGGGGCGTTGTATCTTCCTCCTCTTCATCTCCGCTAAGGACTTCCACCATCATCCGATTAGGAGATGTCAGAACAACCCTCTCTCTCCTCCTTTTTGGAGCTTCTAGTGATTGAGGTAGGTCAGCATGAGGAGTCCTATGAGCGATGGAAGGGTTTACATATCCTCTTTGAAAGAAAGACGGTAGAAGAACATATACATTCCCTTCATCCTTATTCCCAGCTTCTCCACTCCTAGCTTCACCCTCCTCCTTAGAAGTTTTAGCCGTATCAGTAAAGAGGTCCTCCTCACTATCATTGGAATCGACGATTTGCTTTCCTTTACTTGAGGATTCCACGGGCTTTTTCCTCTGATGTGGCAAAACGACTTCCCGAACTGCTTTAGTAGCAAGTCGAGAGGCAGCCTCGACTTCTAATTCTGAGAGTATTTTCTTCCTTATGGCGACATTGGAAGATATAAGCCATTTGCAATATAAGAAGGTCATCTATAGAGGAAGATCAAACTGAGCATTAGTGTAGCCACTTATACTCCAAAACCAGGCCCTTGCTCCATTGATGAGACCTCCACAAACTTTTAGTCGTCTGTTTGGGTTGCCAACGTACAGCTAGTCATAACCAAATTGACGGGCAAACCTACAGAGTAGATACAATTCAATGCTACAGAAGTCCTTGACTCTGAAGACCAGATAACCGGGATGGATGTTCATCAACCACCTAAAACATCCAACGTCTAACACAATTTTATTCCTCCTCGGCTCTTTGGTGTCTAAGAGTGTATCATTATAAGCACCAGAAAACTAAGGGAAGCACGGGAAGAATTCCTAACATTTGTGAACCCGAAATTGTCGGGACACATCATGCCATTGCCTAGCCGACCACCTGCATTCTTCTAAGATCTGCAACAACGGGAGATCTGGACTAGCGGCTTCAGGAGATGACATCAAGTTAGGTTGGTGGAGAACCAACCAAGTCATTAAGTAGGTATAAGGCAATTCGAGCTTAGGGACTAGGATTTCAGTTGAGGGCTCCTTTCCTTCTTGTGTGAAAGTGGTGGCTAAGTGACGGAGTCTGTAGTGAATATCCACAATCATTATCAGGAGTAGATATAACCTACATCCAGTCCCTAATTGAACAACTGGATATAAAACCTCAATGGGTATTGCATTAGAAGGCTGATGATGGACTATACACTTCTTTAGCTAAATAGCTAAATACCCAGCCAGAAGAGTTGTAGGCATGATTCTTTTGTGAGCCTGCCATAAAAATGATTCGAATCTGGTGCCATGAGGGAATCCATCTTTTGAGCGAGAAGTGTACGTTTGGGCGTTTGTCTTCGACAATAGCCTATTGATCTCTGATGGGTTTAAGGGAGGTAGTTCACATACTTCCCGGCCCGAATGATCATCGAGATTCTTGAAGAGATAATCTACAAATTGCTTCAGGCTTAGTTGCGGAGATTTCTTCTTAGATTTGGTCTCCATCTCTACCATAGCAGTCTAATAATAGCATGTTTAACTCCTATAGAGTATCATAAGATACAGTGGCTCTATCTTTCATCCGATTAAGCTGATTAACTGTTGCGAAGAACTCTTGGTAAGGTACATCTCCCATTGGTAGCCCAAAAACATTTATCATCTCATGAAGAGGGAGGCCTAACTCTCCATTCTTAGTGAAGAAAGTGTTAGTGTCCAGATTGTAAGTCTCGAACAAGGCAAATAAGTGGTCAATATTGATTGGCAGCCCGTACATGCTAGCACGGATGGGATGAATAATTCTTTATCAGCCAGCTCATTTCCCTAACGACTAAGCACGTAACTAGTCATCCTCATCCACCATCTATCTACAGAAGAGTGGACCCAACCATAGCATCTGAACTTCTTGATGGGGAGATCTCTTCCCAATCGAGCCAGATGACTCTTCACTGTATTTGCCTTAAGCATCAACTCATTCTGAGGCAAATTATCTTGGCCTAATACACCAGGGTGAAGCCCTCTGATAGAATGCCTGTCGCTCGAGCTTGGGGTCTTAGCA
Source organism: Asparagus kiusianus (assembly GCA_022839385.1). Lineage (NCBI taxonomy): Eukaryota > Viridiplantae > Streptophyta > Magnoliopsida > Asparagales > Asparagaceae > Asparagus > Asparagus kiusianus. The sequence goes on along the minus strand of BQKN01065552.1, from coordinate 685,140 downwards.
TCCTTACTGATAAACCCACAAGGGACGTGCTCATGATCCTCAGTCAATCTCCAGAACATTTCTTGGGTTACCGCCAAGTTCTAAAATTGTAGAAGAGAGTGCTGGCGGGGAATCGGCGGTAGATATCTGTAGACTGAGCCACACTTGTTCAACCATTGTGCTGATTCACAATAAAGATTTCCGGATCCTCTATAGAGTCTCCAAATAAGTATTATGGCTTCCTCAGGAGTTGAGTGGAAGCTTGGTCCCGAGTTAATGAAGTGCCAGTGATCAACAGACGTAAAGTACGACGATCCCCTCGTCGTACGAGTTCAGGGATGTCCTCCGGACAGTCAGAATCGAATTGGGGGGCCTTTTCAACCAAAGGAATCCCTTCATAATAAGCATGCGTAGCACTGCTCTGACCCGTGACCTCTCTATCAGGGAAGCCATTGAGGAAAAATTGACTGGAAAAAGAACAAAAATATATATTTGTCAGAATCCAGTTAAAAGGATATTTTAAGGCTAAACAAGAGGTAGAATTCATCTCGTAAACCCACGAGATAGAGTCACCACCTTATGATAGGCGAGACGGTTTCAATTGTTACACGCACAAAATGCAATATACATTATTGTATGTGAACACTATGATGATATATCTGGCCTAATAAAATGCGAAACAATATGAAATCGCCCCTTTTGCCTTGAGGCGTTGATGCGGCATAAACATGTACCAAAAAGGTTGCAAGTGCACAACTGTGTCAAGTTATAGTATAAAGATATCGATCCCATGAGGAAGGTGTTTTGTAGGAGAAAATATAAAATCGGTTCTTATGTTGTGTGCGTGACAAATAAGATTGGTGAGTGATTATGATTGTGAAGAGATTGAAAGAGTGAAAGTGGTGTGTAAGTAGGTGCAAAGTGTAAATGAGAGTGGGTGTGACAAAGAATGAGTGTGATCAATAAGGCAAGAAGAAAAAATGAATAAAATCAAGAAACAAATGAAAAATTAAAATTCTAGAATAAAAGAAAATACAAGAAATTAAAGATGGCGGATTCAATTATAGATATGGGTAATCTAAAATTGAACCCACTTCTTAGAAAATGGTGATTCCCTAGAGGGTTCTAGCCTAAAGGCGAATCAAACAAAATAAAAATAAACAAAAAGAAAAACTAAACCCAAGAGGGTTCTAGCCTCAAGGTGAATAGTATAAGAAATTAAAATCTAACTACAAAATAAATTACAAAATCTAAACTACAAAATAAATTGCAAAATCTAAACTACAAAATAAAATTGTAAGAATTAAATGCAAGAAAATAAATCTACTCTATAAGCATGAAATAAATCTAAGGCAAGAGGGTTCTAGCCTCTTGGCTATTTAACAAGAAAATAAAATCTAACTACAAGCATAGAAATAAATCTAAACTAATAAGCAATAAAAGAGAAAAAGAAAAGAAATGCAAACCTTCAAATAATTCTCCATCTTCATCTTCATCTTCATCATCCAACAAAGAGAAGAAGAGAAAAATTTAAAGTGGTGAAAAAATTATTATTATTAATTGCAACAAAAAGTTACAATTTTGGAAAGCCTTCTCAATTAAGAGTAGCCCTCCTCTCCAAAAGGAGTTACAAAAATTTTCACACCTCTAACCCCTCACTCTCTACCCCTATTTATAGTAATCTTCAATGAATATGAGCCATTGGATTTGTCTTGAGCCCCAAGCAATAATCTCCACCTTTGAATTTTCTTTTTGTTCTTCTCTAGCCCAACATAGGAGGCCCATATGATTTATTTGATTTTCAAAAGAAAATCAACATCCAATTGCATCAGTCCATTTCATTTACCAAGCCAAGTCCGGCCCATTTCAAACACTGAATTCAAACACTGCCTAAGTCCGGACTTCATTTCAAACACTGCCTGAATTGTAAAAATCCAAGCCAAAGTCCAATGCAGCAATCAAGGAAGGTTCGGCCCAATGGAGAAAATCAAAACTCAAATATGAAAGTCCGGCCCATCCAAATATTCAAGCAACCAAAATCAACAACCGGCCCATTCAAATATTCAGCAACAAAAAATCAGCAACCGGCCCATTCTTTGGAGAAGCAATCACATCCGGTCCTTGCTTCTTCCTTGGTGTAATCTTTTTGCTTTGGGCCTTCAAAAAGTTAAAAATTGCACTTTGGCTTCTTGAATCATTTCTCCATTTAATCAAAAGGTTTTTGTTGAGAGATGAGAAGTTGAGATTTATTCTTCATTAACCTGCAATTAAAAGATAAAACATTTATTAGTGTTATATTTATTCATATAAAATAGATAATGAGGATATAAAATTGTAATAAAATGTGATTATCAGGCGTGTTTTGGCCAAGCAAAAAACATCTTTTAGCGTACGTAGGAGGATACCGACTCTTCTCGATTGCCTCTCAAAGGAGTGCAAACGAGGATTTACATACAAAGTTCACAAAATTCTAACTTTCGAATTAACAAAAGTTTAGAAATATCACCTCTATAGGAAGCAACAGTAGGCTCCACCCTCTCGGCTGCATGGGAGGCTGATCTACTCCTCAGGACGCGAGATCTCTTGGGAGACATGATAAAAAAGTGATTTTTTTTTATCAAAAACCCTACAAAAACAAGTTAGGGTTTTAGGGTTATAATCAAATAAAATCATAGAGATGGCACCTAAAGGTTTGGATTTCATCAAAGATCAAGAAAAATGCAAGCTTTAATGAAAAGAAATGAGAAGGGGAGATCAAACCTCGAAGGAAAGTGATGAAACCCTAGGTCTTTCGAGTGAGATCCGAGCAAATCCAAGCCAAAGGAGAAGAGGAAGCGTTGGGGACTTTTAGAAAAGATTTCGGAGGATTTTAAACTCAGAGGAGACGGCTAAACATAGAGAAAAAAGCCCAACTGTCGGGTTTTATAAGCCGCTGGAACCCCTGTCTGCCCATTTGCGAGACAGTAGCAACTATCTCGTGCTTTCGAGACAGCTATGCTGTCTCGCGCTTCCGAGACAGTCGTGACTGTTTTGGAAAAGGCACCATATCAACGAGTCCCCAGATGATGCTCGTAGAGCATTCTCGACCTATTTTTAGTACATTTGAACACTCCGATGAGTATACGAGTATGTAAGCATCTAAGAAATACCTATAGGTTCCCGCACGCAGCTCGAGATGAAGAGGAGATGATGAACGTTATTATCCAAGTTAAAGAGGATTATATGACGTCGACAAACGCATGAAGAGAGTCGACAAACTGTAGGAAACAACAGAACATCCGAATAATGAAGAAATGATTCGATCGGGAGTTATGTTTCGCTTACAAAAGACGAAATGTCCCTTGTATCTTGTTCACCCCATGAATTATTCACCAATGGGAGATTGTAGAGCGCTTCGTTGCCTTTCCTACACACTTTGAATCATGTAATTCCAAAATCAGACGAGAAAAATACAGCGAAAATGATCGAGGCGCGCCTGAACAGTGCCCGAGCCTTAGCGGAGACACTTCAAGTGTCTCGGCCAAGACCGAGACACTTCGGGTGTCTCCCAACCTAAAAAGCCATTTTGAAGTTGTTTTCGCCCGTTAACCGCTGGGATCTTTTTACAACTGATCTAAAACTAACCTAGAACATGGTAAAGTGGTTATAACTGAAGATAAGAGGGAATCAGCCATTCTTATCCGAAAACAGAACTCCTGAAGCCTATAAATACAGCCCTAGGGCCTTCATTTACACAGATCTAGAATTCTCGAGCCTTGGCGAAGCCCTACTGAATTGGAGACTGAAGAGCCACGAATTTCAGAGAGGAGGGGGAGATTTCAGCGAATTCTTCGGCATAAAGAAGGAGAGTTTAATAGATCTACAGCCTAGTTCTTCTCTTGAGATCGCACCGTTGCTGTGATCTCGAGAAGAGTGGTTATCTCACTGTTGCCGAGATAATTGCTTTGGTTTCTCGACTCCTTCGCAAGTCAACGAAATCCGCACGTTCATCTGCCGAGGCGGTCCACGGATAAACCCCGACACATGCAGAAATCCCACAAAAATAGCGAGTGATAAACGTCCATTGTGTTTGTTTTAACAATAGTTGTAATTTTTTTCGTTTTCATTGTGTAAGAGTCTTATAAAAAGACTATCCTTTTGTTTTCATTATAACGACTGAAGTTGTAATGAATACATCAATGAAGAAATTAATTTTTAACTAAAACAAGCTGGCGACCATAGTGGGAGTCAACAGTCTTACTGCCAAGGCTGTCGTGCCGCAGCTGACGATCAAGATTCATGTGGCTGAAGAGGTCAAATACGAGTTCGACCAACAGAAGTTCGAGGAGTACGTATCCTCCTCCTCCTTGAGATCCGCCTCTCCTCGCAAGTGCAGGAAGATATCCTCCTCCTGGAAGATCCGCTGGTCTTTAGATTTAAAGATCCAAGAAGGCGATCTCCCCACTACCGCTGCTGCAGTTGCACCTTACAACGATCCGACGGCATCCGATGAAGCCAAAGCCGTAGATCTGGACATTGCCTCCATTAAGGAGTTGACTGCTGAAGGTGCGCTAACTTTATCGAAGAGGGCTCGTCAGAGGCACTGTCAATGTCTCGCCCGCTAATTTGCTAAGGCTTTGCAGCAAATGGATGGGCTCTACTACCAAGCGGATCTAATGTCCAGGAGACGTCAAGTGGCTAAACCATTGCCATAGCAAGCTTCGAGATTCTTCTCCAAATCACCTACTAACCAATGTATTCATGTCAAACAGAACTGTTCCACTTTGGAGAAGCACATTCAGAAGCACCGCGCACTTCTTGCGCACGCCCAGATCCTTGTGCAAAAAGCAAAAGAAATACAGAAAGAAGAGGCGGTTAAGAAATCGCCCAAGTATAAATGGTTTTAAAGGCCAAATGTTAAATCAGCGCCTAAGGCAAAAGTAGACGAAATTACTATTTAGCCTTCGTCAACTTCAAACCCCGTTCCCTCTACTCCCGCACATTCGGCAAAGCCCTACAGCAGCATGGATCTCTCTGAGTTCTGTAATGATCGTGAAATTTTAATACTAGTTAAAATAATTTTTTTGATATTTTAAAATATTTAATTATTATTCTTAAAAGAGTATCTGTATTGTCTCGATTTTGTATAATTTTCTTTGAATTAAAAATCTGATTATATATTTATTTAAATGATTTTGATATTTATAAATTTATTTTATGTGGTAAAAATTTCTAAAATTAATTTATTATGTTATCAGTACTATTATGTATTATTTTAAATAATATATTGTGTTATTAATATTATTACAAATTATTTCATATAATACATAGTATTATTAATTACGTGTTTTTGGTATAATTTATTGTATTATTTCTATTGTTACATATTATCTATCGTATTAGTATAACTAGTGTATTTACTTGTAGGCGTATAAAATTGCCTATAGGTCCCACAATACAGCTCGACGACGCCAATTCAACAAACGGACCATCGAGCGACGTACCCAAGCACGACCGTTATCCCGCCGACGCCGAAGCCAAGCCATACGCAACGGAGCAGGTTAACGAGGCGACAAAGCCAACAAATCGCACCCAAGCAGTGGAATGCATCCACTCGCACGCGGAATCAAACCAGCGTTTCGGGGAATCACCGAGTCATCTAAACAAGAGCGAACTCGGTGATATAACGATCGAATCAAGATTGGTTTCGGACTCGAACTCAGAAGTGGGTTTACTGCCAAATCAGGAATCGGATCAAAACGAATCGAATCCGAACAAGTCAACCACACAACCGAATCGAAGTCCAAATCAACAACGAATCAGAACCGGAAACACCGGAAAACCCGAACGATGAAACCAAAACACCCGAGGGGGCTCGACACTGGGCCGAGCCACCTCAAGGTGGCTCGGCCCAGGCCGAGCCACCCTGAGGTGGCTCGGCTCAGGCCGAGTGGGTGGCTCGGCCATGGCTGAGCCACCCAGGGGTGGCTAGGCTCTGTTCTGTGCACGGAGCACAGTTTCGAGCGCCTATAAATAGGCCTCGTGCTCATTTGGTTCAAAGGTTGGATTTTGGAGGGTCGAAGCTCTGCCGGATTGGAATCTGAGATCTAAAAAAGATTGGGGCTTTAGAAGATTGAAGACTTGGACTTTAAGATCCGGTTCTCGGCGATCATCCACGCCAAACAAGGCAAGAGTTCGAGAGGGACCGGATCTGAGATCTACACGATTTTCCTCCGGATCTAAGCTTGGTTCTTAGATCCCGAGAAGAGTCTCGAATTCGCTTGGTCGATTTCGACACTTGGGCTACTATTTTCTTGGTGAATTAGTACCCCACCCGGCTATTATTTCCTTCGTGAGATAATACCCGTCATATCGTGTAGATCCGACCGGATCGAGATCACGCGGTGGTCCACGGCAAATAACCCCGGCGCAGGCAAAGAACCCACACAAAGCGAGTGACCGCAAAACAGGAGCTCACGATTCGTTCGACAAATAAGGAAATAAAGTTGTAATTTTTCATTTCTTTTTATTTGATTTTCGTTGTAACCGGATCTTATAAAAAGACCGGATCTTTGTAATCGATAAACAATTACCAAGTGTGTACAATGGAATCAGTAATGAAGAAAGCAACGAATTTTCCCGCGAACAATCTGGCGACCACAGTGGGAGCCACCGATCTCGCCGACGAGATCGTTGCGTCGCAGCTGCGGATCCCGATCCCGGTCGTGGAGGAGGTCGAGTACGAGTTCGACCAACAAAAGTTCGAGGAGTACGTGTCCTCGTCCGGATCAACCTCCCCCCGCAAGTCCAAGTCTCCAAAGTTCACCTCCAAGAGGAAACTTCGTTGGTATGAAGAAGTTGAAGCTACCAACGAAGATCTCGCCCCGTTTGATGCCGAAGCCGCATTGGGTGAGATCTCCCCAACCTCCAACCAGGTCAGATCCGCTCTGGCCAAATCCTCCGTTGCCGAAGGCGCAGTGACTCTCTCAAAGAGAGCCCGCCAAAGGCAACGCCAACGCCTTGCGAAACAATTCGCAAAGGCAATGGAATCTGTTGATGGAGTCCGCTACAAGGCGGAGCTGAAAAACAGAAGAGGCAAACAGCCTCAACAGCAGATGAATGGCGCATCTTCCAAGCCACTAACAACGGAATGGGTCCGCGTCAAACGGAACCGATCAACGCTGGAGGAGCGTATTCGCAAGCGCCGCGCACTCACAGCGCAAGCACGGGCTCGAGTCGAGGAGGCCCGTAGAAGGTTGCAGAATGGAGTGGCCAAGAAATCGCCGTCAACCCGCAAAGTGTGGAGGCCGAAATCCAAAGTGGCGATTCAGGCCAAAGAGCAACCTCTGCAGCCTTCGAAGCAGGATCAATCTCCGGCGAGCCAAATCAAATCGCCGACGATCTCTACAATTGCTTCGGGAGATCCTGCGGAACCATCCCGAAGAAGGAAGTCGATTTTGGAACGCCTCGGTCCAATCCTCGATGAAAGAGGCAAGGCCCCAGTTCAAGAGCGTTTGGGCCCGATGAAGAGGCTCTGAACTAATCAACATGCTGGGGGTCGCCATAATCCTCAACGTGACAAGGAGTTCACGGCGCCCGAGCACACTAACTTGCGCATCGAAGTTCGGGAGCCCGTTGAGAATTCATGCCCACAAAGGCACGTTTCAAGGCGAGTGACTCTCGAAAGTTCAAAGAAGGCAATTCGCCCCCAGAAGGAAACGTTGTCGTCCGATGACGATAACGTTGTACCTGGGAAATCGTGCCAACACGCGATAGGTTACTCCGATCAAATTGACGAGTTGTACTATCGTGCTGGGGGTACGAGCAAGACAAGAAAGAGAAGCCCTCATAGGCTCGAAACGCAGTGCCCCTGTTCCAAACTCATTCGGGCGGTATTGTCTCAGTGTAATGGCACTAAGACGGTCCCCGAAAGAGTTTTGGTGTTCGAAAGGCTCAGCACTGAGACGCCAAAGCCAAGGCCTACGCGTTCCCGACGAAGGAGAGCGGTGGTTGAAGATGGAGAATTTCCAAGGGTCACCGCTAACGTGACCAGCAAAAGGACATTGGCACGGGATGATCTCGAGTCAATTCTGGGAGCATCTCGGCGTCTAACCCGTCTACAGTCTGGAGCCATCTCACGAAGGACGTATGGGAGGGTTCAGATAAGACCACCCTCAGAAGATGAGGAATCGGATGCTTGCTCTGCGATTGCATCTGACAACACTGTATCCAGCGAAGGAGAACCCCGCGAGTCATTCATAATAAGCGCGGAACAAGTGGCCAAGATGCTCGAAGAAGCCATGGCCAAATAACAGGAGACCTTCAGGCTCGAGATGCAGATGGCCATGCAGACCATGAGGGAGATGCATGAGCAGCAAATCCAGGCACTGAGGAACCAACAAGGCGAACCAAGCCACCGTAATCAGGTTGTTCAAGAAGTTGAGCATACGGATACGGATGAAACTCGCAATGCCGATGACCCTCCCGTCAATGCAGGGGGTGGTAATGAGGATGCCAACGAAGATACAGATGAAAACTTGAAGATCAAAAGCCTCGAGAGCAAAATCAATACCTTGATGTCAGCTCAAGAGGTGAAGAAAACGGGCATTCCTTGTCCATACCCAAGGGAGTGGGATTCAATCCCCTATCCGGCGAAGTTTAGTCTAATCAACTTCACGCCGTTCGATGGAAAAGGTTCCCCCACCCAGCATTTGATTTATTTCAAATCATACCTGGGTGTTATCTCCGGCAATGAGCCTCTGATGGTGCGGTCATTCGTTGGTACTCTTCGTGGAGCCGCCTTCGATTGGTATCGCCGCCTCAAGCCCGGTAGCGTGCATAGCTGGGACGACATGGAGACAAAATTCCTCGCCAACTTCTTCGACGACGACACCGAGATATCCATCGGAACGTTGCTCGACGAGAAACAAAAGGACGGGGAGTTAGTCGAAACCTTCGTCAAAAGGTTCCGGAACAAAGCGTTGAATTGCCGGGACCCGATCACCGAGGAGTTCGTCCTCCAAACTTGCCACAACAATCTTTCCTTGGACGTGCTGGAAGCAATAGGAACAGCACCCTCCAACACTTGGAAAGACCTGAAGGTCCGAGGGGAACAAGCCGAACGCTTCCTCCGAAGGAAGAAGGCCGAGAGGGGTCAATCGATGACAAATCCTCCGAACTCGAACTTCGCCTCCCGTGGTAAGGGCAAAACACCTGCAGCGGCTATTGACGCTAATCCAACGTCGCAACAGCAGTCCCGGAGACAACAGAAAACTTCGGATCAGAGGCCTCAAAAAGAATACTCCTTCAAGGACGAAGATGTTCCAGCCATCTTCAAATCTCTCCTTGACAATAACAAGATCAAGCTCCCACCGATCACGAATCAGGAGGAAGCTGATGATATTGCGGATCCGAAGTACTGCGCATACCACAGGAGGATCCTTCATCCCACTAAGGATTGCTTTACACTCAAGAACAGCATCCAAATCTTGGTGGAAGCCGGCGTTATATCGCTCAATTAAGTTGAATGTAAAACTCCAGTGGGTGCACGAGTATAAACTGTATCCCAAAACTCCGACCGGTATAAGAGTATAAACTGCTTCCTGACACTCCGATAAGTATATGAGTATAAACTGCTTCTCAATCCTCCGACCGGTATAAGAGGTTAAACTGCTCCCTGACACTCCAATAGGTATAAGAGTCTAAACTATTTCCTTTCTTCCACGGGAAGTTCCTGGAGAGTGCCATGCGTGGTATTCTTAAGGATAACCCGATCGTGCATCTAATTCATTGATACACCCAGGTTGGTAAAGAAAGCTGGGGGTGGATAATTCATGTAACGGGAAGTTCCCGAAAGAATGTTAAATGTAATATTCTTAGGGATAACCCGGTCATGATGAATAAAGTGATAAACACTAAACTCATAATTTCCGAACACTTGATTAAACAGGAAAGAATTTTGGTCTATCAATCGTTGACCAATTGTCAAAACCCTTTTTGTTAAATCCTTATCACTTAACATCAGGGACCCCCTTTGAGTGATTTGTACGAATCAACATTCCTACAGTGATTTGTACTTCCACTCTCAATTTCCACTTGGTCAAACCTTCCTACAGTTAGGACCAAAACCAAAATCCCCTCTCGATTCCTTCAATGAACGAGAGGTCCACTTTCAAATCGAGCGATCAAACTTTCCTACAGTTAGGATCGTCTCAAAACCCCCACTTGGTCAAACCTTCCTACAGTTAGGGCCACAACCAAAATCCCCTCTCGATTCCTTCAATGAACGAGAGGCCCACAAATCGAGTGATCAAACCTTCCTACAGTTAGGGTCATCTCAAACTCCCGCTTGGTCAAACCTTCCTATAGTTAGGGCCAAAACCACGATTCACTCTCGATAAACGAGAAATTCATCTTTACCTCGGTAATCAAACCTTCCGACAGTTAGGGTTATCCGAATCGCTTTGATTCTCGGAGTGGAGATCTCACTCTTAGTTTCACCTTTCCGGATTCTGGGGGTGGAGATCCCACCCCGAGTCTCCTTTTCAAACAGGGAATAGAATATAAAATTCTTCCTTCCACACCAACTCCTTTTCCAAGAATTTAGGATTCATCCTAGGAAGTTTATCCCGAATCCTAAGCAGGGATAAGTCTGCGCCTAACACGCGTCGCCGGTTTAGTCTTTTACCGATTGAAGAAGACACCAGAGTCCAATTCTGGGGAATTTTATCCCGAAGCCTAAGAAAGGATGAGTCAGCGCCTAACACGCGTTGCCGGTTAGTCCTTGACCGTTAAAAAGGACAAGCCCACATATTCCATATTGTGGCAGGTCGTTATTAATAACGCCATAATCCGTGCTTTACACGTACGGGGTATTTTATCCTGAAACCTAAGTAAGGATAAGTCGATGCCTAACACGCATCGCCGGTTAGTTCTTGACCGTTAAAAAGAACACTCGTCCACATATTCAACATTATGGCAGGCTGTTATTAATAACACCGAAATCCATGCCTCACACGCATGGGGAATTTCATCCTGAATCCTAAGAAAGGATATGTCGACGCCTAACACGCGTCGCCGGTTTAGTCTTTTGCCGATTGAAAAAGACACCAGGGTCTAAACTTGGGGAATTTTATCCCGAAGCCTAAGTAGGGATAAGCCAACGTCTAATACACGTTGCTGGGTAGCCTATTCCCATAACAATGGCGAAGTCTACATATTCGAAGTTGTAGCATGAAGTCTAAGGGAGTTCATTCCTTTAGCACAACGTCACATGCGGAACGGACTAAAACAATCCGCATGCTAGCCCGACTCAAACGGTAGTCGGTAAAGGCTAATCAAATCCGTTGAAGGCTGAGGATTTGCCAAAAATCCTAAAGTCGACGTCTAATACACGTTGCTGTTTAGTCTTTTCACAGGAGAAAGACGAAGTCTACGTATTCAATATCGTAGCACTAAAAGGGTTAACTCTTTTAGCTTAACGTCACATGCGGAACGGACTTAAACAATCCGCATGCTAGCCCGACTCAAACGGTAGTCGGTAAAGGCTCATCAAATCCGTTGATGGCTGGGAATTTGCCAAAAATTCTATAAGTTCGAGTCATTGACGCATCAATTCTATGGGTTGGTCTCGTGACTCGAGTATCCGCCATGCTCCAATACCTTAAGAGCTTAAACTGTGTATACTCCAGCAGACGTACGAGTATAAACTGTGTCAAACGTCGAACAGCGCATCACAATGAAGTCTGGACGCCGGACAACGCGTCACAATGAAGTTTAAATGCCGGACAACGCGTTGTAAACAAAGATTCAACGCAGTCAATCGATGATCAGTTCTGTGTTGAAGCAACCAACTCGAGCTAAAAATCAAGAAATCAAAAAATCGACTTCATGTTCAAAATTCCGACGACGGTCAGACAATAAATGCAGCACCGGAATCCTCATAGGCGTTCTACAAAGGACTGAATGACCTGAAGGAATCGAAGGAATCCAGGACAGAAGCCATTCCAAAGTCCCGCTACACCGACTGAAGGTTGGGACAATCACATCCAAAGTATTCCAGACTCTTCTATAAAAGAACGAGGCTGAAATACTTTGGAGGGGGTATCTGTAGGCGTATAAAATTGCCTATAGGTCCCACAATACAGCTCGACGA
>BQKN01065552.1:642904-653028 GCA_022839385.1 Asparagus kiusianus | reverse complement strand
AGAAGGTATTTTCCTTCGCCCTAATTAAACTCTTGAGTTCTTCAGTTATTTTCTTCTTTACCCACTCTTGATAATTCCACGATCAAGAGTACTCGCACAGCAACTCGTATCAGGATAAGTCAGCGCCTAACACGCGTTGTCGGTTAGTCTTTTGCCCTAAAAAAGAACAAAAGTCCACATATTCAATATTGTGGCAGGTTATTATTAATAACACTATAATCAGTGCCTTACACGCGCGGTGAATTTTATCATGAATCCTAAGTAGGGATAAGTCAGCGCCTAACACGCGTTGCCGGTTAGTCTTTTACTGTAAAAAAGGGCAAAAGACCACATATTCGACATTATGGCAGGTTGTTATTAATAACACCATAATCTGTGCCTTACACACACGAGGAATTTTATCCCGAATCCTAAGTAGGGATAAGCTAACGCCTAACACGCGTTGCCGGTTTAGTCTTTTACCGAGTGAAAAAAACACCAGAATCCAAGTCTGGGGACTTTTATCCCGAATCCTAAGTAGGGATAAGTCAGCGCCTAACACGTGTTGACGGTTAGTCTTTTACCCTAAAAAAGGACAAAAACTCACATATTCGACATTGTGGTAGGTTGTTATTAATAACACCATAATCCGTGCCTTACACGCACGAGGAATTTTATCCTGAATCCTAAGAAGGGATAAGTCAACGCCTAACACGCGTTACCGGTTTAGTCTTTTACTGAGTGAAAAAGACACCAGAATCCAAGCCTGGGGACTTTTATCCCGAATCCTAAAAAGGGATAAGTTAGCGCCTAACACGCGTTGTCGGGTAGTCTCTTCTTAGGGAGACAAGCTTGGGGATGACGACGCGAGCGAAGAGGCTAGTGAATGCAAGCAAGAAGTTTGTCTCGCTATGCCTTAGACTTCTAGAAAAGCCATCGAAAGAGGATTGCATGTTGGAACAGAAGACGACTATGACAAGGCAAGGAGCGAAGGAGTCGTTTCCAGTTGTACGTCGATAATAGGTTCCTAGCAAAGCCAGGTGGTACAGAAAGGATGGAGGAGCTCGCGAGTTTCCTCAGCTGGAGTTCTAACTTGAATGGGACTTCAAGTTCCTAAAGAGGGGACCCATGATACAGGTGTATCTTCTCTTCAGAACTTAGTGATCCTCATGGGAGCTTGATGATAGATGATTCTCATGATAGCATGAGAATAGGGGTGTAAAACAACACAGTGGAATGTAGGTTGAAGCGTGGAATAAGACGGCGAATTAAAGAATCAAAGTATCCAGTTTTTAGCCCGTGAGTCGACTAATAACAGTCATGAGTCGACTCATCAGGATGAGTTGACTGATGCCTGTCATGAGTCGACTCATCGCTGGTTTTTGTGTTTTGTTCAGTTTCGGACGAGTCGACTCATCTCAGTCATGAGTCGACTCATCGACAGTTTCCTGATTCGTTTGGGTTTTTGCTTGCATGAATTCCTGTTAGGTTTGGGCTTGGTTATTTACCACTTTTCCATCCATGTTGTTAAACCTATATAAGGGATTGTTTAGGGTTTTTAAGCAGATGATCTTGGATTAGAGAGAAATTCTAATCATTGTATTAGGATTTAGAGAGGATTGAGAGGTTGTTCTCGATTCTAGTAAGATTGTGAGGGAGAGATTTGCAATAATTGATTCTTTATAATCTAGAGAATGTATTTTCCTTCGCCACCACTGAATTGTTCTTGTATTTCTGTCATCCTCTTCTCAAACCACCTTTGATAATTCCACGATCAAAGGTGCTCGCACGGCGATTCGTATCACTGTCCTTGTGGCCCCAATATCAGGAAAACCATTCCTGTTATACGTGAGAGCTATGAATCATTCTCTTGGAGCTTTGTTAGCTCAGAACAATAACCAAGGACATGAGCATGCAATCTACTACCTTAGCAGGATCATGATCGGAGCTGAATACCGGTACAATCCACTAGAAAAAGAGTGCCTTGCCTTAGTGTACGTCATTTAGAAAATGCGACACTACTTGGTCGGACAATCAATTCATGTCATATCCAAGGTGAATCCTTTGAGGGTGCTCATGACGAAACCCTCTTCTCTGAATTGCCATCTAGCAAAATGGGTGATACTCCTATCATAATATTCCATGCAATTCATACCTCAAAAGGCTGTTAAAGGCCAAGCTCTGGCGGACTTCTTAGCTGATCATCCAGTATCAGATTCTTCCAGATTATATGAGGACTTACCAGATGAAGTCGCCAAAGCTTGTGTAACTCAAGAGGTCGTGCAAGTATGGAAATTGTTCTTTAACAGTGCGTCTAGAGCAAACCCTAATAGAGGAATTACCGCTGGTGTGGGGGTGGTACTTGTATCCTTAAGTGGTCATGTAATCCCAAAAGGATTATCTCTAATTGAACCATGCACCAACAATGTAGCGGAGTACAACACTTTGATATTAGGGATGCAGTTGGCCAAGGAACTCAATATTCGACACCTTGAGGCTTATGGTGATTCTCAGCTCATCGTGAATCAAGTCCGAGGAGGATATAAAGTACATAATGAGGACTTAGTCCTATACTACTTCGCTGTGCTAGAGCTAGCCCAGAAGTTTGAAGGCTTTTTTATTGGATACATCTCACGAGTTCAGAATGCATACGCGGACGCTCTAGCCTCGCTGGCAACTTCATTAGCATTGCCGCCAAAAGCAGAGATGATGATATTCGTCGTGGGTCGTGAATTGTATCATCCTAAGTTCCCCTTAGAAGACTGCTCAAATGAGATAACGATGGAGATTATCTGTGCAACTTCAATTGAGCTCGAACCAAGGGATTGGTTGTTCCTGTATATTGACTATGTCTTGTACGGGATACTTCCCGATGATTCTAAGGAAGCGGCTGCCATAAAATAAAAGGTCCTTCGATTCTATTATGATGCGGTGTCTCAAGCTTTGTACCGAAAATCGCATGATGGAGTCTTGCTTCGCTGCCTTTCCAGAAAAGAAGTGCAGAAGGCTCTTAAAAGAAGCTCATGATGGAATGTGCAAAGCTTACCAACTAGGAGCTAAATTAGGAGATCGTCTCTAAAGAATTGGTTACTATTTGCATAAAATGTTTGTAGAGGCTGTCGATTATGCTAAACGATGTCACACATGCCAAATTCATGGTGACTTCATTCATCAAGCACCAGGAAATCTGCATCCAACATCTTCGTCTTGGCCATTCAAGATGCGGGGAATGGACATCATCGGACCTCTCTCCTCACCAACCTCCAAAGGATATCAGTTCATATTGGCAGTAACCGATTATTTCTCCAAGTAGGTAGAAGCCATTTCTTTGAAGGAAGTCAAGACTCCAAGCGTGATCAAATTCATTAAGCATCACGTTATCTACCGCTTCGGTGTACCAAGACAAATGGTCCATGATAATAGAACCCAGTTCGTCAGCTATGGATTTTAGAGATTCTACGACAAGTTCAGTATCCCAAATGTCGCATCAACTTACTACCTACTAGCCAATGGCCTCACAGAAGCTTTCAACAAAACCGTCACGAAGCTTCTCAAAAAGTTTGTCTCTAAAAGTCGACGTGACTAGGATGAAAAGTTGAGTGAATGTCTATGGGCCTACCGCACAACGGTGAGAACCCCTACAAAATCTACCCCATTCTCTTTGGTATATGGCTGTGAATCCGTACTACCCTTAGAAATTCTGATCTCATCCCTTAGGGTTGCCATTGTGACTGGGATGACAGATGAAGAGCAACATCGACTATGACTTCAAGAATTGGAAGCGTTAGACGAGAAACAACTTCAAGCCAAGCAACGGATCAAGCTGTATTAAGCTCGAATTTCCAAAGCCTACAATAAGAAGGTTAAGGAAATGATCTTTAAGAAAGGCGATCTGGTGTTATCCATCAGACGACCTATGGTGATGACGCACAAGACCAAAGGCAAATTCAATTCCAAGTAGGAAGGACCCTTCGTAATAGAATCATTCTATTCAAACGGAGCTTATCATCTTATCAATCAGAAAGGTAATAGACTCATGATGCCAATCAATAGGAAATTTCTCAAGAAATACTACCCGTAGATTATGAGACATTTTTTTCTAATCTTTTACCAAGTCTAAGAGGAGAAATCAAACTCACTTAGACTGGGGGTTGGTTACTCGAAATTCATTGAGTTGAGAGTAACAAATCTTTCAAACCTTCCTCAACTTGTAGATCGTCAAGTTAGCATTACACCTCTAATAATTAAAATTTTTAGAAATTATTTTGATAATAAAGAGAATTTCGGATTTATGCTAAGTTAACACTACACCTATGACATTCTCAATCTTTTCATTATTCTAAGTTAAAACACAACAAAAAAAAGAGATAGTGAAAAGCAAAATGATATCATTTTCATTCAACATTGTTGAGTTGGTACAAAGTCACAATACTTGTCATGAAAATGATACAAAAAATCGGAACTAAAAAAGGAAAATGAAACTAAGTATCAGGGGCCACCAGCTTAATAGATGCGAGTCTGGACTTAACATCTGAAAGCTTCTTTTCATGGGCAGCTTGGACACATTTAGTAGCTTCCTTCCTAAGCTCCGCTTCCACGGGTGCAGCAGCAGCGACTTCTTTCTGGATCTCCTCAAGAGCTTGCATATTCTTACCAAAAGCACCATCGATCTTTACGCTCTTGAGGTGGAACCTTGGCACAATTACCTTCTCCTCAGTAGGTTGAGCCCTTAATTGAGCAATAGTAGTAGCAGAGGCGGCTAGTTCAGCACATACTGGGTCACGCTGCTCTTGCAAGCTCATGATATATGCCTCTTTTTCGGATAAATTCCTGTGAAGAGTCTCCTGCTGATGTATATTTGCGATTCGAATGATGGCAAAAGCTTGCTCTGCTTTGGACTCCAAGTCAACACGCTTCAAGTCTTCTTAAGTCTTTAACTCTGCCTCCAAGCGAGTGCCACTCTCTGTGCAACGTTCGATCCATTGAGTGTCGCCCGAACACTTGATGTTGTTCAAGCAACTTGTTAAGAAGGGCTTAAAATCCTCAAAAGTACCTCGTCCAATGCTAACAAGGTTAATTGTCTATTTTATCCCACCCTACAGCTGCTTGATAAGTCCTCTTAAAAACTCTGAACCTAGAGAAGCAGTTGAGGATTCATGAGCAGCTGGTTCTTCAAAAACTATGCCAAGCGATGCGAGCGCTTGTTGCGGAGAAGCTAATGGAGTGGATAATTGTTCCTCTTCATCATATGCAAACGTGGGAGTGGCAGACTTGATAGTGTCTTGCATTAGTTTTCCCCCTCGATGAGTTTAGAAGTCGGAGTCCTGACCGACAGTCGTTGGCGAGCCCTCTTCTCATATTGGTCCACTTCTTCAGTAGTGAGGGATTGCTTCCCTACTGCCCTTCCTTTGCGAGGCTCAATTGTTTTTGCCTCTCTCTGGATTTCTCCTGCTTTAATCGTTGCTTGCTCACAGGATAAATACTCGTCCATCCCCTTTAGGTAGGTATT
This sequence comes from Asparagus kiusianus, assembly GCA_022839385.1. Lineage (NCBI taxonomy): Eukaryota > Viridiplantae > Streptophyta > Magnoliopsida > Asparagales > Asparagaceae > Asparagus > Asparagus kiusianus. Next base: position 647,540 of record BQKN01065552.1, on the reverse strand, counting down.
CTTTGAGTCTTTCCTGGACTCGTACAATTCCGAGATCTCCTTTAAGAAGGAAGCATACATGTTGTATTATGGGATCTGAGAAGCTTCATGAAACTAGCTACAGAATTCCAGAATGGTATGGTAGTTAGGCGTCGGAGAGGGCAATGTAAATACTGCATGGCTATTCCCAGCTGTGAAGTAATACCACGCTCGGGCCCCCTCATATAAGTTTCTGACAAGAACCAACTTCGAGTTGGGATTTCCAACATACAGTTGGTCATACCCAAACTATCAAGCAAATCGAGAGGGCATATAGGGCTCAATAATGCACTTCTCACCCTGTTGAAAAACGAGATAACCAGGCTTGATTGTGAGGAGCTATTGGAAAATACCCCCGTGTAGGGATGTGAAGCCCTTGGGACCTACTTCCATATATGTTTTGCACTGTTCTTCTATTCCATCAAAATTGGGAGAACAACAGAAGATATGGTAGCTGAGATCTTCTGACAGGATCTGTCGAGCCCAAACTATGTACACATTCTCCTATTAGGTTGTCTCGAGCCGCTGTACAAATGGGATGAAGGATCTGTCCTTAGGTTCTTTCTTATTTTAATTCCGAGGATGAAATTTGTTTTAAAGGGGGTAGAATGTAATGACCGTGAGCTTTGATACTAGTTAAAATAATTTTCTATTATTTTTAAATATTTAATTATTATTTTTAGAAGAGTATTTGTATTTTTGTTAATTTTCTACAATTTTCTATGATTTAAAATCCAAATTTTATATTTATATAAATAATTTTAATATTTATAATTTTTTTCGTGCAGTAAAATTTTCTAGAATTAATTTGTTATGTTATCGATACTACTACATATTATTTTAAATAATATATTGTGTTATTAATATTATTACAAATTATTTCACATAATACATAGTATTATTAATTACATGATTTTGGTATAATTTATTGTATTATTTCTATTGTTACATATTATCTATCGTATTAGTATAACTAGTACGTTTTACTGTGTACGTAATTGTCCCATAATTATTTGGTTTTAAATTTAAGTAAAAATATTTTTATTATTAATTATTCTTGTTTAATTATACAATATGTGTATATTTTAACTATTTCGTATCAACTGTTGTATTAGCACAACGTGTACGATTTTAACTGTAGATAATTATCCCGTAATTATCTTAATTTTTAAATATCAGTAATTATTTGATTTTAATTAATTTTCGTTTATTTCCCTAACCCTAAACCCTAACCCAACTATATATATATGCATATATTTTTCGATGTACACGTTCACGCCGCCCCACCTCTCTTCTTTCACCTCTCTCTCGTTCTCTCTCTCCCTTTTCCGTTCCCTCTCCCCGACACCCATCACCCGCGCAGCCACCTCCGCTCTCCCCTCCAGCAGCCGACCGCCGGCGAACACCACCATGTCGACGTAGCAACCCGCGCCCACCTCCTCGACCTTTGCTGCACGACAACACCATCACCGCTCAACCCATCATCGCCTCGCCCCAGCAGACCCGCTTCCCTTGAAACCACCGTCAACCGAGTTCGCCACTATTTCGTCGCCACACTCTCCTCCTCTCTGTCCTCCGACGAGCCCTCTAGATCCGACGAACTCTGCCTCGTCGTCGTCGCGTTCAGACTCCAAACCCCACAGCCATGCCGCGAGCTCCTCTACCACCGATGTCGCCGTCTAACTCCCCCGTGCCAGATCCGATCCGTGCTGTCAGTGTGGATTCGTTCGACGAACCCCGAGGCAAGATCCCACTTCTCTTGATCTATATTTCTATTATTTATATCTGTTAATAATTGATTGCATAGAATAGACTGCGATATGCTATAACATGCATGGGATTGTTTGCTGAAGAATATTAATTATATCATGGTAATATGATAAATAACATTTTTAGAATAATTATAAGAAATTAAAAGAATTTAGTTCAGCAAAAGAATCATTTTTAGATAATTATAATAATTTAAAAGAATTTATTTTGGAAAATGAATTAGTTTAGATTAATTATTAAGCGAAATAATTTAAAATGAATTAATTACAGAAAAAGATTATTTTCTGAATTATGTAGACGTTGTTTATGATTTATAATTCTTAATTTTTGGCTATTTGATATGTCATGATATTATTGTACATGATTAGTTGCATTGATTGTTTATTGTTGTGATTGAGAATTATTAGGAGTACATGACTATAGTGACATGTATGACACAGTTAGGATCTAGAACCTCGTGTGTAGTCGACCTGGAATTACGAGAATTGGGGTGAGAAGTCTTGGTCCATGTGAGCGGTTGGGATTGTTGATGTATATTCCAGGCTCGCGCCGGTGAAGTTTGTGTAGTCACCGGGGTGGGTCTGAGGAGTTGAGATATTGTGATTGTGGTTGTATTCTGGGCTCGCGTCGGTGAAGTTTGTGTAGTCACTGGGGTGGGTCTGAGGAGATGAGATATTGTGATTGTTGATGTATATTCCAGGCTCGCGTCGGTGAAGTTTGTGTAGTCACCGGGGTGGGTCTGAGGTATCGTGATATGTGATTGTCGATTATTTTCCAGGCTCGCGCTGGTAAAGTTTGTGTAGTCACCAGGGTGGGTCCGAGGAGCCATGATATTGCGATTGTTAATTATTTGGGATGAGTGATGAGATAGTTAGTTACATGACCTTGATTCTTGGCTAAGTATGATTCTTGTGAGATATAGGCCGGTTGTACTTCTTTTCATACATAGATCGGGATTAATATTTAATTATCTATAATTTGAGACATATGGTATATACATGAGGGTTTCCTTGTTTGGATTATTTCGCTCGACGTACTACGTCTCTTGTTGTAGATTTTTAGGTATTAATTCCATCTAGTTTATGCCCTTGTGATTTGGATGATTAGTCTGATCGCTAGCTGCATGACCTTGTTACTTGATCGATTTTGGGTGCTTTATGTTATCATAATTTAGTAGTATTTTCATGTTAATTTGTGGATTTCAGTTATACGTTCTTTCGTTGTTTCTGTTATCGTATTGTTTTTCACATTGGATTTCCGTTCGTTCTATTTTCTTTTATGGGGTCTTACCGTGAGCCATACACCTGACGTACACCTATTTTCTCTGGTGTACGTCAGACTTAGAGGAAGAACAGGTTCAACGGGAGTCAGAAGATTCTCAACAGGAGTGCCTTGTAGACGGAGCAGAAGAAGGAGTCAAAGTCTATTCTTTGATAGTTCCACTTTACTTTTGTAGTTCTTTTTTTTTCTATTGATCGATGTATTTTTGTATCTCTTCAGTATTATTTTGTTCAGTTTTGTAATAAGGGCATGTTTGACCCGTATCATTATGTCTCGGATGATATTCATTTGTGATATGTCTATTTCATATTCTGTATTATTCATTATATTCTTACTGATTGTGATCGGGGACCTGTGACTTCGTATTGTATTTATTTCCAGACGCTTAGCGTATTGGATTGAGAAGAAAAGAAAAGAAATATTAATAATAATAATAGTGTATATTTCTTCTCAATCTAATACGTTGCGGGCTTGTTCACGTTACGATTCCCGGGTATTTTGGGAATCGGGGCGTGACAGGTTTTTTTGGTAGCCCATGCAGGTCACGGTTCCGATCACGGTCCCGAGTTTCTACCAGTAAGAATATGATGGACAATTTAGATACATATCATATTTTATCCGTAAGACTATTCGTGAGCCCTTAATCCATTTCCTTGATAGATTTCGTTTCGTCCCTATCTTATCACTCTTTGACTCCTGACCTTCCCACTATTTCTTGTTTCCTATCTCCTCTGCTTATGGATATTGTTCCATATCTGTCCTTAGGTTCTTTCTTATTTTAATTCTGAGGACGGAATTTGTTTTAAGGAGGGTAGAATGTAATGGCCGTGAGCTTTGATACTAGTTAAAATAATTTTCTATTATTTTTAAATATTTAATTATTATTTTTAGATGAGTATTTGTATTTTTGTTAATTTTCTGCAATTTTCTATGATTTAAAATCCAAATTTTATATTTATATAAATTATTTTAATATTTATAAATTTTTTTCGTGCAGTAAAATTTTCTAGAATTAATTTGTTATATTATCGATACTATTACATATTATTTTAAATAATATATTGTGTTATTAATATTATTACATATTATTTCACATAATACATAGTATTATTAATTACATGATTTTGGTATAATTTATTGTATTATTTCTATTATTACATATTATCTATCGTATTAGTATAACTAGTACGTTTTATTGTGTACGTAATTGTCCCATAATTATTTGGTTTTAAATTTAAGTAAAAATATTTTTATTATTAATTATTCTTGTTTAATTATACAATATGGGATATTTTAACTATTTCGTATCAACTGTTGTATTAGCACAACGTGTACGTTTTTAATTGTAGATAATTATCCCATAATTATCTTAATTTTTAAATATCAGTAATTATTTGATTTTAATTAATTTTTGTTTATTTCCCTAACCCTAAACCCTAACCCAACTATATATATATGCATATATTTTTCTCTGTACACGTTCACGCCGCCCCACCTCTCTTCTTTCACCTCTCTCTCGTTCTCTCTCTCTCTCTCTCTCTCTCTCTCTCTCTCTCTCTCTCTCTCT
>BQKN01065552.1:577873-634976 GCA_022839385.1 Asparagus kiusianus | reverse complement strand
ACCCCATCACCGCGCCGACGAGCTCGCCTCCCCTCGCCCTCACGCGACCACCGTCCCTTCGACGACGAGAACCCGCTGCTCGCCAAAGCCTCCTCCTCTCTCCGTTCTCCCTCCCATTAGCTGCTTCCATGGCCAGCGTCGTTCGACCCCCGCCTCTGCCCCTATAGCCGCCTCGAGCACCGCCTGCCTCAGGTCGCCGCCGAGCGTCGCCTGCACCCGCACCAGCCCGACAGCAGCCCCTTCGATGCCGTTCTGCCCCTGACCCACTGCTCGTCGTCCTCACCTCCCCGTCGCCGGCGAGCCCGACTGCAGCACCGCCTCTGGCCGCCTCCAGATCCACTTCAACCTCCAGCACCTCCTCTTCCTTCTCAGTCGCCGACCATCGCCTCCCGAGCTCGCCGCCAACCAACGCTTCCACGTACGCCACTTGTTCGACAATATGCCGACGCGGTCCAGAACCGGCACAGACGTCGCTTGAGATCCGTCGTACCGCATCCACAGCAGATCGTTGCCTCGTCATCAGGTCCTTGGCCTCGCAGGCAAGATTCCGCTCCTTTTGAATCGTCAATTCCTATTTATATATGTCGTTAATTAGTTGCATAGATTAGATTTATAATTGTTATTATCTGCGTGGGTTGATGAATAATATTAATTTAAATCATAGTTATGTGATAAATAGTATTTTCAGAAAAATGATAATGAAGTGAAAGAAATTATTTCGATAATAGAATCATTTTGGAGAATTTATAATATTTAGAAAGAATTTATTTTGAGAAAAAGAACTATTTTAGAATGATAATTGATGAGAAATAATTTTGAAGAATTTATTCTATGAAAGAGAATATTTTGGATTATTATAATGAGAAATAATTTTTAAAAGAAATTATTTTGGGAAAGGAATTATTTTCTGAATTACATAGTTACTGTTCATGATTACATTTCATGTTTTATGAATATTTTACTATATTCGACATGTCATGATGTGGTTGCGTGAAATTAATATTGTTATTATCTCCTTGTTGTGTTTGAGAACCAATAGTAGTTCATGACTTAGTGGCCTCGTGCGTCATGAACAGACTTAGTGACATGTGTGAGTGTGTTGACTGAGGTTAGGTGGTGAACCCGAGTTTTAATGAGGATTATGGTTGATTTAGAAAATACAAGAGAGTTGGGATGGGGAAGTTAATGTTCATGTGATCGGATAAGACTGTTGATGTATCTTCCAGGCTCGCTCCCGTGGTTGGTGTCGCCACCGGGGTTGGTTTGTAGGGCTAAAGTGAAATGTGTACATCACTTTAGTCAGTGAAATCGTTTCGTCACCCGAGTTGTGCTTGAGTTCGAACCAGGCAGAAAACGGTTTATGTGTAGTCCTCTGGCCGCATGTGTAGCGGGATTGGATGCACGTAGGGGATTTGTGAACAGTCAGTTATCCGATGATATGAGTGTTGACTCTATGTGAGATGTGGACCAGTGAGTTGAGATAGGATGGCTAGTTGCATGACCTCGTTTCTTGATAGGTGAGATGTAGTCCAGTTGTGTTTCTTCCCATACATAGATCGGGGTTAATATTTAATTATTTACAATTCAAGACATATGGTATATACATGAGGGTTTCCTTGTTTGGATTATTTCGCTCGACGTACTACGTCTCGAGTTGTAGATTTTTAAGTATTAATCCCATCTAGTTGTATGATCTTGTGACTTGGATGATTATTCTGATCGCTTGCTGCATGATCGATTTGTTGGTTGATCTCGTTGGATTTCCAGATGTACGTTTCCTTTGTCATTTCTACTATCGTATTGTTTTCTGCTTGCGTTTTCTGTTCGTTCTATTTTCTTTGTGGGGTCGGGTCTTGCCGTGCGCCATGCACCTGACGTACACCTGTTTTCTCTGGTGTACGTCAGACTTAGGAGAAGAGCAGGTTCAGTTGGGAGATCGACAGGAGCCAGAGGATTCTCAGCAGGAGTGCCTTGAAGACGGTGTAGCAGAAGAAGCTGAAGCTTAGTATCTGATCTTAGTTTTCTTTTTATAGCATTTCTTTCCGCTGGATCATTGTATTTTATATTTTCAGTATTTCGTTCAGATAGTCTTGTATAAGGGATGTTTGACCCGTATTTTATGTCTGGGATGATATTCATTTGTGATATGTATTATTTTATTCTGAGTTGTCTTTATATTCTTGCTATTGTGATCGGGGACCTGTGACTTCGCTTTGTTTTATTTCCAGACGCTTAGCGTATTAGATTGAGAAGAAGAGGTCTAGCACTTATCTCTCCTCAGTCTAATACGTCGCGGGCTTGTTCACTTTCCGTTTCTCCGGTATTTTGGGAAGCGGGGCGTGACACACTCTCTGCGTCCTAATTATGGTTTGTGATTTTTCTCTGCTCAAGTTTAAGCTCTTGGAGTAACAACACCGATAAACATTAATCCCTTGTTTAATGGAAACATTCATGGAGATCGATGCTATGGATTAATTCTTTAATCCATGATTTTGTATAATTAGTCATGTTCATCCTTGGATTGTTTAGGCATCATACTGCAAGTTTACGGATGGTTAAGACATATTATCGTTCTTTTTCTTTCATGGCTGCAAGTTGAATATAGATCATGAAAATATTTCTTTATGACTTTTTATTAAGACTATATCAAACTGTGGTTTATAGGGGGGATTTTTTTAATTCGGATATGATTAGTATTTAATTTTTATTGTGTCATGAAATTTTTATTAAGACTATATCAAACTATGCTTATGATTTTTGATATATGATTGACTATTGCATGCATTATGGAAGAACATGTGGAAGAAAACAATGATAGTTTGGAGCGTTCAAAAGAAGACTTGAAACCTAAATTTTTTATGGAGTTTGATTCTGAGATTGATGCATATGACTTTTATAACGAATATGCACGTAGTGAAGGCTTTAGCATTAGAAGAGCTGCTTATGCTGCAGATAAACAAGGTATACTCACTTCAAGAACATTTGTTTGTTGTAAGGAAGGTTTGCGGAAGGCGGATAAGAGAGACGATTTGACGAGAAATCCAAGAGGAGAGACAAGGACTAATTGTGAAGCGATTATAGGGATTAAGTTGGTAAGGCGTACTGGCAAGTATTATGTTTATCGTTTCTCTGAAGAGCATAACCATCCTCTTATCAGCCAAGAATCTGTCCATTTTATGCCATCTCATCAAAAAATCACATCATCAGATGAAGCCTTTTTAGACTTGACAGCAAATTCAGGTCTTTCGCCGAAGTCTGCATTTGAATTAATGGGTCAACAAGCAGGTGGTAGAGAGTCACTAGGATTTACTAAGATGGACCAAAAGAATTACCTTCGAACTGTTCGACAGAAAAAAAATGAAATTTGGAGAAGCTGGTTATCTGATAGAATATTTTTCAAAGCAAATGTTGGAAAATCCTTCGTTCTTCTATGAGATGCAGTTGGACACTGAGGAACAAATTACCAACGTTTTTTGGGCTGATGCTAAAATGATAATGGATTATGGTATATTTGGTGATGTGGTAAGTTTTGATACAACTTACAAACTTAATGAAGCAAATCGACCATTTGCGGTGTTTGTTGGATTAAATCATCATAGAGAGACTATTATTTTTGGAGCTGCCTTAATGTACGACGACACCGCAGCATCTTTTATATGGTTGTTTGAAACCTTTTTACAGGCAATGTGTGGGAAGCCTCCACAAACCTTTTTCACTGATCAAGATGCAGCGATAGCCAAGCCTGTATTACATGTGATGCCAGGTACTTACTATCGACTTTGTATATGACATTCTTTTTTTTTAAATGTATATGGCCTTTTTTTTGTATATGCCAGGTACTTACCATCGACTTTGCATATGGCATTTGATGCAAAATGCTGTCAAGAAAGTTGGCTTCTTATTCCGAGACCACGATGAAGAAGATGAAGGCAATGTGCTCAACAATTTTCTTTATCAAATTGAGGAAGAGGATGAGTTCTTGACTGCTTGGCAGTCCATCCTTGATGAGTACGATGCACATGATGATACTTGGTTGGCTGCAACATTTGAAATAAGAAAAAAATGGGTGCATGCATATGTGAAGTGGACATGGTCTGCAGGAATGCAAACTACACAACTGAGTGAGAGCTTTAATGCTAGTTTGAAGGGGTATTTGAAATCAGACCTACAATTGCCTGAGTTTTTTACTCACTTTGTAAGAATGATATTTGATAAGCGGTATAAGGAAATGGAATCTGAGTATCATTTGTTGTTCCGGATTGTTCACTGCAAAATGGAGGTAAGTATCTTGATACATGCACGAGAAGTTTATACTAAAGCCATATTTAAGGCATTTCAAGCTCAGTTTGAAGACTCTTTAAAGTCTTCCATAACGAAGTGTATGTCCAATGGTGAACAATATATCTTCACTGTTGTTAGGGATGGGTTCTTTAAGGAGAGGCTAGTAAAAAGAGAAGGTTAATTTATAGTATCTTGTAGTTGTAGGATGTTTGAAACTATAGGTGTCTTATGTAGGCATTGTATCAAAGTGATGACAGAAGGCAGAGAAACTACACTGATAAAAAAGATACCTGAACAATATATCTTAGAGAGGTGGACAAAAAATGCAAGGGTTGATAATGTTGTGCAAGACATGCATGGGCACGAGATTGTAGAGAACCCAAGGCTGAAACAAACTTTTCGATATAGAAGTTTATGTTCTAAGTTTGTTCGACTTGCATCAAGAGCATCTGAGAGTGAGAAGACATATGAGGCAATAGATATGGAAGCTGATAAGTTAGTAAAGATGGTTGAAGATATGTTACGTGTAGAAATAAATGGTGAAAAAGATGTGGAAGATGAAGCCCCAAATGTCTTGGTTGATTGCTCTAATAATGTAACTACTGTGAATGCAAAGGGATTTAAAAAGAGAGAAGCTACACATCATGGAAAACATCGAGTAAAGGGAGGCTTTGAAGCTCAGTTAAGCAAAAACAAAAATAAGCTCGCACAGGTCAAATCACTAACTATAATTGAAGTCATTATTTACTTCTTGCTGAATATAGTCATTATTGATGTCTATGTAATGATAGGTAACTAAAGTTCCAAGACATTGTGATGCAATGGACCAATCTCATATACCTTCTTCACAACAATCTCAGGTTTCAAAACAATGCTTCACATTGTGTATAATGAGTTTTCAAACAACTATAGTGTTATATGATTCATTACTATCAATTACAGGTATTTATGCACTCTCCTATAACGGATGGTAATTGTAGATATATGCCACTGCTCTTTCATCCGTATAATGTGAGTGTGTGTTTGCTATAAATATATGATTTTTTTGCTATTTGTTTATATTACTGGTATTTTGACAGATACATGGGCATCAATTGAATATGACAAGTTCACAAGAATTTGTTCAATCAAATATCATGGGATTTTCATTTGCACAAGACCCGGAAAAATCAAATTATGAGCAGAGTTCAACTCCAAGACAGAACATTTCTTCAACTTTCAAGGGAGATAGCTGGTCTGCTACTCCTCTACACTCCGTACTTGAACAAAGGAGATGAAATTTTGTTTGCTTGCATTAATGTAACTAGCTTCCTGTAACTTTTGTTGTGAAATTTAGACATTTTCTTGATGGAAGTTGTGTTAGGATTCTAGATCTGTAACTTTATTGACTTTTGGGGAGTTTTCTGTTAATTGTTGTTGCTATCCGTATTTGTAACACCTGATTTTTTTAGATGGTGCTCGAACACAATTATGAGCTACTTGGATGAACTTTAAATCAGTGAGCTTTCCCTGAGTTGTTTTTCTTGGAGTTGTTAGTGATGGGTTTTCTTTGTGCAATATGTGCAATATGTGCATTGTAGATGGATACAACAAATTTGTTGCTAGTTGCATGAAATGGGTTTTCTTTGTGCAATATGTGCAATATGTGCATTGTAGATGGATACAGCAATATGTGCAATATGTGAAGTGGATGCAAATTTGTAGCTGATAAGTTAGCAAATTTGTTGCTATTGTAGATTGATACAGCAAACTTGTTAATGTATTGTTATATTTGTTGATTTGTATGATGTTGTATGGACCTATCATGTATTTTGTGTAGTATGTATTTTGTGTTGGTTAGTTATTTTTTATAAAACTATGTCACGATTATATGCAGGGAACCTTTATCAAAGAGGGGAGGTTTTGCCAATTTTTTTTGAAATTTCATCAGGATTTGTGAAATTATATGATTATGCCTATGGCGCCGCTGAGCCCGACGAAGCCCTCTACATGCGATGCTGAACTGTAATCACCTCCCGACATTTAAACATTATCTACCAAGTTGCATAATACTGATATCAATCAGAAACTAAAGGACCACAGCACTCCTGTCGTTGAATAGGTTTTTGTTCTCGCATTTGGAAGATTATTACCGCAGAAAATTAACAAGAGAGGAATAAAAATAAAGTGCACATTGTATGTATGATAGAATAATAATGAATCAAATAATACATAAGATATAAACGCATTACAACAATCAAGAGAAACGAGTTCCGAACATTCTCCTACTTATTCAAAGTGTTAATAGGATATTTCAACAGCCCATGAGCCACTACAAATCTTTTTCCTCTCTACACATAATTAACATGCAAAACATGTACAAAATCAAACATATCTCTAGTATTCTACGCAAATCAAACATATCGAAGCCAAAGCCTCCACGACTGCTTCCTTTTCCTTCGAGTCTACGACCCTTTTGCTTCAATCATCCTCACAAGCTTAGGAATTGCGTTTACAATCTCTTTTCTTGACTTTGAATTGAGCTCAGTAATGGCCCTTGCTGCCTCTGTTCTTGTACCTGGGCTTGAACTATCCAATTCTAGAATTACTCTTATCAATAGTTCAGATGATTGAATGATATCTGAAATATACTTTAAAGAAGTTAGATTTCTCAATAACCCAATCGCCGGCTGTGAATTCCGATCACCTTCCATGTAATCCATCATACAATCTAAAACCCCTTCTTTAAAAATAGCATTTTTGATCGAGTAATCATCATCAATCCCTGCAGCCAAATTACACATACAACCCATCGAATTCTCTTGAGCAATCACAGTCCCAGACTTCAAAACCCTAATCAACACAGGAACCGTATTCTCTTCGGGGGGTTAGTCACCTAGAACTTTAAATTAGAACTGGGATAATCTGTAGGATAAAATTTTAAGGTGTTAGTCACATAGAACTAAACCTAGAACAAAATTTTAAGGTGTTAGTCACATAGAACTAAAACTAGAATAAAATTTTACAGTGTTAGTCAAGTAGAACTTTAACAAAACTAGAATTAGGATAATGGTACAAAATTATCCCACTTTTTTTATTTTTCTATACAAAAATGAGAGTTCTAGTCTCTCAAATTATTCCAAGTTTTAGCTTGGAACTAGGTGGTAAAAAACTAGAACTCATATTTATTTTGTTATTTTTCTTTTTCTTTTTTCTTTACTTATTTCCTATTATGGTTATCACCATCATTAGACCATCATCATAATAATAATTGTCAATATCTTATAGTCTAACCAAAAGTTATTTAATAGTAAAGAACATTCTTGTAAGCAATTATCAACCAATAATAGTAAGTTTAAAATACATAAATAGTATTTATATCTTCAAAATGCATAAATATATACTTTATGATTATAAAAATTTATCCCACGTTATTTTATCAAAATATTCCGCTTCACAAAATTGTTCCTAGTTATCCCACTAAAATATCCCACTAGCGAAACATTATTCCACTTTAACAATTATCCCATTTTGCATGAAAATGTCCCAATTGGCTAACACCCCCTTCTAGAAAACTCTGCCTGAGTTCTTGAACTCCGGCGAGATTCCTCAAGACTCCGGCAGCAACTGTGACCGCAGAAGGCGTCCCCGACCTGCAAATTTCGAGGAGAGAAGGGATTCCACCTCTCGAACTGATAAAGATCGCATTCTCTCTCCCTTCATCAATTTATTAGGAGACAAATTCTAGGCATTAACTCAATAAATAACCTCACCACATAAGTAATCCAACTTCGCTCGCGGATCAAGAGAGATTACCTGCGGCGTCGGAGGAGGAATCTCGCGGAGTAATTTTGGGGAGAGTTTTGAGGAAGAGAGAGAGCTCGCGGAGGTGGTCCAGATCTGCGGCGAACTCCGCTCGCGGATCGAGATCGAGTTCGAGAGAGAGAGAGAGAGATCAACGACGGGGTCAGCTTGCGGAGGTGGCCAGATCTGCGGTGAGCTCGTGGATCGAGACGATGGAGAGAGAGCGCCGAACGCCGATGATCTTGGAGGGGGAGAGAGAGAGAGGGGGGGAGAGAGGGGGGGGGGGGGAGCTGCGGGATGTTGAAGGGGTTGTGAAGAGGAGAGAGAACTTCATGAGGATGTATAGTGAAGATACTAGCCGTTGATGTAAAATGAACGACTAAGATTTGTTCATTAGGAGATATTAGCAACCCTCTCGTTACTAGAGGATCCGAGTCCTTTCCTGTTCGTTTCCGTGGCCCGACCCAGCTCGCTGTCTCTTCTAGTTGCCCCTCAGTCGCAAACCCGAAGTCCCGTCGAGATCTACCAACCTCCAACCCACCATGCAATTCTTCAGCGGATCGTCGGTGGTGGAATCGACCCCATCGCCGGCGGCGCCGCCGGGAACGGCGTCCGGCCTCTCCGGCAACAACGCCAACATGCTCTACATCTTCAACCGCAACGGCGTCTGCCTCCTCTACCGCGAGTGGCACCGCCCTCTTCGAACCCTAGACGCTCAGCAGGATCAGAAGCTCATGTTCGGCCTCCTCTTCTCTCTTCGATCCTTAACCGCGAAAATGGACCCTACAAGGTTAGGATTCTAGGGTTTTGATCTCGATTCTTTTTTGGTTTGTTTTGGGGATTAATTTTGATTTTCGATGTAGTTTGGATAAAGGCAATCTTGGAGTGCCGCTGTTGCCAGGGCAAGGGTGTTCCTTTCACAGTTTTCGGACGAACACGTATAAGCTGAGCTTCATGGAGAGTCCCTCTGGGATCAAGGTTAGTGAATTTCTTATGATTTTTAATAGTTTACTGAGCTTAGTAGTTTTGATATATTTCTAAAAACGTTTTCTGAAATTGTTAACGCCCAACAGACATTGTGAATATGAGTGTGAATGAGAAAAAAATGGTAGATGGAGGAATGTAGTAGATAAATCTTTGTGAAAAGTTGGTGAAAGAAATTTGTTTATGTGCAAAATGTTGGTCTTAAATTCATGGGAGGAAATGGTTTTGAAGGAAAATGATAAGAGAATGGGATCAAGATTGCCAACTTCAGCCTTACAGGTCGTTTAGGCTGGGAAAATGTTTAATACGTAGCATTGTTATTTCGTCGATAATTACCTCAATTTCCTACTTGAGCTAATGTGGGATTAGAGTCTTCTGTGAAGAGACCAAATGTGCAACTTGTGGGTAGACTGATGGAAAGATCATATCGTAGACATGATCAAGTTATAGTAGGTTGCTTTTGAAAGATTCAGGTTTTATAGTTTGGATCCATTAAACTGCAGTACAGTACTAAATATTTATGCATATGGGAAATTCTTTATAAAGCATAACTTGATTTGACTTAGTTCTTTATCGGGGATTATTTCGAGGAGCAGCATGTTCAGAGAGTAGTTTCGATGATGCCATGATGATATGCACTTACTCTACTAAATTTCTTCGTTAATGACGTATCTCTTCCCTGGCCAATCACATCTTATTGCTGTCCTTGTATCAAAAGGGAGTTTCACTTAGATTACATTGGATGCTTGCATGTGCATGCAGTCACAGTTGAAGATGACCGTTACCTTCTTTATAGCCTCGTACACTAATTTGTGCTTAATTTTTTTTCAATGCAGATAATTCTTGTTACTCATCCGAAGATCAGTGACCTTCGGGACTCCTTGAGGCACATATACAACATTTATGTGGAGTATGTTGTCAAGAATCCCCTCTATGTTCCCGGGAGTCCAATCAAGTATGTCCGTAAGCACTCATAAATTGTATCTACTTTTCAATATTCCATAGGGGAAAAAAAAAACAATGTCATGGCCTCTTTTGCCTTGATGCTTTCTTGAGTTAAAGGTCTTTGTAAGATAATTGATTTAGCACTATATTATTGACACATCCACGAGGTCTAATATCGTTATGCGTCACCAAACCTTTCATTTGGTTATTTGTCAATAGAATAATTATTGAATAGTTGATCTGAATGCTTTGATGGGAGGGTTCTGGACCTTAATCTTATGACAAAAGCAACAACAAGTAAGCCTTATTTGAAACTTCTGAAGTCTGAGTAAGCCTTTCTTATGGAAGAAAGTAAGGTGAAGATAATCGGTCTAGTACGCTAAGAATTGCACAATTACGTTTGGTAAGCATAGGTACCAAGAAAATTTTTAGGTTCTTGTTTGCATTTTTTCCTAAAATATTTTTGTTACTAGAAGTTGTATTTTGATACGACGGACCAGTGTTTTAAAAAGCTTGCGCCTAGCCTATCTAGGCTTAGGCGGTACCGAGGCTGACTAGGCTCCGTCCATCTAGGTCTTGACACCGCCTATTGGAGCGGAGACTACTTACGTGGATCGTACCACTAGATCTTGGTCGTAATTTAATTTCCTCTGTTGCTGTCGCTATGTCCTCTAACCTCGTCTATACTCTAGCCTCCTCTACTGACTATAAACACCTCCCACTCATTCGACTTTTAGAAAAACCTTCTTTGCCACCACTTAATAAAAAAAGAAATCCTTCTAGGCTTAGCGCCTAGACGCTAGGCGTCAGTTTCACATTGTTAGAAGAAGAGAGTATTAGTTTAGTCCCACATTGCTTGTGAGACTAACTTGTAACTAATCCATCTCTATAAATAAAGTATATAGTGAGGAGATAACTCTCCAATAATCTCTTTTCTCTTCAAACTTTAATATGGTATCAGAGTCTCCTAAACCCTAAACCCTAACCCTAATTCCTACCGCCACTTGTTCTAACCCTAACCCTAATTCCTAAACCCTAGCCGTCGCCTCTCCTCTTTCTCGAAACCCTAGCCGCCTCCTCTCCTCTCTCCGCCTCCTCTCCTCTCTTTCGAAACCCTAGCTGCCAAAGATCAAATCCGTTGCTGCCTGCTTCCTTCGCCACCGCCGCCACTTGCTTTGTTCGTTGTCACTTGCTTTCTTGACAACTTGGATATCTTACCTTGCTCGTTGTTTCATCAAGTTCAAACTTGGATTTGATCTTGAGAAGAGTGTTTATCTTACTTTGTTAAGATATTCATTTTAGTTCTTGTTTCCACAATCGAAACATCAACGTCAAACCTCCTTCACGTCCGACTCTAATCATTGAATTGATGGTCCACGGAGAAAACTTCAAATCCAGATCCACTTCACCGATCCGATCTTCCTTGACAACTACTGCCCGTCGTCGATGATCGTCGTTGCCATGTCCCTTTAATTTCAGATCTGACTTAGATATGCGAATTGTTCTAAAAAAATTATTATTTCGGGTTTTTGAATTCTAATCTTCGGGTTTCATGTTAACATTCGAACTCTTGCATTTTAACATTCGGGTTCTTGTGTGATAACCTTCCGGTTCTTGCATTGTTAACCTTAGGATTTTTGGACTTATTCAACTTATGGAGGGTATCGTCTTGATCTCTACTCGTCTATTTCATGATGGCCAGATCTGAGAAACTCAAAAATTCTGAGTTAACGGTTTAGACGAAAGTTTTAGAGATATTTTTTGGTAAAATCACTGAACGAAAACTTGATGGAATTAACTATTTTCAGTGAAAACGTATTATTAAAATCTATGTGGCAGGCCGAGGCAAAAATAATTATTTGTTGACGGACCCTCTTACTCTGACACAGGAGTCTTAGACATTAGATGATAGTGTCCTCTTACATTAGATTCTTAATACTATGGAGCCTAAAATTCAGAATTTAGTTCTTCGTTCTATGACAGTGAAGGAATATTGGTGTTTCTTACAAGATCTCTATGGGGGTAACAGTAATATTAATCGAGCATATGAAGTTATTCAAGAGCTGTTTCGTAAGAAACAAGATGATAAATTCATGGATGATCATTATGGTGAGTTCAATCATCTGGTTGAGAAACTTCGTTAGATTTTTTTCTATTACTGGGGATGTAAAACAGATGCAACACTAATGAAATAAACTTATGGTGCTCACCTATTTAGATACCCTAGATTCCATTTACTTCTCTGCTTGATCATAAATTATAGGGAGTTCCGTCATTAGTTCTCTGGCTGAGACTTATCACTTTTTGAAGAACGCTGTTCCTACACAACCACTTACATCCACCACGGATCGCTCTGCGCTTGCCACTCAGAGTTGGCAATCTTATGGACGAGGGGGTCATACTGGTAGTCCTTAAAAAGGTAGAGGTAACTTTGAAGGGAGAGGAGGTTACCACACTGGTCGTTCTGGGGGCCGAGGTGGTCAACGAGGTGGCCATGAATGTCCATTTCAATGCAAACATGCTAATAACGATGACTCAGTGAAGACTTGTAATTACTGCCACCAATCAGGACATCTAAAATATTATTGTCCTAAATTGAAAAAGAAGAAGGCCAAGGGTGCTTACATGGCCGCTCATAACAACTTCACCTCATATGATAGTGAAAGTCAACTACAATCAGTCTTTCAGGATGCGGAGCTGCAGCGTTAATTTTAGCAATTTTAATTATTTCAGTAGTATCAAAGTTCACAACCATCCTCCTCCTCTTTATCCACTACTCTCAAATGTGTAGGCACTTCTTTATCTTTACTTACATCGTCTTCGTCTCATACTTGGATTATAGATACAGGTGTCACTGATCATATCACTAGGAATCAAGGTATTCTGTTCTCTTTCTCTCCTACATCTAATTCACTTATATTAGCTGATAGTTCACGTACACCTATTCAAGGTGTCGGCAACACCAATCCTACCCCTAGTCTCCTCTTTTCTTTCGTATTCTATCTTCTTAGTTTTCCCTATAACATTTTATCTGTTAGTAAGATTACTAAATTACTAAATTGTACTGTGACATTCTTCCACACACATTGTGTCTTTCAGGATCTGATCATGAGGAAAACCATTGGAACAGGACATGAGCAGAACGTCCATTATAAACTGGACTTGGGCGCCAAACATTTAGCTTGTATTGGAAACTCATTAACTCTATAATACCATTGTCAGCTAGGGCATCCCTCTCTCTGTTCTCAAGCTTCTAAATTCCCAGTTCAAATCTCTTTCCTCTTTAGAGTGTGAGGTGTGTCAATTTGGCAAACACCATCGTGTATCTTATCCTAATTGAGTCAATAAGAGGATTGCAAAGCCATTTGATCTAGTTCATTTTGATGTCTGGGGGCCACGCCCAATAACTTTTAAATTGAGATTTCAGTACTTTGTTAGTTTTGTGAATGATCACTTTCGTGTTACTTGGATTTATCTTCTCAAGTCTAGGTCTGAAGTCTTTTCTACATTTAAACTCTTTTATTCTGAAATGGTCAATCAATTCAAGACTTCGATAAAAAAATTTCGATCTGATAATGCAAAGAAATATTTGGATGGTAACTTCACTAGTTTTCTTGAACAACATGGAATTCTTTATCGGTCTTCTTGTGTTTACACTCCTCAACAAAATGGAGTTGCTAAACGAAAGAATAGACATCTCCTTGATATTGCTCGAACCTTGCTATTTCATCGTCACGTTCCCAAAGAGTTTTTGGGGGAAGCTATCGTAATAGCATGTTACTTGATTAATCGAATGTCCTCTTCTGTTCTGCAAGATAAATTTTTTTTAAAGTTCTATACCCCAACGATGATATCTTTTTTCGCTTCCTCCAAAATTTTTTGGCTCTCTGTGTTTTGTTCATAATCACAGTCCAAACAAATAAATGTTTGACTCTCGGTCTATTAAAGACATTTTTCTTTGCTACTCCCGAAAACATACATGTTATAAGTGTTTCTGTCCAATACTCAATCATCTTGTGTTATCTACTGATGTAACATTCTTTGAAGACAAACCTGGTTATTTTAGTTCTCCAACTCCATTATTGTCGGATGAGTATGACTATTTAATCCTACAAGAATCATTGGTTAACGATGGTGGTTCATTCACTGGCAATACTATTTGCGCTACTGACAAAGATTCCGCTCAGTTTAACGACTCAATTCAAGTTTATCATCGTCGTTCTGCTCCTACTCCTAAGCCAATGTCGGTCTCAACATCACGTCCTCCGTCAGAAGAACCAGAATTAGTAAGTGCAAATTTACCCCTTCTGCGGAAGACCTTCCCATTGCACTTCGAAAAGGGACACAAACTTGTACTCAACATCCTATTTCTAATTTTGTCTCTTATGATCACCTCTCCTCCACATTTCGATCTTTTGTTACTTTCTCTCGACTCATATTTGGTTCCCAAGAATGTGTCAGAAGACCTGTCTATTCCAGGTTGGAACTAAGCGATGCAAGACGAAATGAGAGCCTTGAGACAAAATGAGACTTGGGATTTGGTCCCATTTCTACAAAAAAAGTGGCCCGTCGGCTGCAATGGGTGTACACTGTCAAATTGAATCCTGATGGAACTTTGGCACGCCTAAATACCCGACTGGTTGCTAAAGGCTATTCGCAGGTGTATGACTTAGATTACTTAGATACTTTCTCTTCAGTGGTAAAAATAACATCTGTTCGGATTTTTATCTTATTAGCAGCGACAAATCACTGGCCACTTTATCAGTTGGACATCAAGAATGTATTTCTTAATGGTATTCTAGATGAGAAGGTTTACATGGAGCAACCAACAGGTTTTGTTGCTCAGAGGGAGAATGCGAAGGTGTGTAGGCTGAAGAAATCAATTTATGGTCTGAAGCAATCTCCGAGAGTCTGGTTTGGACGTTTTGCATGGTTATTCAGGAATATGGGGTTCTGTCGTGCACAGAAAGATCACTCTATCTTCTGACGATTTCAGAATGGGAAACGAATTCTGCTTGTTGTCTGTGTGGATGACATTGTAATTACAAGGGATGATGCCTCTGGTATTGACAACCTAAAGAAGCATTTACAGACACATTTCCAAACCAAAGATCTTGGTTTCCTAAAATACTTCCTAAGCATTGAAGTCTCAAAGTCAACGAAGGGTATTCTTCTGTCACAAAGAAAGTACGTCCTGGATATGCTTTCAAAAACTAGAATGTTAGGATGCAGAAGCAGTGATCTCCAATGGATGTGAACTCAAAACTACTATTAGATCAGGGGGAACTTCTTGAGGATATTGGATAGTTTAGAAGATCGGTAGAAAAACTGAATTATCTAACGGTGACCAGACCTGACATCTCATTCGCAGTCAGTGTTGTGAGTCAGTTCTTGTCTGCATCAAGAACTACTAACTTGAATGCATTAATGAGAATTTTGAGGTACTTGAAGAAGGTTCCAGGACGAAGAATTCTCTACTCAGATCAAGGAAATACCAGAGTTGCAGGCTTCTCTGATGCAGATTGGGCTGTATGTCCTTTTGATAGGAGATCAACTACTGGATATTGTGTCTTTCTCGGAGGAAATCTAGTGTCATGGAAAAGTAAAAAAAGCAAAGTTTTGTATCTCGATTCAGTGCATAATCAGAATACAGAGCTATGACAAATGTTACACTAGAGATGATTTGGATCAGAGACCTATTGACAGAAATTGGTCTCCCTCCAGAATGTCCCATGGATCTATATGGCGATAATAAAGCAACAATTCACATTACTAAGAATCCCGTGTTTCATCAAAAAACCAAGCACCTTGAAGTCGACTATCATGTAGTCTGCAAGAAGCTCGAGGATAAAATTATCACGGCAAAACATGTATCGACAGTAGATCAGTTGGCAGATATTCTTACAAAACCACTTGGTCGAACACGGGTTGACTTTATTTGTGACAAGCTAGGCATGCATGATATATATGCTCCAGCTTGAGGGGGAGTGTTAGAAAAAGAGAGTATTAGTTTAGTCCTACATTGCTTGTGAGACTAACTTGTAACTAATCCATCTCTATAAATAAAGTATAGAGTGAGGGGATAATTCTCCAATAATCTCTTTTCTCTCCAAACTTTAACACACACCAAGCGATGCCTAGTATTTCCGATAACATTGATTGTAATTAAAAAATAGGAAAACTCCTAGGTCCCGCGTAGGCTTTAGGCGCCGGGTTCCTTCCCTAGGTTGCCTAGCGCTTTCTGTAACATTGCTATGGACTTGGACCACCTTTGAGTAATCCAAGTTTTTTTAGCTTGATGTTTAAGGCAACCTTATATTGTCAATTGGGAACTAGATTTTATACCATAAAAAACTGTGATGTTTTTAATATCCAGATATCAGCATATGAAGGGGCAAGGATGCGTTTGCGGGCAACTAGTGTTGCAGAAATTACACGGCTAGGTTTGGTGAATATTGTATTCAGTGGCAATGAAACTGACAAGAACAGTCTTTCTGCAAAACTTAGAAAACCTGTTGGTAGGTAGATGAGCCTACCCTATTCTTTTCAGAGCATTAAGTTCATCTACCAATTTAATAAGCAAAAGTCTTGACTGCTAGTTCAACATGATATTGTCACTTTATCCCGTCGAAGACTGTATTAGTCCCATAGTGGTGCAAGTTCAACATGATCTTTTAGTGAAAGTCTTCTAGGAGATTAATATGGTTGACATCAAAGTTGGATTTATTCCCAAGCAAGGAGGAGTGAAGCTAGAAAGGATTATATCCAATGACTCTTAGATGGTCCAATCAGTAGAAGAAAAAGAATGATGAAGACTTAAGTACCTAAGATTTCTGGCCTCTACATATGGAAGTTTCATAATCATAGGGTATGTATATATTTGTTAAAGGTTGAGAAAGCCAACAATTTTGTTGGTAGTTTGTTGGTGACTTCTTAAATCAGTTTGCTGACAAGGTAGATAGGTATCTGTATAACTATGCATTTTAGTTCATAATATTTACCATATAAAAATAAAGTTTTTTCCCTATACATGGACTCATTGCTTTAGGTCTTATCCCAAAAAACTAGTAAGCACAAGATACACAGTTAAATACGCAATTAAGGAGATTGTAACTATAAATGACTAGAACCATTAAAAGTGGAAAGAAAAGCATGCGAAGCTTAAAAGGCTCAGAGTTGTTAGTATAATAAAATTGCCCCTAGATGTTGAGCAGTTAAATCAAATAAAAAACCAAAAGGCAAAGCCAAGCTTAAATCTGACCAAGCAAAAGCCTATTGCCCCCTATTTATGTTTATTAGGAGGTTTATAGGGAATGCCACTTTAGGAAAGTATAAGGATCAGTTTGTTAGAGTATAAAACTAGAGTCGTCAACTCTCATCAAAACTTCAAAGTTTTGGTGTAGTGGCAAAGACTTTTCACATGGCAGCAGAGCAACCCAGGTTCATTCCCTATTGGTCGTGAATCTAAAGTAGATTGAAAAACTGATACCGCTATGTGAGTCCAGGTTTTAGTCCATAAAAAGGGTGGTCAACGGCCGGGGGCATGTTATTAACTTATTATACTATAAAACTATAACCCTCAACTCTCACCAAAACTTCGGAGGTTTGGTGCAATGCCAGCGACTTTCACAAGGTCTTTTTCTCTTTTAACTGACTTTCCTACTGTTTATTTGTTACACCTCACTAGAAATCTATTAATACCCTAACAGGTGCTAGTCTATAGTGATCTTAAGAAAGATTGGGAACATTGGCATTAACAGAATTGTCAAAGAAGGATTCAGTTAATCTGTGGTGGAGAGTTCTTCCTCATGGCTGAATTCCTTAGAAAATGTTCATACTGAAACTTCAGTGATGTACAGTGCATGCTTGATGTGTCATGGTATTGTTCGCTTCACAGATGTTACGAAAGAATTTTCGTTTTGGTACCATTTCATCAAGTTACTCATTTCTTACTTCTAAATTGGGATCTATCTAGTAGTACCTGGTCTATAACATCGATAGCTATGCCATTTAGTATACTCTTGATTAACTCTTCCCTATCCGGCTCTATGTAAGTTCTTTATCTATTATATTATGCGATCTTATACAAAGTCATCTTGATTTGTTATCGATAAGCCCTTCCATCCTCCTTTCTGATTACAATCTTCTAAGTTAGTTAACAAACATCTAGTTATGTATGCATGATTTGTGTTTCTTTGGCATTATAAGGGGCTCAGTTATGTAACTATGTTGAACTTCAATACAGCGTGAATAGCCACTATTCTTAAGATTTTACATTATAAGGGGCTAATTTCAATCTGGATTAAGATTTTATATGCCTAAGTTTGAAATGAAAAAAGTATTAGTAAATCATGGAAGCGAGACCTACATTTTGAATAATACATGTAAAAGTAGAAGTTTACACTGTTAAACTGTTAATTGAGTGCTTAGTATCTCAGTGGAGCTCCTATTCAGCATCGCTGTTGCTGCTCTTTTTTTATACCGCTTATTAATTCTAGTTATTGCTTGGGCCTTAAGTCTCATTGATCCTACTCATGCAATTAATATGGTTTTTGTAAGGATGAAGTTTCTTTTATTATTTGCATATGTTCATGAGTTCTTACTAATTGCATCCTCAACTTTAAGAAAAATGCATCATTCATTGTCTAAAGGTTTTAGCTAAAATACATTTGTGTGAAGTCATGGTAAATGTATATTTCTTACCATTATTTCTTGATGCCAATTCATAACAATCTAATTTATCAACAGGGTGTTTTTGTTGGAATGTAGTTATTACAACAATCTTAACTGTCTCGTGTTTAACATCACATTATTTTTAAGTTTATTTCCTATAAAGATAGAGTTCATTATTATATCTTAACTTTTTTATTTTACTTCTTCCTTTATGCAGGTGTGAGCTCTTCAATACAAATCTTGACCAATACGTGAAAACCTTGATTTAGCATCCTGAGGTAGTTTAAACCGTTTTAACAATATTATTGTTCATGAATTTAATCTCCCATAGAGGCAGTTAACTTATATTGTTCTTTTAATTTATAATTTTAACTAGTAAATCATTTCATTCTTGAATATAAAATGATCTAACCTGCTGAGGTGATTGGAAGCCCTACCTCTCTTTTGTGTCCGGATCTGAATTATCAATGCCTGGCTTTGATTTGGAGAAATGATTTTGTGTGCTTTTCCTTCATGATGCTATTTCTTTTGAAGCAAAAACTAAACTTGAAAATCCTTCTTTATTCTCAGAAAATATAAGATTATTATATGACTTCATAAAAAAGGGCTAGTAAGTATCATAAGTATGCCTCCTTTTAAATTCTCGTCATATAAGAAAAGTCCTTAAACTGTCATGGAGTGATGCCATATTTCTCAAGAATGTGAACTTCATGAGGTAGCTACCTTTAATGTTCTATGCTCGCATCTATGTCACCTGGGTACTTCTATCTGAAGTCGTACTCTTATCCGACACGTATATGTATCCATACCCAAACTTTGTGGACACTCCTTGCATAAATGCTTACATTTATTTGGGCATGTACTCACTTTAACAGTACATATATTAATTTAAAACACTTGTCACACCATATATACTACACATCACATCCACTTCTTGAAACTCAGTAGAGTGGAGTTGCACCTTAAAGAGGTTGTTCTATTAGACATAAAATATCTCTGTTATGCATGGTTGTCAACTCGACATCAGTAGTAGTTTCTATCATAAGCAGAAGATAAATTATTTTTGGAACAAGACTATGGAACATATGAGGTGTTTCCCTTTGTCATGAGTTTAGACAAAACCTCATGAAATAAATAGAGATGATACATATGGCTAATTCCATACTTGGTTGGCTCCGTAAGTTTTGTGTTAAAAAAGAAGTGCTCTAAGTCTGTGGTGTATCTAGAAAACTTTCTTGAGGGGTGCGGATGACAAGTATCCATTACCTAAAAATAAAAAATAATAATAAAATAAGAAGAGAATCAATGTCAAGCTACTATCCTAATTAATCAATGGTTGTTTCTTTACTTGTATCAAGTGATTATAATTCTCTGCTAACCAAGTTATAATTACCAATTCTCACAAAATTTCTTTCCTACAATGACTAGTCTTTATAGGACCCAAAGTTTCAAAGTAAAGAATAACCCATTAACCATTTATTCCTTTACTATTCAATGCTTTTGAATTTTTTGAATGATATTGAAGGAAGTACGTGACAAACAAAACTATATGTCTACAGTTCACATGAATGCATTACTAAAACAAGAAGATGAAGAGAATTCTTTTTGTTGACCAGGGGTTGCAATACGTGCAACACCAATTAAAGCAACAACTTTTTCCACACTTGCTTATTATGAATACTACAAAACTTGTTTATTATGTTTATATAGCGACAAAAATAGTTCAACTTTTTCCACACTTTTTCTATGCAGGAATTGCAGTCAGAATTTCATCATCTTCATATAATTCTTTAGCATGACCAAAGAATTTTAAGGTCAATTTAGTCGTGGCTTTGAGTACTCTTTGTTATAAGGGAAGCTTGAGAATGTATGTCCCTTCAAATTGCAAGCTTCTTATCTGTTATGCTGATTTTTCTCCTGTATCTGAAATTCAAAGAAATTGAGAACTTTTCATTGAGGTAAACATTCTGTTTTATATCAAATATTTATTCCATTCAATTTGTAGCTTTTTGCGCCATTGTTCAATTCTGGATTCATATGATTTCATATATTGGAGAAAAAGATCAACCATCAAGGTTCCATAGCAGTTTACTTTGTGGAAGGTAAATACGGAAGAAGCCATATCTTGAAATTTAAAATTCATGTGGTGTAGGAAGGCACGATAACATGGTCCTATTTATGAAATCATAATTGTGATATACATTGTTCACATGTAGTCTCATTAACTTGACTTGAACTATATCCTTCCTTGTTCCCGTTTTATGTTGATGCCCTTGGCAAATATACAGTTCTCTCTCCATCCATATAAAAATAATTGAGGATTACAATTCAAATGTTTGGTATTGCCTTGCTATATTGTCTTTTTAAGGGTTGAGTTAGGTTTCCTTTTTTCATATATATATATATATATATGCATTACTAATTACTATTTATTCTATTAAGGACCGGTGACCATAACTCTAACACTAACCCTAACCTTCGTACGGATCGGAGGAATATATGAGGATCTCTCCAACAATAGCAACGATGACATGATAAGTCCGCGCACCGAAGGTATGACTATTCTACTAGTGCTGTAAGCCTTGATCTTGTGCTAGACTGAGGATGTTGTCATTCGAAGTGTTATTGAAATGATTTTGTAGTGCCTGAGTGGTGTATATCATTGTTGTTCCGGAAAACACTTCAATTTTGAGATTCTTGTACAAGAGTAGAACAGATTTTGCTTTAAGTTCATCGTTGTAGGACATAAAACAACTATATCATCAAGTTTAGACTCTTGAACTTCTAGTTTCAAAGTTGCTTTCCCTTTATTCTAACATAAATAAGAGATAATTGGGGCAAAAAAAATTTCCCATGATTGAACAGTACGGTTTCTTCATTACGGTGATTTTGACTGACAAGATTATTTGACGAAGCTATACACATTACCAAGTGGTTGAAGGTCCTAGAAATTGAAGATCCACCAGTGAAGCTTGTAACTCGTACATTAAACTGAACTCATCAACATTAGAGAATAAGAGGTTTCTCATTGTCATGTTAAGGTACAGTAATTGTTATATGTTGCCTCAAATACTCAAATCCATATTGCTTTGGGAGTTTTATTTTTTAGGTTGGTTTGTTTTGATCAAGAGTCCTACTTATATTAGACTTTGCACAACCAATCATGTTAGAGAGATTTATTCCTACTTGGAATCTTGTTGGGTGTTATGACATGTGGACTTCTATCCCTATTAGAACTCTTAGTCATTAGACAGCAAGGAGTTGTGATCTTCAAGGCTATATAAGAACAGTTTTTCAAGCCAATTTTAATCATCAATTTTTAGAGCACCAATCAAGAAGAGAGAGTTTTTTCGTGAAGCCTATTTGATAGTCTTTTCTTTTGTTCCTTTAGTTGAGAATTATATTAGGCTTTTGGGGTATTATTTAGGGTTGAGAGATTGAGAGATCCACTTTGTATTCCTCACAATTTAGTAAAAAAATTTCCTCCTTGGCCCGTGGACGTAGGCTATAAGCCTAACCATGTATATATTTGTGTTCGTGTGATTCTTGATATTTTTCGTGCTCTCGTGTGATTGATATTAGCTAATCCTGGGGAATTTGTCATAACAGTAATCAAGCTTAGCCCAGAAAATATTAGCTGAAGCTTCTATCAGCTCTGAACATCTTGATTATTGCTTAGTAGGATCGTCAGTTTGCTAGCTTTAAGCTGTGCGTGATTTCTCTGACAAAGAGAAAGAAGAGTGATTGAACGCTTGAGATAGCAATAATCATGGTGGTTATGATGGAGGAGAGATCTTTGGCATTCAAGAGCAGGTAAAGCGTTCAAGAGGAGAACAAGCAAGGCATCACGGGGATACTCTTAAGTTTGAAAGAAAAGGATTAGCGTTGAGTTTTGAGAGTCTGGAAGTGTTGGCTTTTAAACTTAAATTCTTGTCAGTGAAATCAGAATCATTCAACTTGCTCTTTTCTTAAGAGAAGAATTGATATAAAAAATTATGGGAGGAGTATTTACGAATGAATATATTGTTGCCTCTTGAATGCAAGTTATCAACTCTTTATGTAAAATAGACTAGATAAATTTGATAGAAATTTTCTATTAAACTGTTATAAAATTAATAATGTGTTGTAGGCAAAAATGTTGCGCAGTTTAGAATGGTACAACGGAGATTGGTAAGTACACTAAGACCATTTCCAACGCAGCGGCAAAACCTGCACATTTGCCGTTGCGTTTACACTCCAACCCAGCGGCAAATCTTGCCGTAATTTAGCGGGTGATGAACAGTGCGACGCTATATTTGGTGTTGCATTGCTCAACACCGCATTACTGTTTTTTTATTTTTTTATTTTTTATTTTTACCTCTTAATTTTATGTATTTACAATTTGATCCTAATTGTTTTATTAAATTTATAAAAAAATCCCAATAATATTTAAAATTTATAATTTTACCCTAATTATATAATTTGGATAAAATAAATTATTTTTAAAATAAAAATAATGCTAAAAAATTTAAAAGATTATTATTAATTATAATATTAAAATCTAGACATTATAAGTAAAGTCCCATGAAATATAAAGAGCTATCCCAATACATAATTTAAATATAAATTACATATCTGAAATACATAACATATAAAAACTAACACACATCATATAAAACTTTATTAAAATAAAACATAAAATACAAACTAAACATATAACATTACATAAGATGGACAAACAACTCTCAATAATCTGGTAGATCAGATCCAGAGTGTCCAATATCATTGAAATAATTACCAAAATTAGAAGCAGATCATTGTTCTTGTTGATTTCTTTTTTGTATTATTTTAATCTGTTGAGCTCGAACGTACTCACGTACGTTTGGATCAGCAAAGAATTCAAATCTTTTATTATAATTTTCCATTCATCTCTATCTTTTTTCATGGCTATCTTTTCTCATTCGATATCAAATGCTACTTGCCTGTCCAAGCTCGCCTTGTCTATAAGTCGGTTGTTATTTGTATCAATGAAGTCCACTACACTTGACTCATGATCATTATTTTTCTTTTTCAATTTAGCTTTTTTGACCCCAATAGGTCGTTCAGGTGGAGTAAATAATGACAGTCCAGGAGATGTTGATATAGGAGATTCTGGAGTGGGATTATCTGATTGTGACGAGTCGAAGTTCACACTTTGGGGTTGTCTTCGACCAACTTGTCTTGCTGTGGAGACATCATCTTTAAATTGTTCAAAATTTTTAACTATATTCCAGACATGATCAAATTTGAAACCTTTTTTGTACTTTGATTCTTGCATAAATAACATCTTTGCTCGAGCTAACTGCAAATTATAGTGAACATTAAGTTATGTATTTCAATAATAATAATAATTTTCAAAAGATAATTAATAGAATACTTACAATATCTTCATCTGAAGCACCACTTGGATTCAGATTCTCTACTTGTCTCAAGCACGCATTTAATTTCCTTACTTCATTACTTATGATTTCCATTCGAGAACGAATTGATCGGCTCGTACGCACCTCAAAATGCTGATCTCGAAGTTTATTGTATCTGTCCTCCACACGAGACCAAAATGCATCTTGAGACTGGTTTCTACCGATAATAGGGTCTTGAGAAATATCCAAGAATACTTGACAAAGGAGCACATCTTCAGTAGCTGTGTATCCAGATGATCGAACAGACTTTTTTTTTTTTTGTAAAAAACGGTTGGTTTGGAAATTAAAAATACTTTGAAGAAATACTTCGAATTGGGTGGTTTGAAGTAGAATTCGAAAATGTTATTTATAGCCAATCCAAATTTGTTTTTTTTGTTTGAATTTGAATTTGAATTTGTCGGTGGTCAACATTTTAAAATTGAATCGTTTTGTACAAACTGATCAGCTTTACACATTATCCAACATTGTCGGTGGGAATCATATTTTGAAAACTGATCAGCTTTACACATTGTCCAACGTTGTCGGTGGGAATCATTTTTTAAAACTGATCAGCTTTACACATTGTCCAATGTTATCGGTGGGAATCATTGTGTACAAACTGATCAGCTTTACACATTTTTCAACGTTGTCGGTGGGAATCATTTTTTGAAAACTGATCAGCTTTACACATTGTCCAACGTTGTCGGTGTGAATCATTTTTTGAAAACTGATCAGCTTTCCTTGAATTGTGTGAAAGCTTTATACGAGTGTGAATCATTTTTTAAAATCAGGTCAGCTTGACACATTGTCCAACGTATACAGTAAGCAAATTTGAATTTTGTGACAAATTGATAACAGCTGGAAATCATTTCCTGAAATCAGCTCAACTTTACACATTGTTCAACGTATACAGCTAAGCAAAGTTTTATAAATAGCATACTAGATTAGGTACATCCACACAATTATTCGTTGTTGCGTTATAATTATTATTCTTCATTTCTGCATACTTCAGTCTATCTTTTCTTACTTCAAAAATGAATTTCGATGTTGGAGGTCCATCATATTTATCATCATCTTCATATTCGAATGATGATAATTTTCTGTCCAATATCATTACAGAGATTGATAAAACCGAAGAAGTAATTTGTGAGTACATCAATAACAACATGATCCTCGCTAACAATTAACGTCAACAAAACTACCAACTGATCCATGATGGCTCGATTCCCGGTCATGCAGTGATCAACCGCGATCGAGAAACTGCGCAACAGAATTTGGTCATAGATTACTTTGCCGATAATCCACGTTTTGGAGAAGATATGTTTCGTCGTCGATATCGGATGTTAAGAAGTTTGTTCCTTCATATTGTTGATGCAGTGAAAGATCATGACTATTACTTCCAACAACAAAGTGATGGACTTGGTAGAATAGGATTATCACCGTTACAGAAAGTAACAGCTGTTTTTCGCATGTTGGCATACGGTCTACCAGCTGATGCTACGGACGAATACGTTAAAATAGGTGAGTCAACAGCAATTGAAAGTATGACAAAATTTTATCGTGCTATGGTGGAGATATTCGCAGAGTGGTATCTACGAACACCTAACGCTAACGATATTGCTAGGCTACTCTATATTGGTAAAAAACATGGTTTTCTAGGAATGTTAGGAAGTCTTGATTGTATACATTGGAAATGGAAAAATTATCCAACGGCGTGGTCTGAGCAATACGCAGGACGTAGTGGGTCACCAACTATTATCCTTGAAGCTGTTGCAGATTATGATATTTGGATATGACACGCATATTTTGGTATGTCAGGCACCAATAATGATATCAATGTGATGGAGTCATCTAATCTTTTCTCTAATCTAGCTCAAGGTATTGCTCCTCCCACTTACTATGTTATTCAAGGAAAAGAGTATAATATGGGTTATTATTTAGCTGATGGTATATATCCAAAATAGACTACTATTGTACAAACAATCCAACAACCACAAGGTAGGAAGAAAAAATATTTTGCCATGAAACAGGAAGCATGTAGAAAAGATGTAGAACATGCGTTCGGAGTTCTCCAATCACGATTTGCAATTGTGGCAGGATCAACACGTTTTTGGAAAAAAACATGTATTACATGACATAATGATTGCATGCATTATTATGCACAATATGATAATCGAGGATGAACATGACCTTTATGCACCAATTCAAGAAGTGAGGGAAGCATCAACACCAGAAGTTGATATTGTAACAGATGAAACTATAAGATTTACTTAATTTATTGCAGGTTACACACAAATCAATGATAAAGATGCCTATATTGC
This sequence comes from Asparagus kiusianus, assembly GCA_022839385.1. Classification (NCBI taxonomy): domain Eukaryota; kingdom Viridiplantae; phylum Streptophyta; class Magnoliopsida; order Asparagales; family Asparagaceae; genus Asparagus; species Asparagus kiusianus. Next base: position 608,572 of record BQKN01065552.1, on the reverse strand, counting down.
GCTTCGTAATGCATTGATAGATCATTTATGGGAGGAATACACTATTTCAGATAGTGAACTGCATATTAAATTTGTAATTTTTACATTGTTGTTAATGTTTAATTATTTTCTTGTATTTTATTTTCTGTTGTGTTCTTAAATAAAATATTTTGGCAATATCAATAATAAAAATATAATATTTTAGCAATCAAGTTATTTTAATTAATAAAATAATATTTTATTGTTTTATTAGTTTAATTTTTTAAATAATAAACCATTTTGTTTGAAAAATATGTGAAAAAAAATAAAATTTGATATGTAGGGTTAATTGTTGAAATAGTTAAAAATATAGGGAATAAAAAATAATAATATAAAAGTAGATAAAAAAGAATATACTGAGAATATTCTTTTTTGGTGCGAAAAATGGTGCAATGGGTTGGAGATGAATTATTTTTAGATGTGACTTTTGTACCATGTTGGTACAAAATTTGCACCATTTTGATGCGATGGGTTGGAGATGCCCTAACTATTCAATAAAATTTATGAACTACTGGCTTGTTTGGTATGCGAGAATCAGATCAAGTGAGAATGAAATGAAGCAATGAATGGAATAGAATGAGTGTGGGAATGAAATGGTTATTTTCATTTTCATGTTTGAGTGCAATTATAGAATGAGGTGAGAATGAAATATATTTTTATTTTTAGTGTAGGTAATTAGTAAAAAACATGACATATTTGGTATTTAAATTAAGTTTTTATTCTCATTTAAGTGAGAATGCTCATTCTCGACCAAATCATTGTGAATGTCTATTCCCACAAAAAGTGGGAATGAAGGAGAAGTGAGAATACACATTCTAGCTTCCGAAAATGTGTTTTGTATAGTATGTATGAATGACAAGTGGGAATGAGCATTCCATTCCCATCCATTCCCACTTACCAAGCGAGGCCTTAGAGGGCTAAACTTAGAGGTGCCATTTGGCAAAGATTAAGTGAGGGGTTAAGGAGACTTAACCCTTTTTTAACCCGTCAAACACAAAAAATCTATAGAAGGCTTAAAGTGAGTTAGCCCTCCATAATTTGCTAAACGTAAGAAATACGGAAGGGTTAAGCTAACCCCTCTAGAGGAGTTAAAATGAGTTAACCTCTCGAAATGAGTGGTTTACCAACACTCCAATATAAACCCCACTGATTATAAAGAAAATAGTTAAAATCCTTGTTATTTCCAAACAATAAAAATGATCGTAAGGGTTACAATAAAACTTATAGAACATATTAATAATTTAGTCATTCGGATTATCAAATGAACTAACTATATTAATCCTTCTATTTAATCTCCCTTCCTTAACCCTTTGACAAACGGAGCCAGGGATTTCAATTGGAAGCAATTAAAACAGAAGAACAAGAGTTATTTGTTGTTTTAGCAATCAAGTTTCCTTGAGAAATGGTATATATGTTTTCCTGCTATTACCCATCCACTTGAACTTATTGATTCCGGAAATTTTGTTATTTTCTACAACCATGGTGACGAACATATGTGGACTGCAAATGGGCTAGCATATTTTCTGACAGTCATTTTGACCAAATACTATATGTGAATAAGGATTCAACATTCAAACTTGGTAATTCTTTTTTTATTATGTAATTTTCAAAAATTTGCGTTTATCTTTCTGAAAACAAGGTCAGGATCCTCCTAAATGACAAGTGTTAAAGGGATTTGTTTTATTTTTTTTTCATATTTTTTATTTTTGATGAAAAAAGTGCCTACAGCCTGCAATCTACTATTTTTTATACGAGTCTGCATTCTACTATTAGATGAATTAAAAAAAAAAAACGAAGTTATCTCTGGCTTACCACTTGGCAATAGCAAGGTTTAAACTTCAGTTTAACAAACAGATCAAATTAAAAGAAATGAAAATAAAAGTTAAAACTGTATCGTCATATGCAATAATTATTTGTGCATATATATAGCTAGTGAGAAAACACGCTAACTAGTTCCTCCTAATTACAGTCCAAGTAATACTAAGAAAAGATTCTTTAGAAAAACAACAAAACTTCTTGATATGTGTTAATTCCTGTCAAAGCTCATCGCAAAACAACAAATATAATAAAATTCAAGGAAATTTAATTAATCTCATCTATATAAGACTTGAGAACTAGCAGATTACGGGCAATAATACTCACTTGTAAATCTTCCTCCTTCAACTCCTCTAAACAAGAAATAGTTCAAGAATTAATTGTCAAAGCTAGCAATTTCAGTACAAAAACCCTACATCCTCGCTGTCTCAGACTTGGGCAATTTCAGAGATGGCTTGCCTATTCTCTTTCTTCTATGCTTACCGCCAGCCACCAACTGGAGATACCTCCTCCATCATCACAACCCTAAAATCATATTCGCGCTGTCTCAGGCACTCAGTCACTTCCTCCCCGTTGCTGGAAAAATCATGCATAACTCAAAAACTGACGAACCAGAGATCTTGGGCAATAACCAAGGTGTTCGGCTTGTAGAAGCTTCAGCTCGTGTTTCTTTGACCAAGCTTGATCCTCACAACCTTAATACGATTATGAGAAGCCTCTCTTGTTCCCTGTTGGTGCTGTTAGGTTACACACCCACAAGAACATCTCTAACGGAGACGTAATACACAAAATAAAGGCACAATATCAACCAGAGCACTCACAGATATACGTGGTTCACTCCTTCGGAGCTACTCCACGGTGCAATGACGACGCCAAATTCTTTTATATCCCAAAAGAATAGATCAAAGAGAACACACTCTCTTGATCAGATACACCCCAAGAACTCTCACAATCTCTCTCTGTATTTTCTCTCTTACTCTTCTATGAGAGAGTTGTTTCTGGGATGAGATTTTCTAAGAGTTTAGGGCCATATTTATAGTGTTTGGGAAACACTATGCACAAATAAAATATTATCAATGAGACCCGTCACTAATAATAAAATATTTGTGGGACCCGGTGAGACCCGCCACCTTTTTATTTCCTCAACGTTTACGACCACCGAATCCTTAATTGTCAAAGAAAGGTGGCGGGGGTGGCTAGCTGGGTCAAAAGAGGCGGTTGGCTAACAATCTCCCACTCGAAGATTTGATTGAGTATCAATCACATCTTCACACCACTCTTGGTTGCATCATCCGGATGTCTTGTATCTTTGGCGTCTTGCACGGCCCTTAACATTCTCAACGGAGGCCATATGAGGCTGCACACAGCCTCACCTTCTCGAGCGGAACTGGCTTGGTCAGCATATCGGCTGAATTGTACCTCGTATCAATCTTCACAAGCTTGAACTCGTTCATGCTTTGCCATCTCCGTATGACATGGTGCTTCAGGTCAACATGCTTGGTCCGAGCATGGAATGCGTCGTTCTCTGACAAGTGAATGGCACTTTGACTGTCGCAGTGGATGAAGTATTTCTCAAAGCTTACTCCAAGCTCGGGAAGAAAAGCCTTCAACCATAGCAACTCCTTTGCTGTCTCTATTGCAGATACGTACTCGGCTTCGGTTGTTGACAAAGTCATAGTATCCTGTAACATGGATCTCCAACTTATCGCTCCACCACCCAAGATGAAGATGTAGTCGCTCGTGCTTCTTCTTGAGTCTATGTCCCCTACGTAGTCTGCATCACAAAAGCCCTCTAGCTGCAAATCTGTCCCGCTATACTCAAGACAACGGTCAGACGAGCATCTCAAGTAGCAAAGAAGCCACTTGACTGCACCCCAGTATTGCTTCCCCGGATTGCTCATGAAGCGGCTCACAACTCCCACTCCTTGTGCAATATCTGGCCTCGTACACACCATCGCATACATCAAACTCCCGACGGTAGATGCGTATGGTATGTTGGCCATGAACTCATGCTCTTCACTAATCTCTGGTGCTTGCGTCTTTGATAGCTTGAAATGGCTCGCAAACGGTGAGCCCACCGGTTTATCTTTCTCTATGCCAAACTTTTTAAGAATCTTTTCAATGTAGGCCTTATGAGAAAACCTCAGCCTCCGTGCTGATATGTCTCTGATGATCCTTATCCCAAGAATCTGGTTTGCTGGACCCAGATCCTTCATCTCGAAGCACTCAGAGAGACGCCCCTTGAGTTCCTCAATACGGGCCAAATCGGGCCCTACAATCAACATGTCATCAACATAAATCAAGAGTATTACATAGGATTCGTCATATCTCTTGATGAAGCAGCAGTGGTCTGTGTCACATTTGAGAAAACCGTTCTCTTCCATAAAGTTCTCGAACTTCATGTACCACTGTCGCTGAGCTTGCTTCAGGCCATACAAGCTCTTGCGCAGGTGACACACGAGACCCTCTCTACCTCGTTCCTCAAAGCCCACTGGTTGATGCATATAGATCTCTTCTCCAAGTCTCCATGAAGGAATGCTGTCTTCACATCCATCTGCTCTAGATGGAGATCTCGAACTGCCACAATGCTCAGCACAGTCTGGATCATGGTCAACTTGACGACGGGAGCGAAAACGTCAGAATAGTCTATCCCTGCTTTCTGCTCATAGCCCTTCACTACAAGTCTCGCCTTGTAGCGTCTCCGTCCATTGGCTTCATCATTGACTCGATAAATCCACCAATTGTGTAGATCCTTTCGCCCTCTTGGAAGCTTTACAAGCTCCCAAGTCTCATTCTTCATCAAGTACTTTATTTCTTCCTCCATGGCAGACTACCACTCGCCCCGAGCTTTGCCGGTCTTCTGTACCTCCTCATAGCTATCTGGCTCACCACTGTCAGTCAGGAGTTGATAATTCATGGTGGAAAGGTACCTCTTTGGCACCCTCGGATTTCTTGGAGCTTTGCGAATTGCGATTGGCAACTCTGCTGGATCCTGCTGCTGTGCATCCGGCACGTCTTCTTGGTCTCTGTCTTCTATGCTGACTGGTATCTCACCGTCATCCTCACTGTCAGCAATATCTGGAAAAAGAGGGGGAGATAGCTGACTCCCACTCACCTCTTTGGTCTTGTACACCGCATTCTTATGGAACACGACGTCACGACTGCGCACCACCTTGCGCGCATCGTGATCCCAGAAACGATACCCATACTCATCTCCTCCATAGCTGATGAAAGAGAGCTTCTTTGCGTTTGGATCAAGCTTTGACCAGTCTGCAGGATTGGTCATGACATAGGCGTCACAACCAAATATTCGTAAGTGCTCTAGTTTCAGCTTCTTTCCGGTCCAAGCCTCTTTAGGTATCCCATAACTGAGAGCCGTGAATGGCCCGCGGTTGATCAAGTATGCAGCAGTATTGACAGTTTTGACCCAAAAACTCTTGGACAATCTAGAGTGGATCCTCATACTTCTGACACGCTCCAAGTTAGTACGATTCATGCACTCCGCCACTCCGTTGTGCTGAGGTGTGTTGGCATCTTTGTTTTGATGATGTTTAATAAATAATTTATCACTAATGTTGTTTGTCTAGTATTTGTGTTTTATTATTTATTATAGACAAAACGAGTTGGAGGATGGATGGAATTACGCATTCACGATTATATCCAATGGAGGTTGGCGGAATAGTGGAGTGAAGCAACGTACATTCAAGTTAAAGATACAAGTTCAAGCTTCTTCCGTAAGTATACCAAGTTAAGCTTATTGAAGATCAAGATCAAATTTGGGTATATTTAGTTTAGGTTTTATATTATGTGTGTTAGTACATTAAGCTCAATCATATATACCCACACATATTTGGTTTTTATATATATATATAGTTATATATATACATACAAGTTTTGGTTTTTAGTTTTCGATGTTTAATATAATTGTAAAATACATCTTTGTTTCATGTTCATATGCATATGTATGATTTCATCAATATCAACTTTATTTTAGTTCAATGAAATCATGTTTTAGTGCATTATATGTGTATTTTGATAAAATACTACATTCATTGTTAATAGACTTCATAACAATAGTTTATATCATTCTTTAAGTCTATAAAATCATTTTGTATTGTTTCAAAACATGGTTAAGCTAAATTGTCAAAACTCATATGTTCACATTCTCATGTTTTGGACCTCCTTGCAAAATGATGATATTTTAAATTGGGGAAGTTCTTTTTTAAAAATCAGTTTTTGAAGCACGTGTATTATCATGTCTACAATCATTTCTCAAAGTTTTATATTTTTCTGAATTTATTTGATATTTTAAAACAGAGTTTTAAAAATCAGAAAATCAACTTTCATACCTGTTTTCATATGTCAGTTTGCGGTCGACCGTCACGATCGACCGCGCCTTTGTTTTTACCTGAGGAGCCAAAAGCAACTTTCGCGGTCGACCGTCACGGTCGACCGTCTGCTCGAAAATTCCCACGGTCGACTGCCACGGTCGACCGCCTAATTTTCTGGAAATTTCTCAGGCTCGAAAGTGACTCGCGGTCGACCACGAGATTTTCACGGTCGACTGTCGTATACTCCAATCGCTATTTTGTACAGAATCTGATTTTTGATTATGTGGGCTTTTTGGTCTTTTGTTTGGGGTTTTTGGCTGAGGTTTTTAGAGGCTATAAATACCCAATTGATCTCAGTTCTCACAGCCATCCAAGAAGTTTTTAAACAAAAGTTTAATAAGGGTTTAAGCTTGTTTAGTTTGTTTTAAGTTTGGGGTTTTTACAAAGAAGAGTTTACATCATTTGTTGAGGAGTTCATCTTTAATATTTCATCATCCTATCTTTGTGTTTATAGAGAAGTTTTCCTAAACTCAATTCTAGCTTTTATTTATAATTATTTGTCTATTATCATTCTTATTATTGCTAGTTTGCTATTTGAGTTTAGTTGTCTTTATTTCACTCATTGTTTACACACACCCACTTGAGCTTATTGTATTTTCATACATAATATATTTAGGTTGGTGAGAGTTGTAACAATTGAGTGTGAGCTTTCATTGTGTTCTCATCCATAGTAGAGAACAAACATTTATTGTATTGAGCCTAATTGTGAGGATACACTTTGCAATACACTTGTATATCGAGAGAAGTGTATGGTGAGAGTCGGGGATCGTCCCAAGAGGAGTAGCGTCGGTTGACCAACCTAGGGAGAGGTGGTATCCGAGCACTTGAGGGAGACACATCTAGGTTCAACACTTGAGAGGGTGTAGAGTGTGATTGCAAAGTGATTGTTTGTGAGAGTTTTCAGTGAATTTATAAACCGAGTGTGTAAAAGTTTCAGCTTCCAAACCGGATTGTGATAGTGGATTTCTCTCCGGGAGTGGTGAGCGGAGACGTAGGACAAAAGGTCCGAACTCCGTGATCATTTGATTGTGTTTGAGTGTGCTTTGGTGTTCATTTATATTTGTGCTTATTGCTCATATTGCCATTGTCTCTTTATCTAGTTTGTCCTTTACTTTGTTTACATTATTCACCCTTGTGTTAGTTTATAAATCCTTGCATATATTACCTCTTTGTTAGGATATATTCCATTGTTTATATTGCTTATCCTAGCTCATATATCTTATTGTATTTCATTCTTGCTAGGATAACTTGTTAATAGTTTTAATTGACATAAAATCAGATTAGATTAGCATAAGACTCTAATCACCCCCCTCTAGGGTCTAACAATTAGTATTAGAGCTTGGTGCTCTTTGATTTAAGGTCTAATCGCCTTGAGTTAAAGATCCAATTTATCTTTTGTGCTAATCTTATTTTGATTGCATTTGTATCTTGCTTGCATATTTTTACAAATTATGAATATGAATGATGCATCTTGTTTAGGCTATGATTCTAGTGTTGCTCCTAAATTCAATGTTTTTCCCTATGTTCAATGGTGCTTTAGATGCAAAATATTTGTTCAATCTAAAAATATCGATTTATAGGAAGTCATTGATTGTCCTTATATTGTGCCCACATTGGAGAAATCCAAGTGGAGCAAATATGATAAAAGGATGTTTACAATGAACAAGATTTTGTTAGAATATTTGTTAAATGCTCTTAATTCATCTATGTCTAATAAGTTTGTTCATTTTGATAGTGCTTACAACTTATGGAAACTTATTAAAGCACATCAATGAGACTTGGAGGCGATCCGACAAGCTCTGGAGGATCCCGATTCAATCTCAAAAGGAGATTCATGCACACGAGCACTAGGCGATAGCCCTAGTAATGTTTGCGAGTTCGAATCCTTTAATGATTTATCTAGTGATGAACTCGTTTGTGCATCTAAGAGATTATTGCATGCCTTTAACAAATTGCATAAAGATTTTATTGATTTACAAAGCAAGCATGTAATTTTGAAATCCGATCATGAGTCTTTAGCTTCTAAGTTTGATACTATTTCTAATGAAAATATGATCCTTAAAGAAAACAATGAAAAATTAAAATTGGATCATGATTCTTTGCTTTCAAACTTTGCTAAGTTAATTCATGAAAGAGATAATGCCATATTAGAAGTAGTAGCTATTAGAAATAAATTTGATAACCATACATGCTGTACTTCTATTATCAATGATGTTGTGCATAATGATGATTTGAATCTTGTTACGGAACGCATATCATGCTTAGATTCAACTTTAAAAACATGCATTGATAACCATAAGAAACTTATAGACAAGTGTGCTAAGTCTAGTACTACAAAATCACCTACATACCATGCACACTTGTATAGCAAAGTTTATAAATGCACTATTTGCGACCGTAAAGGTCATTTAGCTAAATTTTGCTATGATGCACACAAACATAAAAATATTAATGCTCCTTGTGTATCTCATGTAGTTTCTTCATCACATGTACACACACATGCACATATTGCTCATCATAAGCATGATCATGTGTATCATTGTGATTTTTGTGGTAGAGTTGGTTACTTAGCTAAGTTTTGTTTTGATTTGTGAAAAGTTTCTAAATCGCAAAATATTCAAGTAGACCAATATTGTTTCAAAATATTTCTCATTTGCAAAATAATCTTAAAAGACCATCTTCATTTGCAAATGTTCCTCGTGCACATCCACATGGTCAGTATAACCAAATAAATCATCTTCATTGCACTTATTGCAATCAAATGGGTCATTTGCTTAATTATTGCTATGACCGGACCCATGCACTAAATACGCCCAAATGGGTTCATAAACCAAGGGCTTTGAAATTTATTAATAGGGGTCATGTCCCTAAACAAACCGGCACCAAGAAGACTTGGGTGTCAAAATAAAATTTTAAGCCAAGAATTTTAGTATTTTTATTTTTCTCTTTCTTGGTTTTGAAAATTATACTTTAAAATTTTATATATGAAAACAACTTTTAATTGATCAATTATTTTGTTTTCATGATTATTAGCTTCGATTTTGATGAAAGGTTTGTGTTTATGTAACCCTCCGAATTTATTGGGTGTTTATTCCCAAACATTGTTTACCGGGTGCTAAAAATATTTATATGGGTTGTTACTAGCTCAAGAGCTAGATATGATTACCTCTCTAGATTTTTTTTTGAAAATCAATGATGATTCGGTTTTATGGATTTCATTTGTTTTATGACTTCATTTGGTTGATTTGTTTTCATTTGAAAACATTTTGCATGATTTTCATGTTCCTTCTCTTTTGATTTCATAAATCTACTCTTATATATGGTTTTTACGTTTTTTGATATGAGACATTATGTTCATCTTTGATATATTTATATTTGTTCTCATTGTCTTTATGTATGTGAGTTGTGTTTCGCATATTTTCCATCTATGCTTGCTCACATGTTTGTCATAATCTTTATTGTATATATTTTATATGGCATTTTGATAGGGGGAGCAATCCTTATGTTTGCATCTCTTTTACAATAGCGATACTCTTATAAGGTTCTTACCCAATCTCTCTGCGGCAATAGGTTTTATCTCCCTATTCCGGCTACATGAAATAATGACACTCATGTAAGGTTCACACAATAACATGTGGGTTCAACTTCCTTACTCAATCATTCTACAGCAATAGGTTTTACCTCCCTATTCCGGATATGCTTCCAGACGATTGTATAATGGTGAATAGGCACATCAGCCCAACCCAAAAAAATACACTGATCACCTTTGAGTATTTGGTACAACCGAGGTCTCATTACGGGAAAACAACCAAATACTCCTAGTGTGGTACAACCGATGTCTCATTATGGGATAACAACCACACTGAGCATCCATAACTGATGAGCAATAATTTATCATATGTTATTTCATTTTCATCAACTCCACGTGTGTCAAATACCTCGACAATGCATGTCAATTCAATATAAACTAAGTGTATGTGGACATATATCAGTGTGCGTATCAAAATCTGGTGTTCACCAACACTTCAGGTGTTAAATAACTCATAAACATCATAATACCACATAACAAGATCGAAAAATTCTCCCAAAGTCAGCGACAGAGAAAAAACATGCATTGGCAATATGTCAGCGTGGCGGTCGACCACGATTAAGCAGCAGTCGACCGTATCGCGTTTCAGAGGCTGCCCTAGCCTCTGTCTGGCACACGGTCGACCGCCGATTGAGCGCGGTCCACCGGTCGCGATTTCAGAAATTGCCAGACTTCTGTCTGGCACGCGATTGACCGCCGCTTAGGCGGGTTGGCCGACACACGAACAGAACCCCGTTCTGTGCAGGTTTTCATAAACTATGTTTGTGTGTGTGTTTGTGATTTAAACTGGTTTAATTCATACTAAAACATATGTAAAACATTGTAGACATCAAATTTACATCTCTGGAGATTATCAAACATGTGAAACATGATTAATCACATAATAAATCATATTTAAACCCTTAAACATGCACGAAACATCAACACGAAGAATAAATCATCAAAACTCAGTTAAACAACATTGTTAAATACTTTCAGATCTTAAAACATCTCTGTAATTTTGTTCTTAATCTTTTAAACATGAAAAGATCTGGTCATTATACATATAATACAAAAAAAATTCTTTTTATATCCAAACTAGTTGATTAGGCCCAAGAAATCACATTAAAAACTCATTAAATCATTTAAAAACAGGGGACAGGGATTAGCAGAGATGAAACTCGCCTGAGACTTGATTTAAAATGTGAAAGATGAAGTTCCAAAGCAGATCTCCAAATCGCAAACTCAAAATAACCCGAAATCCCGCTCCAAAAGCCTTTAATCTTTCTCAAAAAATTAAAATAGGGTTTGTAGGGGAGTTTGGTGGCTGCTAGGGTTTTTAGAATACTAAAAACTCATGAACAATATGTATATATATTAGGGAAAATGAATATGGGCCTCAAATACCCAAAACCAACTCAAAACAGGAAAAATAGTTTTCAGGTTTCGCGGTCGACCGTGGCAGTCGACCGGACTACGGTCGACCACGACGGTCGACCGGACTGGAATTTTCCAAATCCTTAAGATTTTGCCTTTGTACATCTTTTCGACTCGTTCTATTCTCATGTATGAACTTGTTTATACTCAACATACTTGTTAATGTACTCATACACTATTTAATGATATTTATCTTAATAAATATCCACTTATAATAATTAATCACATATTAATTCAATTTATCGATTATTAACTCAAAATTTCCGGGGTTTTACAATAAGACTCACTAAAATATTGATAGGGTAAAAATGATAACCAAAAGTTACAAGTGCATAACTATCAAGTTACAGTATAGAAAAATATCGAATACCACGAGGAAGGTGTTATAGAAATTAATCAAAAGTGATTCTTAAGTCATATGTGTGACAATTAGGCATGATGAAAGTGTGATTTGTGGATAGATAAAGAGAGTGATTGTGAATATATGCAAATAAAAGTAAAATGAGATAGAGAGGAGAAAGACAATTAAAGAAAAATAAAATCAAGAAAGAAAAAATCAGGAATATAGGAAAATCAAGAAAGTGGAAAATCAAGAAGTAAAAGATGGAGGATTCAATTAGAGATATGATGAATCTAGAATTGAATCCACTAGCCAATTTCATTTATAAATTTATAAACTATCATATTATCATTCAAGTAAAATTGATACTCATGAAAAGAACAACAAATAGATAGTAATTCTAGAATCCTATTCTCTTTTTATCATATTTTACTTTATATTTATTAAGTATAGCCTATCCTACCACTATTAGGGTAAGCATAACCTATCCTATTTTCATCCAAGCAAAATTAATACTCATGAAAAGAATAACAAATAGATAGTAATTCTAGAATTCATTGGCATACTATATCCTACCATTCAAGGAAAGCATAGGTTATCCAATTCTTCTTCTACCAATTAGTTCTCTATTTGATTATCCAAAGCATGATCATTTTATGCACAAGAGAATAATCCACAAATTATAAAAAATAATATTAAACTAGTTTCATGCAATTCTAGAATTACTACAAGAATTTAGTTCCACATCTTAGTAAATGAAACAAAGAAATAAAATCTATAGTAAAGAAAATAAAAGGAAAAGAATGAAAATAAAGACAAGTGCAAGAAAATAGAATCTAAGCTATGTAAGAAAATAAATCTATACTACAAAGTAAAGGCATCAAAATAAGTGCATCAAAATAAATCTAAAACAAGAAAAGAAAATTATAACAAGATAAAAGATAAAAGAGATATTTTATATTCCAAGAGGGTTCTATCCTCTTGATGAAGGCAAATCTTCATCTTGATCTCCATCCTAATCTCATCTTCATCTTGATGATCAAACAAAGAGAAGAAAAGAAAGATATGAAGAGGTTAATTTTTTTTATTAATTGTAACAAAAAGTTATAATTTTGGAAGGTCGTCTCAATTAAGAGTAACTCTCCTCTCCAAAAGGAGTTTTTGTAAAACTTTTCACACCCTAACCCCTCACTCTCTACCCCTATTAATAGCCTACAGTAATAAATAAGGACCTTTGGATGAAACTTGGAGAACAAGAATTAAAATCTAGCCATAACTCTATTACTGCTGACTACCAATCGGTTGACCAATCGGCTGGCCGACCGATTGGTTCTCGGCAGATTGGTTTTTTCGTTAATTTCTTGACCCGATTTCTTCATGCATCCTTGAGCTTTCTCGAGACTTCTTTTGTCCTCATATTTGAGCTTCAATAAACGGTAGAAAGTCACGAAGTTAGAGTCTTTTTGGCTTTTATTCTTAATTCTTCATTAACCTGCAGATTAAGATAAAACATATTATTAGTGGTATATTTAATGATAAAAATAGATAATGAGGGCATAAAAATATTATTAAAATATGATTATAAAATACCCCCATGCCTAAACTTTTACTAGTCCTCTAGCAAAGAGATAAACTAAAAAAATGCTAACTCAATTTCGCAGTAATCGTGGTTATATTTAGCGCATACAATAACCCTTTAAACCCCTAGGTTACCCTAGAGGGCAGGTTGTAGTCTCGTGAGGGTTTGCAGTGAATATACCCACAAAATTCAGTCAACTTACCAATTTAAAAGAAGTCTATGAATAATTAATTCACTTGATATACTTAAACATTCTAATTGAGGCTAGTTATTACTGAAGAAAATATTTTTATGTATAACTCCAAGGTATATCTTGGAAAAGTCTTTTCATTACAGTTATACAAAACCAAGTCTAACTTAGAAATATAATTTAAAAGTTTTGAAATTAACATGCTAACTCTTTGTTTTAAATAATTTTCAAGCCTCTTAATCAAAATTATTTTTTAAGAACATATATACAAATATAACTATATATATAAAAACATTTTTAGTATGTTTTCTTACTCTTTATCCCTTGGTGATTTTGTTCTACTTCATCGGGCTTTCTAAGTGACTATTTAATATGTTTTAGGCCAATGAATCCCAACCCAATTGGGCTTAGGTCATTAAGCATGGAAATACTCCTTAGGCTTAATTACTCGGTCAACTTAGACTTATAAGATAGAACCACCTTGAGTTTTAAGAGACATTTTATTGGTGCCTATTTTTCGCACTCTTCTTATGTAAAGTTAGTTATATATATGTTTGTGTGTGTGCCCGCGCAAGCGCGCGCGTGTGTGTATGTACATATATCATGAAAAATATTTAGATCAAGACAACTTGAAATTTTATTTTCAACTCTAAGCTAAGCATGCAAAAATTTCATTACTTTAATTAAAAGTCTGAGTTAAGGCTTAAGTAAAGTATACTACTTTGAAAATTATTTCTTAAGAAATTTATTTAGAGTTATCATAAAAGGTGAACTTGAGTACAAAACTAAGGATTAGAAAATTTAAAATTTATCAAATGAATTAATTATTAATCACCTTTATTAAGTTGGCAATTGACACTATTTTTATGAAAAAGAAAAAATGATAATTAAAAAAATTATAAGATAAAGAGGAAAAATGACTAGTACAAAGATGAAAAATTAACTAGTTCCCACCCCTACACCTAAATTTTTGCATTATCCTCAATGCAATTTCTATGATGCACAAAGTAAAGCAGATGAGAATTAAAGCACTTACATTTATTCGGTCAACCTAGAACAATGATGAAATAATAAAATCTGCAATTACCTTTGGTATGAGGAGGATGAAATCAAAAATTTATTCTTCCCTTTTTCTTCTCTTTTTATTTTTCAAAAAAAATTGTACCTTTTTTCACATCTCTTTTTTCTCTTTTTTTCATTTTGTTTTTTTAAAAGAACAAGAAACTCTCAAATGAGAGAAGAATAAATTCTTTTTATCATTTGTATTATTATGAGACAAAAAGTGAAAATGTAGAATAACTGATTGAACATAAAAAGCTCGTATTCTACATTAAATGCTACCTTATTTGTGAAAATTTTGCTCTAGATTTTAAAGAAGTCTAAGATGATGAACTCGAAAAGGTGCTTAAATTCTGTGTATTCCGAAGGTTCCAATAAATTCTGCAGCAATTGAAGATAGTATCAATGGTGTCATGCATTTTGAATTTCTGATTGAACTTAGATTCTTTATTTATGAAAGTTTTTTCTGTCACAACTGATTCTTCTTTAAAAATTTCCTCAACCCCAAGATTCATGGTTGAGGTATGAAAATTTGGTTGTAAGATCCTAAGTTCATCCACAAATAGTTCTTCAAAACTAAGATCATATAAACATGTGTCAAACACAGTTCCTTTGTTCTGGGAGACCAAATCGGATCCTATTGCTTCTAACATCTTTAGTTTCACACCAAAAATTTTCTCAAAACTCATATCTGACTCATTCTCTTCTTCTACCTCCTGAAGGTAATTTATTTTTTGATGTTGATTAGTTGGCTGGTTCGCTGTATTAAAAATATTGATATCAGCATTCATATTTCCAAAGGACAGCTTCATTTGACCAGTTCTTTAGTTAATTAGACCATTAGAAGTGGCTAAGAATGATCTTCCTAGAATGACAAGTATCTGTACTTTGGAATTAGAAACAGACTGTGTTTCCAACACTACGAAATCCATTGGATAAATAAAGTCCCCAACACTAATCAAAACGTCCTTTATCTCACCCATGAGGACTTTGACAGATCTATCAGCTAACTGTAAGGTGCATCTGGTTGGTTTGAGTTCTCTTACACCTAGTTGCTGGTACACCGAATAAGGAAGCAAATTGACACTGACCCCTAAGTCTAAAAGTACCTTATCAATAATGGTATTTCTAATAATACATGAGATGATGGGACAACCTGGATCCTTATGTTTCAAAGGAATGAGCTTTGAGAGAATATCACTGTTATTGGCAGCAAGAAAGACTTCCTTTGGAACATTTATTGTTCTCTTCTTAGTGCATAAATCTTTTAAGAATTTTTTATAAGAAGGGATTTGTTTAATTGCATCTAAGAGAAGAATGTTGACCTTAACCTGTTTGAAAGTTTCTAGGATCTTCTCCACCTGAAGGGAGTACTTCCTAGGCCTGGGTCTATCTTGAAAATGAGCAATTGGTTTAAACCTACCAAAATTAGGCTCGGGTTCGGGTTTAGGTTCTTGGTCATCAGAAAGGGATGATTGTTGAATAGAGTCATCAAAAGGAGAAATAATTTGTTCTGGTTCAAGAGTTTCACTTGGAGGTATTCTAACTTGATTATCGACCTGTTTTCCTGACTATAATGAATGGATTGCATTCACTTGAGCTTCCTAGGTTGAACTTGATCCTGTGTCCTTAGGGCTGACCACGGGTTGACTTGGAAATTTTCCTTTCTCTCTCTCACTCATAGCATTATCTAGTTAACCAAGTTAGGTTTCTAACCTAGCTATGGCTTAGGTGTTGGAGTTGAGTATTTATCCGATTGATTGCATAAAAGAATTCAATGTGTTGGTGTTGGATGTTTGAGTCAACATATTTGTGGTTTGTGTAGAGCCTTAATTATGGTGTCCAAACTCTTTTCCAAAAAATTGAGACGTTTATCATGGTCAGAATTTGGAGGGAGATGATTTACAGATTGATGATGAGGAGATTGGTTTGGATATGACAAATTTGGTTATTAAAAGTTGTTTAGAGAACTATAAGAAACTGTGTTTCCCCTAGAAAATTGTTGGGTTGAAGAGGGAGTGAAGTTTTAGTTTCTGGAGTAGTTTCCCTAATTCCATAAAAAGTTTCAGTGATTTCTCCAACATGGATTGTAAGTTGGATAAAATGGATCACTCACAAGACACTGGAATGCAGCGTTTATCTGACCTAGTGGTTGATTATTTTCTAAGAGAGGACATTCCTCTAAAACATGAGATGGAAAAAGACAGTTGTGACAACCTGAGATAGAAACTTGATTCATTTGAGCTGGAGCTCATTCTTTGATTTATAAAGCTTCTAACCTACGCATGCTTGTAGCCATCTTTGTTTCAGAGGCTATGTTTGTCTCTAGGGACAGACCACTAGATTTGGGTTGGGAAACTGATGAAACTCTGTTATCATAATATTCCCACTACATGGTTTTCTCGGATAGACTCTCTAAAAATTCCTAAGCTTCATCAACGCTTTTTTCATGAAATCCCCTTGACACATCGATTCTAAGGAAGTTTTTGAAGAAAATCCAATCCTTCATATATGATTTGACATAATTACCATTTCTCCACATCATGGTGAGGATATTGGATAAGAAGATCCTTAATTTTATCAAAATACTTCCAGAATGGCTCTCCCGGGACTATCTTAAAGTTTTGAATATTATTTCTAAGCTTAACCATTTTGTGGATAGAGAAAATTTTCTTTAGAAAAACGGTGAAAAATTCATCCCAATTTGAGATAAAATGTGTAGGTAAGCTCTACAGGCATTTCTTAGCTTTCTCCTTCAGGGAAAATGGAATAAATCTAAGCTTAATCGCATCCTCAAATAGTTCCCTAATCTTAATTATAAGATAAACTTCCTCAAACTCGAAGATAAAGATGTAAGCGTCTTCAGTCATTTCCTAAGAATTTTGGAAGCATATTTATGTAATACGGTCTAAGCTCAAAATTAGTTCCATTTACCTCGGATAGCTTAATGCAAGATAGGATTGCACTCCTAGTTAGGTAACACATATCTTGAAGAACGGGTGGATTATGATTATCCATTTCTTTGAAAATTGGTTCAAAACAGATTAAGTGATTGGTATTATCCCTAATCCAACCTTGCATACACCAAGGCGAATTCTTTTTATTTGTTTTTTTAATCTGAAAAGAAAATTTAAGAAAAACAAAAGTTAGTTTTTTAAGGAAAACTAAAAAAAATTCTAAAAGATAATGAGAAGGAGGAGAAAGATAAAAGAAAAACCTAACTAAAACAAATCAAAAGCAATCAGCTATGTCAATCACTTCAAATTCTAGAATTAATCCTAAACCCAGCTAGATCAGCTCCTAACCAAAAACTCCCTTAGCGAAAAGATTGAAGTTTACTCGGTCAATTAGCCACGTAAGGATAGTACTAAAGGGAAATCAAAGATCAATTAAGTACCTCGTTCCTTGCGGAGCGTTTTCGTAACCCTTAAACCTTGCCTTAGACACCAACGGATTCAAGTAAACTTAAACATGTTCACTTGGATTTTTGTTTCTTAATTAGCTCCAGTCCTTAGGGGATAACATCTAATGAGTTTTAAAAGGCTTGGGTTTGTGCAGTGAGACATTAGTGATTTGTGGGCTAAGAAAAGGATGATGAAATCTCTCACCTTATCTTGATTAGGGGTTTTTCCCTTAAGAATATTTTCAAGTGAGTGTCAAATCAAGATGCTCAAATCACTTTGGTGAATTCCTACTATTATATGCAATGCAACCCTAGGAATTAAAAGCAACTATAAAAGGATGAAAAAAATAAAATCTTTTTATTTTTTAATTAAGGTCAACAATCAAACAAAGATGAGAAAGAGAGCTCTTGTTTGAATTTATTATCTTGTTAGTAAATGTCCAAGTGGAGGGTGAATTTTATTATGATCGACAAAAGTATAATTTTTTTAAAGATCCTAATTGTTTCTACTTGTGAGAAACTAACTAAAGAGGTGGAATTGAAAATACTAGAAAGAAGTGTTACCACAAGCATATTTTCATTCTTTGATCTCCAATCCTTGACCTTAAATCTTTAAAATGGTTCTTTCACAAGAAAACACACAAATTAAAGAACCAAAATAGAAAAATCCTACTTATTAGCACCTTCCTCGGCAATGGCGCCAAAAACTTGATAGGGTAAAAATGATAACCAAAAGTTACAAATGCACAACTATCAAGTTATAGTATAGAAAAATGTCAAATCCCACGAGAAATGTGTCATAGGAATTAATCAAAAGTGATTCTTATATTGCGTGTGTGACAATTAAGCATCATGAAAGTGTGATTTGTGGAGAGATAAAGAGAGTGGTTGTGAATATGTGCAAATAAAAATAAAATAAGATTGTGAGGGGAGAGAGAGTTAAAGGAAAATAAAATCAAGAAAGAAAAAATCAAGAATAAAGGAAAATCAAGAAAGAGGAAAATCAAGCAGTAAAAGATGGAGGATTCAATTAAAGATATTAGGAATCTAGAATTGAATTCACTAACCAATTTACTATTATCATTCAAGCAAAATTAATACTCATGAAAAGAACAACAAATAGATAGTAATTCTTGAATTCATTAGCATACCATATCCTACCATTCAAGGCAAGCATAGGTTATCCAATTTTTCTTTTACCAATTAGTTCTCTAGTTAATTATCCTAAGCATGATCATTTTAAACACAAAAGAATAATCCACAAATTAAAAAGATATTAAACTAGTTTCTTATAATTCTAGAATTCCTACAAGAATTTAGTTTCACATCTTAGAAAATGAAACAAAGAAATAAAATCTATAGTAAAGAAAATAAAAGAAAAAGAATGAAAATAAAGACAAGTGCAAGAAAATAGAATCTAAGCTATGCAAGAAAATAAATCTATACTACAAAGTAAAGACATGAAAGTAAGTGCATCAAAATAAATCTAAAACAAGAAAAGAAAATTATTACAAGATAAAAGATAAAAGATAAAAGAGAACATTTACATTCCAAGAGGGTTCTAGCCTCTTGATGAAGGCAAATCTTCATCTTAATTTTCATCATAATCATCTTCATGATCAAACAAAGAGAAGAAAAGAAAAATATGAAGAGGTGAAAAAAAAATTCTTTTATTAATTACAACAAAAAGTTATAATTTTAGAATGTCTTCTTAATTAAGAGTAACTCTCCTCTCCAAAAAAAAGTTTTTACAAAATTTTTCACACCCTAACCCCTCACTTTCTACCCCTATTTATAGCCTACAGCAATGAATAAGGACCCTTGGATGAAACTTGGAGAACAAGAATTAAAATTTGCCACAAATCTATTTTAGTCGACTACCAATCAGTTGGCCGACCGATTGACCATTCGTTTGGCCGACCGATTGGTTCTCGGCAGATTAGTTTTTTTATTGATTTCTTGACCCGATTTCTTCATGGATCATTGAGCTTTCTTGGCCTTCTTTTGTCCTCATATTTGGGCTTCAATAAATGGTAGAAAATAAGGAAGTTAGAGTCTTTTTGGCTTTTATTCTTAATTCTTCATTAACCTACACATTAAAATAAAACATATTATTAGTGTTATATTTATTGATAAAAATAGATAATGATGGCATAAAAAATGTTATTAAAATGTGATTATCAACCATTATCAAGCTTATGAAAAAAATCGTCTCTTCTAACAAATGAGATTGGGATGAAAAGCTCGGAGAGTGTCTATGGGCCTATTAGAGAACAATTTGCATTTCAATAGGCGCCATGTCTTTTTCCTTAGTATATGCATGTGAAGCCGTAATACTATTGGACATTCAGATGGCATCATTAAGAATCACTCTGACTAAGGAATACCATCAAAAGCGTCTCGAAGAGCTAGAGGTACTAGATGACTTGAGAGTCAGAGCTTAGTAATAAATTGAGATCTACCAGTCACGGATCTCGAGAGCCCTCAATACAAGATTCAAGGAGTGATTCTTTAAAGAAGGTGACCTAGTCTTAGATGTTCGTCGACCTATGGTCATGACACCCAAGACTAATGGAAAATTCTAACCCAAATGGGAAGGCCCATTTGTAGTAGAGATAGTTTACTCAAATGGAGCATATCTCCTAATTGACCCAAATGGTAATAGGCTTATGGTGCTAATCAATGATAACTTTTTTAAAAAATATTACTGTTGATTTCTAGCCGCTATTATCTCCCACAGAGATTTTAGTCATGTTTAAGTTTCATCCTCTAACCGTAAATATTGATCATCCTGATCTAAAATCCCAATCAAACTACCCAACGAGTCATCAAGTTAACACTACACCTATGCTTGACTCCAAATCCCCAACGAATCATTAAGTTAACACCACACATTTGCTTGACTTCAAATATATTACCACTATCATGTTAACATTACATCTCTAAATGGTTTCCACCCCAATGATCTGATCGTCAACATTACACCTCTGTTGGGCCCTTTCGTCGACTGACTAACATTTCACCACTGTTGGCTTGTTTTTTTAAATTCGACCAGTTAACATTACACGTCTGTCAATTTTCTTTGCCAAAAAAATCGATTAATTAATATTACACTACCACCAATTTTCTACCGCTAAGTTAACACTACAATTCCCAATGGTAGTCATCTCTTGGACTCTTTCGAACATAACTGGTTAACATTACACCTTTGTCGGTTGTCCTATTTGATAAGTTAACATTATACCTCTATCAATCTTCCTTCAAAAAGTGACTGGTTAACATTACACCTCTGTTGGTCATTTCACTTGGCACATTAACATTACACCTCTGTCAAAATTTCTTAGTACTATTATTTTAACATTACACATCTGAACAGTACTAATTCTACAAACCTGATATGTTAACATTACACATCTATCGATCTCTCCTAACCTCCAATGGGATTATGAGGTTAAATTGTCTCCTAACCTCCAATGGATTATGAGATTAAACTACTTCCTACCCTCCGGCTCGTATATGAGGTTAAACTGCTCTCTACTCTTCGATTGATATACTAGTATACATTATTTCTCCATGCTCCAACACCTTAAGAGCTTAAACTCTATAGACTCCAACGGGTACATGAGTATAAACTATTTTCTGCACTCCAACTTCACAAGAGCCTAAACAGTTGACACCACGAATCTCCCTAGCTTGGTCGAGATGATAGAACACTCCAACTACATACGAGTATAAACTATGGTTAAATATTCGGCTAAGCTCCAAATAGGTATGCCAACATCCGGCTACACTCCAACAACAACGCTAACATCCGGCTACACTTCAACAGTAATGATAACATCCGACTACACTCCGACAATTATACTAACATTCAGTGGCACTCCAGCAGTTATGCCAATATCTAACTACACTCTAGATGTTATGCCAATATTCAGCTACACTTCAATAGTTGCACCAATATCTAGCTATGCTTCAATAGCTATGCCAACATTCAGTCACGCTCCAGTAGCTACGCAAACATTCGGATACATTCCAGTAGCTTCGCTCCAATTATCGGTTCCAAATACAAAATTGGATGGAATCTCAACAACAAACACTTCAAAATGCAACCTCGCATTCAACCAAGATGAGTTCAACAATAAAAAGCCATGTTCAGCAATATACCTCTAGCATCCAAGTGGTCAAATGGAGATATGTTCAGCCTAAGAAAGACAACCAAAGCTACGTTCATTAGTAAACCTCCGATGATTATCCAAAGTACTTCGTTCCCTATTACAAGTTTGAATACAGGATCATAAAAACTTTAGGGTGTCTTGTAGTTGGTTAGAATATATTCCATTAGACCAATGCTAAGTCCAAGTGTAAGAAATGAATAGCCATGGGCTAAACACTTTAGATGGGCTCAAGCATCAGCCTATTGTAGGCTACAACAAAGATCACATGAGAACATGACTACATCCAAGCTAAAGACGACATGAGCTTGAGTCAATCCTCAAATTAGACTCATGGACGAGTCAAAAGGCGTCCTCAAGTCAGATTTTGAGTCCAGGTCAAAAAGTGTCTCCAGTACAGACTCTAGCCTGAGTCGAAAGGCGTTCTCAAGTCGGCCGAGTCATTAAATGAGCTCAAGTCAGACTCTGAGTCAAATCTAAACTTATCAACAAAGCTCGTCCAAGCCAAAGTGAAGCTCGCCCAAGCCATAAGGAAGCTCGCTTTCAAGACCAAGTCAAAGTGAAGCTTCAAGTGAAAATTCACCTAAAATGAGCTTTGTCTAAATAGTCCACGTAGGCCACACAACAAAGTTTGCTGAAGGTATGGTGAAGTTCGTTGAAGCTGCAGTGAAACTCGTAGAAGTCTCAGCAAGGCTCGCTAAAGCAAGCTTTGTCTAATAGCCCATGTGGACCATGTCACCCACATCTTAAAAAAAGTGGACTACCTCCATTTTGGCGAAGTATGCTCATGGCCGTTATTGGCGAACTTCGCCCATGGCCGTTATTGGTAAACCTCGTCTATAACTATTTTCAGAAGCTACTCTTAAGAAAACGGTTCACCCTACTAACTCGTCCATTTAATGGGAGTTAATGACCACTAACGCACCCCTTTAAAGAAGAGTTAATGACCACTAACTCACTCCTTCACGGGGAGTTAAGGCCCACTAACTCACTCCTTAATGCTTTTAAGCCTAGAAGTAGGCATGATCAACAGGAAGCAAAGGGGGGCGGAGGAAAGGTTTTGGTTTAACATTGTTCTTGTCTAGACTTCCTGCCATTGAGAAAAGAGAGAGAACGAGAGATTTAGAGGCTACATCGACAAATAGCCCAACTTACTTCCATTCTCATTGATCTTCATAGATCATTATTATCAGGTAATTATCTGGCTCAATCAATGATCCTTGTGAGAAAGGATTCATTTTCTTTAGCTAGTTATCTAGCTTAATCAACAATCCTTGTGAGAAAAAATTTGTTAATATCTCTTCGAGTTAAATAGCATCTATTTATTCAGAGATCATCAGACATGTGAAAGACTAGATAACATGCAAACACAAGAATAGAGGTGAAGATGGTATTCGGTTTCTTTTTAATATCTCTTTATCAGAAGACTGCACTATCTTCTAAGAGAATAGTAATCATCAACATCAAAAGACCTATTATCTTAGTCAGACCGTCAACTAAGTACAAGATCGATGCTCTATCGGCACACAAAAAAGAACCCAGTTTAAATAAATTTTCTTGTTTTAATTGTTATAATATGAGTTAATTGCAATAAAAAAAGACCTGAAATACTGCTCGCTACATGATAGAGGTGCCAAAATTTGTTCACTAGATCACGGACTTGTTCCCATAGTGATATTGAGGTAGAAATCATTGCAAGCACTGTCTTAAGCATTTAGAAGGTCCAGCGCCACCTGTCTACATCACTCAAGCTCTTTAAGAGGGAAGAAAAAACAAACGAAGAAGGAAAGAAAAGAGGACTGCACATATTAAGGAGGTACCACTCATCCTCTATTTATAAAGAAAGGAATCTAACGGACAATTGCCATGTGGCGTGATTGTGCTACCCAAGACGTGATTAAGTGGGCAATTAAGGGGCTTGTTTGGTGGAAAATTTTGTAGTAAAAAGAAATGAAGGAAAATTGATCTGTATTTCTTTAATCTCAATTACAATTGGATTTTCTGATACAAAAGAGAAGAGACTTAATCTGAATTCTCCCCTTTGTTTAAGTGTGGGTTCTTCACGGTGGCGATGAGATGCTTCCCTCGAATGTCCGCGTCGAGTTTGCTTCTCGTTGACGATCCGAACGTCTTGTTTCACTGGAACGATATCTTCTCCTCACGATTTGACGCTGTGGAGGACTTGTGTGGCAAGTTTGAAACTTTGAACGGTTTTATAACTCAGAGCGAGTTTAAACTCTTGTAAAAGAGTTGATTGATCTTAACCGTAATTGGTTAGACAAGCTAAGGATGAAAGCTCCAAGGAATGCTCCAGAGATTGAGCGAAGATCCCCTTTTGCTGATCTCTATATCTCCAAACTGATCCAAGTTGTGCCCCCCCCCCCCCCCAAAAAAAAAAAAAAATCCAGAGCAAGATCTCTTCTTTTGCTGCCAAAGAGAAGGATCCGAACTAAGCTGATTTTTTAGTTATTTATAGGGGATTAAGGGGTGTAACCGCCCCCTTAATTCGCTCCTAGGTGGGGCTCATGGGATGTAACCACCCCTTAAATCACTCCTGAGTGGAGTTGTGATCCCCTCAGATCGTGGAAAACGGTTTTAAAACCGTTCAGCTCGTGTTTGAACGAGTCAAACACAAAATCCGCATTCAGGCGTGAATTCTGCGTTCAAACGCGGTGTCTGGAAGCTCAGACGCAGTGTTTGGAAGCACGGAAGCAGCGTCTGGAAGCTCATTTGCAACAATTGGAAGCTGCGTTTGTAGCGATTTGGAAGCTGCGTTGGCAGTGTTAGAAGCTGCGTTGGCAGCGTTGGCAGCTGGATCTGAGCTACGTTTGCAGCGATTTGGAAGCTGTGTTGACAGCGTTAGAAGCTACGTTGGCGGCCGAACATGAGTTGCGTTGGCAGCTGGATCTGAGCTGTGTTTGTAGCGTTTGGAGCTGAATGTGAGCTGCGTTTGCAGCCAGGTTTGACCTGCGTTCGCAGTCGAATTGGTGTTGCGTCTTGATGATGGTACGCGGGGAGGACTTCCACATCTTGGTTTGAAGAGACCGTCGATTTGTAGTCTCTTTCTGTCAGAACGTTACAAAGATTGTTGTTTTATAATCTTTGCTTTAGCTCTTTGATATGTGAGAGTCGTCAGATTGTAACTCCTGATGTTGGTTGTGAAGGCTGTTGATTAGAGCTTCCATCAGTTGTCGTGAAGGTCGTCAGATTGTAACCTTCAGCGATTTACGTGAAAGTCTTCAAATTGTAGCCTTCTGGAAGTCGTCAGATTGTAACTTCCATCATCGGTGTTTGATGGGGAATCAGCTATCTATTGTGATTTTTAGACAGCCTACATGGCTGTTTGGTTGTTGTTGGTAAAGTTGTGTATTTATGACACAACTTGAAAAGTTGTTATCCACCTCATCAATTTTACTTTTATACTTTTCTTTGTTTGTTTTTTATTCCATTGGAATCATAAATTGCTTGTTTGGTTTGCAAATGTAACTTTAATTGTTTGTTTGAAAAGTGTAAAAGGTGGTCCCTACTCAAATGATCATATTGGTTGAAATTATTTTTTATTATTATTTTTGACTTTAATGTCAGCTTTCTCCTAAAATCATGTCTTTTTTTTATGAAATCACTTTACAAGCCACATCAACATATGAAATCACTTTACACTATTTTCACAACTACAAACAAACAATTAAAAGTGATGAAAGCTGACATTAGGATCTACTTTTTTACACTTTCCATCCTTTTACATGGTAAAAAACATACAACCAAACAGCCCCTAAAGGGGATGGGCATACAAACAGTTATTTCTGCACTAACGATACCACCATCTGCCCGACCTGAGTTCTCTCCATAGAATCAAAAGAATTGAAACCCTCGTTTATTAAGGAGACAATATGGACTTATATAGGCCCCTACAAACATATCAACAAATAACTCCCTAACTATATTAATATGTTAAGTCCCTTAGTCAGACAATCTGCTGCCTGATCCTTAGCTAAAACATGACTTAGCTCCAGTAGTTCACTGTCCAATTTCTCTTTGATGAAGAACCTATCGATCTCGATGTGTTTGGTTCTATCATGTTACACTGGGTTATTAGCAATACTGATGGCTGACTTGTTATCACACCACAGCTTCATCTTTGCTCCTTGATCCAGCTTCAGCTCCACCAGTATACTTTTCAACCACAATAACTCCGCAACTCCCAAGGCCATAGCTCTATACTCTGCTTCAGCTGTTGATATCGCCACCACTGACTGTTTCTTGCTCTTCCACGAGACCAAGTTGCCTCTTATAAAGATACAATATCCTGAGGTGGACCTCCTGTCATCAGCACAGCTAGCCCAATCGGAGTCACAATAACCCTCAATGCTCATATGTTCATTCTTCCTGAAGATTAGCCCTTTTCTAGGGGCACTCTTCAAATACCTTAGAATCTGGTACACTATGTCCATATGACCCTTCCTTGGATCATGCATGTAGCGACTCACCACGCTCACTGCAAAAGAGATATCGGGACGTGTGTGACTCAGATAGATTAACCTGCCCACCAGCCTTTGGTATCTATCACGATCAACTGGTTCTCCAGCTTCAGTACTCAGCTTGAACTTCTGGTCGATCGGTGTAGTTGCAGGTTTGCACCCTAACATCCCTGTCTCTTTGAGAAGATCTAGTGCATACTTTCTCTGGGATAGGACGATCCCCTCTGCTCCTCGAGCTATCTCTATTCCAAGAAAGTATCGAAGCAAGCCAAGATCTTTCACCTTGAATTCCTTACCCAGTCTCACTTTGAGTTGGGCAATCTCCTTCTCATCATCCCCTGTAATAATCATATCATCCACATATACTGCAAGCATGGTGATGTGACATTCACTCCGTCAAAAGAACACGGTATGATCGGTATTAATCTGCTGGTATCACATACCTATCATAGCCCGTTTGAATCTGCGGAACCAACCACGGGGAGATTGCTTCAGGCCATAGAGAGACTTCTTCAATCTGCAGACTTTGCCTACTATCTGATCTATGTTGAATCCTGGTGATATTTCCATGTATACCTCTTCCACCAGATCTCCATGAAGGAATGCATTCTTCACATCTAGTTGGTGTAGCTTCCATCCATCATTTACTGTCAGAGAGATCAAGGTCCGAACAGTGCTCATCTTCGCCACCGGTGCAAAAGTCTCATCATAGTCGATTCCATACATCTAGCTATACCCTTTTGCCATAAGACGAGCCTTATAATGCTCAACATGTCCATCTGGATTCTGTTTCACAGTGAAGACCCACTTGCATCCAACTGCTCTCTTCCCTTTTGGTAGTTTTACTAACTCCCAAGTGCGGTTCTTCTCAAGAGCCCCTAGCTCTTCGTGCATCACCGTTTTCCACTTTGGGTCCTTCTTAGCAACCTGCCAATTGTTAGGTACAGTAACAGAGTCCAATGATACAATGAATGCTCTATGTGCAGGATGAATATCGGAATATGATACAAACTAGGCAAGATCCCATCCATATCTATCGGGAGGATTTCCCGCATTACTACGAGTAGTCCTCCGTACTGATATTGGTGTGGGAGGAGAAAGGAGAGGAATGTTATCACCTTGGGATGAATCTGGTGGTAGTGTAGGTGTCTTAGGAGTCGGGGTAGGTATTGGCAAGAGACTTGGCAGCACTAGTGGCACTGTAGGTACTGTTCCTGTAATTTACTTCTCCTTCCTACTATAGGTTAGTAGCTCCCCCTGAACCGTGGGCCTAACAACTCTTGTCTCATTTTCCTTTTCTTCTTCATTCTCCTGCTCCTCCTCAACCAATTCTCCCTCCCAAGGAATTGATACAGAAATTGATTTCTCCACATTGTTCACCGATCTCTCATCATTCTCCTCCTCTCACCTCATACTTCTAGTATTGGACGAGTTACCAACGGATGAAGTTACCTTCCGGGTGTAATATGGCTCGAGTTCTCGAAAGTGCACATCCATGCTCACAACCAACCTTTTCTCCACCGGGCTCCAGCAAACATATCCCTTCTGAGTAGCAGAATATCTCACAAAGATGCACTTCACAGCTCTAGGGGCAAGCTTCCCGACGGATGGCTTGTTGTCCTTCACAAAGTACACACAGCCAAACACATTAAGTGGAAGAATCCCACCATTATCTCCCTTCAACGTCTCACACGGAGACTTCTAATCCAGCACTCTCGAGGGCATTCTGTTGATCAGCGCTGCTGTGGTCAATACTGCTTGCCCCATAATGTTTTTTGGACATTCATAGAGATCATCATGCTTCTAGCAACCTCTAAAATATGTCTGTTCTTCCTTTCCGCTACCCCATTCTGAGCTAGTGTGTATGGACATGTTGTCTGGTGCTGTATTTCCTGAGCTGACAAATATTCTTCAAGCGCTCTGTTGTTATACTCTGTCCTATTATCCGACCTCAATACCTTCACAACTACTCCGTATTGAGTCTGAACATTCCTATAAAAATTTTGGAAGCAACCAAACACTTTGCTCTTATTTTTCATCAGGTATAACCAAATAATACGAGAGAAACAATTAATAAATGTAACAAAATACTTGTATCCATTCATAGGACTTGTGGAACAAGGCCCCCAAATATCTGAATGTACCAAGTCAAATACATGAGAACTTTTATGACCAGAACTAACATAAGAGCTTCTAGTAAGCTTTCCAAACTCACATGCATCACATACAAGTTTCTGTTTATTTGCTTTCTCAAATAAAGATGGATACAATCTACTTAAAACATTAAAGGATGAGTGTCCCAAACGCAGGTGATGAAGCATTAACTCACTCTCAGCACTCATTTTAGATCTTACTCCTGCTTTCTCTATGATTGATACCAATACTGAATCCAGTCCTTCACGATCCAGATACCACAGTCCACTACGCCATGTGCCAGTCCCAAGTCTCCGCCCTGTCCCCTTCTCCTAGAAAATCACCTTGGGAATATCAAAAGAAATAATGCATTTTAGTTGGAGGATGATAGCACTAATCGATAAAAGATTGACTGGAAAGGAAGGAGCATGAAAAACATTGGACAAAGTTACAGAACCAGTACAATCGACTGTACCCTTACCAACCACCGGCTGAAATGTACCATCAGCTGTTTGAATACTATCAGGTGATGCTAGGTGAGTATATGATGAGAACTCACTAGCATTACCTGTCACATGTCAAGACGCACCGGAGTCGACTATCCATTCTGATGATCTGTCGGGAGACATAGAAGCAAGAGCATGTATGTCATCAGTACCTTTGGTCGGATGAGCATAGGTAGCAGTGTTGCCTCTGACGAAGAACGAAGTGGATGCCTCCTCAGTCCCACTCCTCAAGTCTCCATCCCCTACACTTTCTGCTTCCTCCTGAGTATCGCCAGGAGTGCATGATCCTCCTCAGTAAAGACCATCTCAGCTTCTTCTTCTCCCTCTGCTACCATCAGATTCGCCCGGTTGCCTGCTCCTCTTCCACCTCGTCGACCCCTACGGCCACGACCATGACCCCGAACTGTCCACGTCCACCCGAATCTCCTTCCTTAGGTAGCTTGGTGCAAGCATGCCTTAGATGACCTACTACACCGTAGTTGTAACACTACCGAGTCTCTCCCTGGATCCAGTGTTGCTAGAGGTTGCCAGTGCTGACTTCACCACAGGAAGTCCACCTGTCCCCGCCTGCCACCGAATGCGAGTCTCCTCCTGGGTCATAGCCGAGACAGCCTCCTCAAGCGTGGGAATCTTCGGCTGAGCTAGCAGCAATGTAATTGGCTGAGCGAACTCTGATGTCAATCCCTTGAGAAACATCATAGTCCTCTCCTGTAGAAAGGCCTCCCGTTCTTTACATCTCAGGTTCTTGCAGCTCGCCCGAGGTGAGAAGTGATCATAATCTAGCCACAGCCGCTCCAACTCTGTGGCATATTCCTGTACAGTCCTATCTCACTGGACTGTGGCATCGATCTCTCCCTTAATCTGGAACACCCTCGGGTTATTCCCCACTCCATCATAGGTCCTTCTCAACTTTTTCCAGACGTCCTTCACCTTCTCAATGCCATCCACTGTGGCGGCGATCGACTGGACTAACGAGTTGAGGAGCCAGATGTATACCAACATATGAGTGGACTGCCACTCATCTCTTCCCTCCGAGTCCTCATCCGGCTCTGTCGCCTCTCCTGTCAAGTAACCCTCCAGGTTCCTCCCTGCAAGGGTTTATCTCACCCGCCGCGACCAGCTCAGGTAAGTACTCGGTCCATCAAGCTTCAGATCGATGGTCGGAAGCTCCAACTTCTTAGATGGTTTTATCGCGCTCTCACCAGCCGACAACGTCATCAGCTTCATCAAAGTTGACACCTCCACAGGTTCAACTTTTTGATGATCTCCTCCATCGATCAGGCTTCAGACCCAACACCTGTTCACCTTCTCTTCCGACCATTGTTGTGTGTAGTGAAAATTTTAGCAGCACCTCTGCTGCACAACAAGAGTAAGATCTCAAACAAATTCTCATTTCTCAAAGGAAACAAGAATAAAAAATAGTGATATATCTCATCGCCGTGAGATATATACTTTCCTGTCATCAGTTCGAGGACTGAATCGAGGGAATCCATGCCAAACTCTAGGTTTGACATGGTGCAGCAAGGGGGGGATTCGACCAAGGGTAGTGGTGTTCGGTCAAAGGGTTTGGGGGGGTTCGGTAGCAGCGAAGGGGGGGTTTGTCAGGGTCT
>BQKN01065552.1:535209-577773 GCA_022839385.1 Asparagus kiusianus | reverse complement strand
CATCGGGGTTTGAGGAGGTCGGAGGGGTCTGAGGGGGTGTTCGTCGATGGAGGGAAAGGGGGGGTTTCGGCCCGGAAAACAGAGGGGGGTGTGTTTGGCTCGAAAAACAGAGAAGGGGGTGGGGGTTCGGCCCAGAAAATAGAGAGGGGGGAGGTTTCACGGTGGCAAAACCAGAGAGGGGGGAGGGCGGAGGAAGAGGGGGGAACCGGCGGCAAACCAGAGAGGGGAGGGGGGCGGAGGAAAAGGGGGGGACAGTGGCTAGGGTTGGCTCTGATACCAAAAAGAATTGAAACCCTTGTTTATTAAGGAGACAATATGGGCTTATATAGGCCCCTACAAACACATCTTACAAATAACTCCCTAACTATATTAATATGTCAACAGAATCGCAAGGAGCACGCAGTTGGCTCACACTAAATGTCTACAAGGTGTGTGATCCGCATGTGCCCGGTTCACAAATAGTTCGTGGATGCGGACATATGCAACAACGAACAACTAAGAGATTATGCATAGTGATAGGTGTTAGGTCTCATGTTATGAGCCTACATCTTCTAATCTTGTTTTGATGATTACAAACAATTCCTAATATTGTTTGTCTAGTGTTTATGTTTCCTATTAGGTATTCTAGACAAACAATGTGTTGGAGGATGGATGGAATTGCGCTTCAACGATCATATCCAAAGGAGGTTGGCGGAATGTCGGTGAAGCAATGCTATTCAAGTTAAAGATCCAAGATCTCGCTTCATCCGCACGTGTACCAAGTCAAGCTTATTGAAGATCAAGTTTGCTTGGGTAAATAGTTTAGGTTTTATATTATGTGTGTTAGTACTCTAAGCTCAATATATTATACACACACATTATATTGGTTTTCATGTATATATATAGTTTCATATATACATATATGTTTGGTTTCCATGTATATATATAGGTATATATATATATACATAGTTTTGAGTTTTCATGTTCATAAATATGAGATTACACATTTCATATTTATTATTGTGTTTTTGGTTTGTATGGTTTATAGACTTAGCAACGATAGTTTATACTTTTTATCAAGTCTATAAAATCAGTTTACAAAGTTTCAAAACTTGGTTTATGTCAAAACATCATAATTCAAATATCTCATGTTCTCATGTTTTGGACATATTTGCAAAATAATGATATTTTAGTTTTGGGAAGTGATATTCCAAAAATTCCTTTTGTAACATGTTCATTTACATGTTTATAAACATTTCCCAAAGTTTTATAATTTTTAGAATTTATTTGATATTTTTAAACCCTGTTTTAAGTTGACATGTACTGTTTAAAACAGGCTGTGTACATGTCATGAGTCGACTCATGAACAGTGCTGAGTCGACTCATAAACTGTTGTGTAGTTTGCATTTTGTTTCTGACGAGTCGACTCACAATATCATGAGTCGACCCGACAAGTTGAGTCGACTCATGCCTGTCATAAGTCGACTCATAAAGTGTTCTGGAATTTGGTTTTTGTTTCTGCTGAGTCGACCCATGACCTCATGAGTCGACCCATGCATGATGAGTCGACTCATGAAATTTATGAGTCGACCCATAAGCTGTTTTTTGGCCTGTAACGGTAACTTATGAGTCGACTCATGAACAGTGATGAGTCGACCCATAACACTGTAACGGCTAGTTTTTGGCTGAGTTGTTTTTTGGTTTTTTGGTCTTTTTGCCTTGTTTCTCTTGGCTTTGGGGTTCCTATAAATACCCCCACATATCCTCAGTTCTAAAAAATGAAGAGAATGTTTTAACAAAGTTTTAACAAGGGTTTAAGTTTTGTTTAAGTGTGTTTAAAAGCTTTTAAGCATTTTCAAGAGTTTGGTTTTGTGGAGCAAATTTCACAAGAGCAAGTGGAGATCATCTTTGGTGTTTGAGCATTCATTCTTCTCCCTCTCTCTTGTCATCTATAGAGAAGTTTCCTTAAACTCAATTCTAGTATTTTATAAGTTTGTTCTTATTTCATAAGCTAGACTTCATATTGAGTTTATATTATTTTATCTCTTTGTTCACACACAACCTATTGAGCTTATTGTATTTTCATACTTAGTATAATTTGGGTTGTGGGATTGTGTGACTTAGAGTGTGAGCCTACATTGTGTTCTCATCTATTGTAGAGAACGATTTATTTGTATTAAGCCTTCATTGTGAGATCACTTGTATTACACTAGTACACCAAGAGGAGTGTGTGGTGAGAGACGGGGTTGTCCCAAGAGTAGTGGTGTCGGTAGCCTAGAGAGAGGTGATAATTCCGAGCACTTGAGGGAGACACGGGCTAGAGACCAACACTTGAGGTTGTGATTAGTGTAGTTACATTGTGTGGATTGTAGAGTTTTCGGTTAGCTAGAAAACCGAGTGTGTAGAGAAGTTCCGGCTTCCAAACCGGGTGTGATAGTGGAGATCTCCTCGAGGTGAGGAGCGGGGACGTAGGTCAGGCGGACCGAACCTCGTGAACATATCGTTTTGTTTGTGTTTGCATTGGCGTACTTATTTTCATATTTATATTGCCTTTGTCAATTGCACATTGTTTATATTCCCACTATCTTATTTTGTTTGTTTCACCCTTGCATTAGTTGTATATCCTTGCATATATATCTTGTCATATATCATACTTGCTAGGATATTTGTTAATTAGTTTTTAATTTGGCATAAATCGGATTAGATTAGCATAAACCCTATTCACCCCCCCTCTAGGGTTCCTTCCTAGTGGCATAAGGGTACTTTCAATAGGTTATTTGGTTGTACTCACCAAAACCAAAAGGTTACTATGCAATAGAAATCATTCATAACATATGACAACATAAAACGATCGAAGCATCCAAAATCTAAACAAGCCGAGTGGAACATTAAAACAACTTCATCTCATTAAGAGTCCACAACGTGATTACAAACACTGAGTCCTAAGAGCTAGAAATTAGTAAAATTAGAAAGACATACATAAGCAATAGAAGAAAAACAATGATGGTAGCTAGTCGCTATGCGGAGTCCTCGGTGCTTGTAGAGGTGAAGCTCCTACTTCTTAACCCTCATCTCTAGTGTAAAACCCCGTAAATTTTAAAATATTATAAAAAGTAACATTAAATGAGTTTCATTATGATAAATATCATTTATTGATGAATGAGTACGTTAGTAATCGATTGAGATCGATTAAGTATGTATATAAGTGTAAACGAGTGAAAACATGCACGGGTGCACAAAACCTGTAGGCTAAATTTTGTCTCTGGCCGGTCGACTAATAACATGGCATCAGTCGACCGATAGGAGCTGGCCGGTCGACTGATGCCAAGTGATTAGTCGACCGACAGGCATCCAGAATTCAGATAGGATTTGGTTTCGGGTCTTATTGTTTTGATTCGGGTTTGCCTGAATATATATGAGTATATATACCCAAAAAATCTCTTTTTCTTCATATTTTCATGTGAATAAAAGCCACCCTATTCCCTCAAAAACCCTAGAGTTTATTTTGGTAAATTTTGAGAGCTTTGAGAAGTAAAATCAAGAGGAGGACGAGATCGTGGCTTTTCGACGAAGGAGGATCGTGCTTTCTTGCATATTTGGGGAGTCCAGCTTGTTTTGAGGCGAGTTTCATCTCCTCCAAACCAATCCCCCATTTTTAAATGTTTGTATTTAGTTTTGTCGGATATCTAAACCTTGTTTATGTATAAAGATCATATCTTTTGAACCGTATGATATAAAGATCTAATCTTTTTGATTTAAAAAGATATAAAACAGATTTCCAGATGTGTGTTTAAGTTTTGAACGTGATTTAATGTGAATTTTGATTAAAGTTATATGTTTCATGATGATCTTACACATATGAACATGTTAGGTTTTTAATTTTATTCCAAAATTTGTATTCATGATTTCATGTAATAGAATAAACCCTAATATACCTTAAACAAGTTTAATACATGAGTTTCATTAAAAAGTTTTGATTTTTGTTGAATAGTTGAGAATACATAACTTCTTCAAAGAATCTGGATTTTTGCGTCGGTCGGTCGACTGATCATAGGAGATCAGTCGACCAATGTTGACAATCGAGGCTTTTGTTTTGTCTCTGATCGGTCGACCGGGCATGGGCCACCAGTCGACCGATGAGGGTTGTTTATGCACGTCATATGCATGTCATCAGTCAACTGATGGCATAGGATTGGTCGACTGGTTTGGGCTATTTTGTGCATCTTAGTTTTATTTCACGTATTTTGTTTACACACATGAAGTACAAGTCGCACATCGAGATACGTGCGCCGCATACGAGGGTACATATATTGGAGCTTGAGCACGCATGAGCATTTGGAGGTGTGTAACTCTATATTTTGATTTGTCATGTTAGAGGGTGACGCATTTTGCATTTCATGATAGTTTGGATGCTTGAGTGGGTTAGTTGGTATATCGTAATAAGACCGTGGTAGACTACACTCAAGGTGGTTTGTTGGTATACTGCAATGAAACCGTAGTAGACTACACTCTGTTGTGTATCATTGTTTTTCAGAATAGGGTGATATGCCTATTTCTACAAGACGATTGAGTAAGGTAGGTGATGTCATATGATATTGTGAGCGCCTTACAAAAGCATCGTTGTTTCTGATAGATGATTACATAGACTGCATTCATGCTCCCATGATATTTACCCCGAGAGTAGAGTATAAGACTGAGGTTGTCATACACAACATATTCTATGTGAGTTATCCTTGATCGGAATATTATTCTTGTGACTGTGCTACCTACCCGAGGGTAGTGTGAGGTATTTGATATGATTTGTATTGGATGAGGTTTATTGTTCTTTTATTTATTGTTTTAATCATAGGATTTGGAGTTGGTATTTAGCAATTCATAATTTGAGATACGATGTATATACATGAGGGTTTTCTTGTTTGGATTATTTCGCTTGACATACCCATTCTCGTGTTGTGAATTTCTAAATATCAAATTTTCGTTTAGTTCAGGATAGATGTTTAATATATCTATATGTATTAACTACATTTTTATACTC
Source organism: Asparagus kiusianus (assembly GCA_022839385.1). Classification (NCBI taxonomy): domain Eukaryota; kingdom Viridiplantae; phylum Streptophyta; class Magnoliopsida; order Asparagales; family Asparagaceae; genus Asparagus; species Asparagus kiusianus. The sequence continues at coordinate 572,759 of BQKN01065552.1, read as the reverse complement.
CTAACCCCCTTCCCCCTGAGGGCGATGGAGATGACCTTGCTAACTCTTTGACGCTCGTTAATTCTATCTTTTTTAGGCAGCAAGTCAGGCGCACGGAGAGTCATAGGTTGTTGGAGATACAGTTTATCTCACCGTCATACATTATTAGTAGTTATTTAGTGTTCCATAGAAGTTATGGTTTATTTTCGGACTTTTAGAGTTGTATTTCATTTTGGAATGATGAGTGCCTTAGTGCTATTTCATTTGAATATATGTATTGAGATATTTCATATTTGTTTTAGTTTATCAGTTGTACTTCATTTTATTCAGTTGGAACATGATTATACTATTTGGATATCTCTGTCCTTTATCATGTTCATTGCATTCTTATCTTTATTTTATTTTCTTTGTACCTACACTTGATTATTGTTGGTTCCACTAGAGAGATATTTTTGTGATCGTGAAATATATTATTGCACAGTGTGGGTGCATGACAGGTTTGACATCTTTGGGTTTACCTTGGACTGTAGCCTTAAGTGAAATCAGGGGCGTCACAGTCGGTATCAGAGCTCTAGTTCCAGCATCCTTAGGATATTCCTGTGTCAAATTGTGGAGCTAGGATAGAGTTTCCTAGGGTTCATGTATAGAGTCCGCTAGGAATTCCTAGATTGAGTGAGGACGTTATACGTATAACTCAAAAATTACGAATTTTTTTATGATAACTATCTTACTTTGATTACAAAGTATGCTGTGAATGATATGTGATACAATTTACCTATTGTTATATGTTTGTTATTTTGTTTGGGGTCTTATTTACTGTGTCTTATAAGCTCTCCTCCAGAAATTTTAGATGTTAGGAAGAGGACGTAGTCGTAGAGGAAGTCGTGCTCAGGGAGCTGGGCAAGCTGATCCAGAGCCCGAGCCACAACAGGCTCCATGGTATCTGATCGACCTTATAGCACTGCTTGTAGCCCGGTTAGCAGCGATTGAGGAGCAGATGGAGAATTAGGTTCCGCCAGTGACACCATCTCCAGTGATGCCTCCACCATCAACACATGTGCCTATTGCAAAGGAGTCGCCAGCAGTTACACCACCACCAGCTGTTGGTAGGTCCGCAGAGCAGGAGGCTTGGCTCCATTTGGTGGAGAGATACCAGAAGATGAGGGCGCCAGAGTTTCAAGGCACGCCGGATTCACTTGCAGCTCATAAATGGGAGAAGGATGTAGGGAGCATTCTAGAGATGCTTGGCATTGATTCAGTCCAGAAGCAGAGGTTGACAGCTTTCAGCCTTAAGGGCAATGTCGGAGGGTGGTACCGACTTCAGTTCACACCGGAGCAGCGTATGACACTCACGTGGGAGGATTTTATTTATTTCTTTGATGAACAATATGTATTATCCACGACAAAAGCCGGGAACGACTGGCTCATATATTTTTTATGGGGCTTCGCCCGAGCTTACATCGCTATTTAGTGTCTCGACATTTTCATTCAGTGTGGGAGGTAGCTAATGCCGCTATATCATAGGAGACTGAGACGGCAATGTTCCAGAAGGACAAGGAAGAGAATGCTAGAGAAGGATAGACTGGAGATAAGTGCAAGGGCAAGAGACCATTTTTAAGGACCCGGAGGACCATAACAGTATGGTAAGGGTTCACAACAGCAGAAGCAAGGCCCTCATAAGAAGGGACCGCATCAGGATCAGAGGGCCTCACAGCAGCGCATATTTTAGGGTACTTGTTTTCACTGCCACAAGTTCGGACATAGGGCCGTCGAATGTCGCAGTGCACTAGCATGAGGGTAGCAAGGCAAGAATCAAGGTCAGCAGTAGAACCGAGTACGGGGTCGAGGTCAGGGCCAACAGCTGAGACTAGAGGCACCGCAAGCAGTTTTGAGGATTGAGGGCAGGTCTGAGCCATTCAGGAGATTCCGTAGGGACATATAGTCCTATATACCGCAGATCCTTCAGCGCAGCAGTCCACAGCTTCGGGCAGAGTGTATGCAGTCGTACCGCATGATCATGGTGCGAGCGAGGCCGTAGTGGAAGGTATGTTCCTTATGAACTCCTTCCCAGCCCGTATTCTTTTCGATTCAGGAGCTTCGGATTCTTTCATCTCGTATGCATCCATGATTAGGCTCCAGCTAGTTGCACAACCTTTAGACTTTCTGTTATTAGTTTCTACCCCTTTGGATGAGGTGTCTCTATTAGAGAGTATCTGTAGGAGATGCATTATCAGTCTAGACGAGTCCGAGTTCATAGTTAATTTGATCGTCTTGTGCATGTCCAAGTTTGATGTGATTCTTGGTATGGATTGGCTATCTTCCTACCATATCAATATCGACTATTTTGCAAAAACAGTCAGCTTGCGAGTGTCCGATAGGACCGAGTTAGTTGTAGCGACATCACAGGGCAACCAGTTTGCGAAGTTATTTCTGGCATACGTCGAGGAGGTGTTGTTTTGAGATCAGAGTGTTGATTTGTGCGAAACCAGAGTCATCTCAAACTATCAGGATGTCTTTCAGGACATACCTATATTGCCTCTAGTGAGAGAAGTTAAGTTCTGCATCGAGTTATAGCCGGGCACAACATCGATCTCCAGTGCACCTTATCGTATGGCACCTGCTCAGATGAGAGAGTTACAGATTCAGTTAGAGGAGCTCATTGCTCATGGTTTTATTCATAGGAGTCATTCTCCATGGGGAGCACTAGTCCTCTTCGTGAAGAAGAAGGGATGACAGCATGCGTTTATGCATAGATTATCATGAGTTGAATAAGGTCACCCTCCAGAATAGGTATCCACTACCAAGGATTGATGACCTATTTGACCAGTTGCAGGGAGTGCAGTGTTTCTCAAAGATTGATCTTCAATCTGGTTATCATCAATTGTGTGTTCGGGAGATAGATATTCCCAAGACCACCTTTTTGACTTGATATAGATCTTTTGAGTTTCTAGTCATGACATTTGGGCTAACTAATGCACCAGCCGTATTCATGGATTTGATGAACTTGGTTTTTCGTCCATATCGGGACCAGTTCATGATTATTTTTACTGACGACATCCTCATCTACTCGCAATCGAAGGCCGAGCATGAGCAACATCTTTGATTAGTATTGCAGACTTTGTGGGAGCACTAGTTATATACTAAGTTTAGCTAATGCGAGTTTTCGCTATCAGAGGTTAGATTTTTGGGCCATGCCATTAGTAAAGAGGGCATTGTAGTAGATCCAGGCAAAGTAGAAGCCGTTCTTGATTTGGAGCCGTCGAATATCATGACAGATATTCATAGCTTCTTGGGTCTTGCCGACTATTATAGAAAATTCATCCAGGACTTTTTAAAGATTGCTACTCCACTGACACGCCTTACGAAGAAGGGTGTTCAGTTTGCTTAGGGGCTAGAGTGTCAGAAAGTCTTTGAGACATTGAAAGCTAAGTTGACTACAACACCAGTGTTGATCATCCCTAGCATCGATAAGACTTTTATTGTCTACACGGATGCATCGTTATCAAGACTAGGAGGCGTTTTGATATAGACTCAGAGAGTAGTTGTGTACATTTCATGACAATTGAGGACTCATTAGCAGAATTATCACACACATAACTTGGTTTTAGCAGCGGTGGTCTTCGCACTTAAGACGTGGAGACATTATCTTTATGGAGTTTAGTTCAAGCTATTCACCAACCATCAGAACCTGAAGTATCTTTTTTCCCAGAAGAAACTCAACCAGAGACAGCGACGATGGGTCAAGTTCATTAAGGATTACGAGTTCACATTGTAGTATCATCCAAAGAAGGCGAACGTCGTAGCGGATGCTTTGAGTAGGAAGCATCACAATAGGATTTCAGCATTGATATGTTCATTATATCGAGATCTTCGCACACTCATTTTTAGGAGCTTTAGCTGTATAACCGTCGTGGACTGATAGAGTGGTCAGTGCTCAGGCAAAGGACTCTTGGATTCAAACCCGAAAGTGGGAGATTTCCAAAGAGCCCAAGGCAGATTGGACCATCGGATTAGATGGGGGCCTTCTAATGGAAGGTCGGTAAGTGGTGCCAGATAATCTGCAATTGAAGAATGATCTATTTGATGAGACACATCGCACCAGGTACATAGTGCATCCAGGCATAACCAAAATGTACAAGGACCTTGTTTGTGGAAAATTTTGTAATAAAAGAAATGAAAATTTTTTTATTTGTATTCCTTCGATCTCAATTACAATTGGATTTCCTGATTACAAAAGAGAAGAGAATGAATTTGATTCTCCGCTTTGTTTAATTCTGGGTTCTTCACGATAGCGATGGAGTTCCTCCTTCGAATGTTTGCGTCGAATTTGCTCTCCGTTGACGATCCGAACATCTTGATTCGCTAGAACGGTATCTCCTCCTCACGATTTGATGCTGTGGAGAACTTGTGTGGCAAGTTTGAAACTCTGAACGAGTTAGAAACTCTTAAAAAAGAGTTGATTTGAACCGAGAATCGGTTCTCAAGCCAAGGCCGAAGGCTTCAAGGAATGCTCCAAAGGATGAATGCTGATCTCTCAATCTATGAAGCTCCAAGATCTTCCCCTTTGCTACCGATTCTCCGATCCAAAAAGCCCGCCCCTAAACTGAATTGATTTTTAGTTATTTACAGAGGATTAAGGGGGTGTAACCGCCCCCCTTAAATCACTCCTAAGTAGGGTGTAACCGCCCCCCTTAAATCACTCCTAAGTGGGGTGAAACCGCCCCTCCATAAATCTCTCCATGATATGGTAGTGATCCCCTCAAATCGTGAGGAGAAAACGGTTCTGGAACCGTTCAAACCGTACTTGAATGAGTCAAACGCTGAAAACAACGTTTTGGGTCCGAACTCTGCGTTTTAGACCTGAAACGCAGAGTTGAGCCTGTTTTAGGCTAAAAACGTACAGGTCGCGCTGTTCAGAGATGAACTCTGTGTTTTGGACCTGGGACGCAGAGTTGGGTTCTGCATGAACTGTGCGTTGTTGTTGTCGGACGTAGACTTGGGCTCCGCATGAACTGTGTGTTTTTTAGACTTTGGACGCAGAGTTGGGTTCCGCATGAACTATGCGTTTTTGTCATTGGACGCAGAGTTGAACTCTGCATTTTAAGTCCACGAACGCAGCCACGACCTCTGCGTTTTGAATCTCAAAAGCGGTCACGACCTCTGCGTTTTGAGTTTAGAACGCGGGTATGACCTATGCGTTTTGAATCTTGGATGCAGAGGTGAGCCTCTAGTGGGCTCGGCGAGCTTCAGGCTAAGTCTAATGTTCAGATAAAGTCCAGTCTTACAGACGGACCTCATAACATAACTTGCTGTGAAGAACATGTCATAACTTTCAAATCGTAAGTCGGAATTGGACGAATTATATATGAAAATCGGCTATCTCGACGAGATGGAGCCGACCAAACCCCCCCCCCCCCCCCCGTAGGGTTCGGTTTGCTCCGTCAGTTTTACTAAATTCCTTCTGGTTTGAGAGATATCTGCTTTTTAACGTGAAGATACCGTCAATTTGTAGTCTCTTTTGCTAGAGCGTTGTAAAGATCGTCATCTTGTAATCTTCGTCTTGGCTCCTTAAAAATGTGAGAGTCGTCAGATTATAACTCCCGATGTTGATTGTGAAGGCTGTTGATTAGAGCTTCCATCAGTTGTTGTGAAGGTCGTCAGATTGTAACCTTCAGCGATCTACATGAAAGTCCTCAAATTGTAGTCTTCTGGAAGTCGTCAGCTTGTAACTTCCATCATTGGTGTTTGATGGGGATCGGCTATCTATTGTGATTTTTAGATAACCTACAGAACCCCCTCCAAAGTTTTTAAAAGTTCGCGGTTGACTGGGACGAATTTTTGAAATACTTTGGATCTTAATTCTGGTCTTGGAGCTGTTGGATCCTTATCATATAGGAGTCGTTCTTTGCACTCGCTTCGAAGGTATCTTGGTTGAAGGGATTTGCCACGCGAGACCTGTGTGAAGGTATGCGTCATAATCCTTCTTCTGGAATGCGGGGGTGGATCCTGCGTTTTGAACTTGGGACGCGGGTCTCACCCTTACGTTTTTAATTTGGAACTGGGGTGTGACCTCAGCGTCGTGGTTTTTGTAACGCGGGTCTGACCTCGGCGTTTTGACTTGAGACGTGGAGGTGGGTTTCATGTATTTTTGACTTAGTCTTTGAGACTTGTCTTTAGCTCATCTGTTTCAAATCTCAGCTCATATCCATTAAGCTGGTGGGCCTACAAACATGCATAGGATTTTTGGCAAACCCTCAGCCATCAACGGATTTGATAAGCCTTTACCGACTACCGTTTGAGTCGGGCTAGTATGTGAATTATTTGAATCTGTTTCACATGTAATGTTGTGCTAAGAGAGTGAAGCCTCTTAGACTTGATGCTATGATTTTGAATACATAGACTTTGTCATTTTTACAGGAAAAGACTAACCGGCAACGCGTGTTAGGCGTAGGCTTATCTCTAATTAGGGATCGAGATAAAGTCCCCCATGCGTGAAAGTCATGGATTTTTGGTGCTACGATGTTGAATACGTAGGCTTCGTCACCGTTTCTTTCTGTGTTACTTAAAACACTGAAAGAAAGTTAAAAGTGCCAGAGGTGTAGTATTAACTTGGCATGAATTTTCACTTAGAGTGAAATTTCAAAAATTTTCTTTATTATTACTAGGATAATTCCAGAAAATCTTTAATCCGCTGGGGATTTTATAATAAAAACTTGCTATTCTTGTTGAAAAAGGATTAACAAGTTCATTAGGGGGTTTGACTGTTAGAGGTGTGATGTTAACCGAACAGTATTTTATGGGCTTATCGTTCTATTGAAGAGAGTCATTAAACTGATTTGGTCATCAGAGGTGCGATGTTAACTTGACAGGTTTGTAGACCTATCGCTCTATTGAAAAGAGTCGATAAGTTGATTTGGTTGTCAGAGGTGTGATGTTAACGTGACAGGAAGATGTTGCGATCAAGACAACTTTGAGGACTTATCATCCTATTGATGAGGATTGATAAGTGGATTCTGTCAGAGGTGTGATATTAACGTGATAGGATTTTTCTGGACCTATCGATCTATTGAAGAGAGACGATAAGTTAATTGTCAGAGGTTTGATGTTAACATGACAGGAAAATGTTACGATCGGGGTAACTTTGTGGACTTATCATCCTATTGAAGGGGATTGATAAGTGGGTTGTCAGAGGTGTGATATTAATGTGACAAGAGAATGTTGCGATCGGAGCAACTTTGTGGACTTATCATTCTATTGACGAGGATTGATAAGTTGATTGTCAGAGGTGTAATATTAACGTGACTAGAGAATGTGTACTTGTGACTTGCACAAGATTTTGGGAATTAGCATCTTGCTGGGGAAACCTGCTAGGTGATCATCAGAAGCGATGAATTCTGATACTTGTGATTTGAATAAGATTTTGAAGACTTAGTGTCTTGCTGGGGAATATTGCGATTTGAGCAATTTTGAGGACTTATCATCCTATTGACAAGGATTGATATGTTGATTGTTAGAGGTGTATTATTAACGTGATAAATTAAGAGTGATGCAAACTGCATTCATACTCTGTGGGGTGATGATCGTCAGAAGTGTAATGTTAACTTGACGATGTGAAAGATTCATTACTCTTAATCCAATTGATTCCAAGTAAACAACCCCCAGTCTTGATTAAGACTTGGCAGGGTAAAAAAAGAGGTAGACAAGGCACATTGCCTAGTGGGGCACTATCCACAAAGTCGGAATAGAGGCACATCACATGGTAGGCCATTATCTGATGAGTTTGACTATCAGAGGTAAATGTTAACGTGATAGTTTTGGTAGACTCACCATCCTACTTAAAGAGGATTGGTGAAGGAATTTGAAGAAAATGGACTATCAGAGGTGATCATTAACGTGATAGTTTTGTGGACTTGCCATCCTATTGAAGCAGATTGACAAGTTGATAAACTATCAGAGGTAAATATTAACGTGATAGGTTTTGTAGATTTTATGGTTGACAGAGGTATTCTATTAAACATGACAACTCAGAAAATTTATTATTCATAATCCAATGAACTACAAATAAACCAACCCCCAGTCTTGAACAAGTGTAGGGGGAAAGGGTAGACATGACACATCGCCTAGTGAGCCACTGCCTAACGAGTTTGACTATCGAAGGTAACTGTTAACATGATAGTTATTGGAACCGCCATCCTACTGGAGAGGATTGGCTTCAGCGGTCGTAGTATCTTCTCCTTTTGACTGAGAAGATTAGGCTTGGTTCGATTTTTCAAGTTGATCCTGCCTACTTTGTTCTTCAGCTTTGATCCTGACAATAATCTTTTGAGCCTGTTCGCCTTGAGAGATTAGTTGTCTCCAGGAACGGCATTCTGCAACCCCTATTTGTGCTAGAAGGTCGGTTTGCAAGTTGTGTCGACAAGTCTCCACTAAGGTAGACTGTGTCATACCTGTCGGACATTACAGAGCTATGTTTCGAAACCTCTTGACGAAGGCTTTGAGGGACTCCCTCTTCTTCTGCTTAGTGGTAAGAAGGGTATGGATGGAGACTTATGTATCCTCTTCAAAGAATCTTGATAGGAAGAGTCTCTCTAGATCTGCCTACTTTTGGATACATCCGGCAGGCAGTTTCCTGAACCATTCAAATGTAACTCCCTTGAGGGTGCCAATGAACAATCGAACCAGAATGGCGTCGTTTGATATCACATTTCCAGTCTGTGACTTGAAATGATATATATGTTGGTTCGGTGATCCCGTGCCGTCGAAAGTTTGTAACGTCGAGACCTTAAACTTTAGAGGATAAGGGGCTACATCCTATTCGGCTGGATAGGGCCTAGCAACTCCCTCATCTTGGAGCTCTTTTCTGTTAGCAATGGCATTTAGGAGGGCTTCCAATTCTTTTATTTTGACAGATTGGAGATTCTGCTCGTTCTCAGCTTCTCTTCCTTCATCAGAGGAAGATTCCAGGTTGTGGGCTCCTTGGTCAGAAGCAGCATTATCAACCATTTTCCCATCCCCTTTGCTTGTGTGAAGTCGGGATAAAGACATTTTTCCTTCCCGGAAAGATTCTTGCCTAGGTGGCGAATCTGTCTCCCGAGATTTGGCCTTGTCTGTGACGATTTGAGTCAACAGGACCATAAGTTCATTGATGGCCTCCTGTTGAGATTTGAGCATGGCCTCATGCTCATCAAGTCTCTTTGCGAGATCTTCATGGTTTCCCATCATATAAGCGGAGCTCTCATGTTCAACAAAAGATCTTGATGATTAGGACTGTGCAATGGCTAAGTGTTCGTCATCGAAATTGGTTCCTCTGGCTAACCTCTAATAATTGACAGAGGGAATGACTCTTGCTCGCGTCCGAGTGCGTTGGTAGACTCCTTCAAACTCGTTAGTGATTTCTCTGACGGTTGGTGAATGACTTGTCTCAGAGTCATCGGAACTAGGACCTGAGGCTTTCCCTCTGCCGATCACATTGATAGTGACCCTAGGATATTCGGTCTCTGGAGACTTCTTCTTGTGAGAACATCGTCGTTGGTTGGGCAAAGCAATGTTCGTAAATTGGTCGAACACCAATGGTTTGGCCGCATGTGAGCAGCATGGACATCCCGAGAGGACCGTAGGAATCAGTCGTTCACATTGGAATGAACGAATGACTTGTTGCATCGGTCTTTCTCTAGATATGAACTCTCTCAAGTCCATGGTAAAGACTCGAGAATTACTCACTGATCGTGAGGTCTGAATTGGAACCTATAGTCTATGATTGGACATGACTGGCTCTTGGTGAACATGGATCTTGAATCCACGTTGATCTTTTTGAACACGACGAATCACATCGTGTTCTGAAGAAGAAACACGAGGGTCATGTTCTATTTTACTAACGCTAGACCAAAGTCTGCGTTTTGTTAATGAAACGCACCTTTGCCGGTTGCGTTTTTGTTGGTTAACGCAGTTAGTAAGTCTGCGTTTTGGATCCTGAACGCACTCCTGAGAGTTGTATTTTGATTCTGGGACGCACTCCTGAGAGTGGCGTTTTGCCAAATCAACGCAGGTTTGAGGTCTGCGTTTTGCTGATGAAACGTAGTCCTGAAGTATGCGTTTTGGTGTTGGAACACGCCTCTGAGGGTTGCGTTTTATTTGGGAAACGTACACCTGAGGGCTCATGTTGAGGCTCACAAACACGGAGTTCGCGTTGATTGGAGGATCGGCTTTTTTGGAGTTGTGCCGAAGCTAAGTCTTCTCATTTAGAGAGGGGACTGTATGAACAGTGTAACTCCCAGGGGAGATAGTCTTTAGATGAGTCGGTCACAACTGGAGCTTTAGTCTCCTTAGAAACTTTATGGGTCTTGCGCATAGCCTTGGGGCTAAGGGATCCGGAGGAGAGGGCCTTTTCAAACTTGGCTTGATCGAACTCGATAATCAGAGTTTCAACGATCGTTCCAGCGAGATAAACATCGGATTGCACCATCACTTCTTCATCAGAGAAGCTAGTCCCCAGCAAAGTCGCCATCTTTTGTTTGTAGAAAATTTTATAATAAAAGAAATGAAAAAAATTTGATTTGTATTCCTTCGATCTTAATTACAATTGTATTTCCTGATTACAAAAGAGAAGAGAATGAATTTGATTCTCCCCTTTGTTTAATTCTGGGTTCTTCACGGTAGCGATGGAGTGCCTCCTTCGAATGTTTGCATCGAATTTGCTCTCCATTAACGATCCGAACGTCTTGATTCATTGGAACGGTATCTCCTCCTCACGATTTGACGCTGTGGAGAACTTGCGTGGCAAGTTTGAAACTCTGATCGAGTTGGAAACTCTTAAAAAAGAGTTGATTTGAACCGAGAATCGGTTCTCAAGCCAAGGCCGAAGGCTTCAAGGAATGCTCCAAAGGATGTATGGTGATCTCTCAATCTATGAAGCTCCAAGATCTCCTCCTTTGCTGTCGATTCTCCGATCCAAATAGCCTGCCCCTAAACTAAATTTATTTTAAGTTATTTATAGAGGATTAAGGGGGTGTAACCGTCCCCCTTAAATCACTCCTAAGTGGGGTGTAACCGCCCCCCTTAAATCACTCCTAACTTGGGTGAAACCGCCTCCCTATAAATCTCTCCATGATAGGGTAGTGATCCCCTCAAATCGTGGGGAGAAAACGGTTCTGGAACCGTTCACATCGTGCTTGAATGAGTCAAACGCTGAAAACAACGTTTTGGGTTCGAACTCTGCGTTTTAGACCTGAAACGCAGAGTTGAGCCTGTTTTAGGCTGAAAACTCACAGGTCGCGCTGTGCAGAGATGAACTCTGTGTTTTGGACCTGGGATGCAGAGTTGGGTTCTGCATGAACTGTGCGTTTTTGTCGTCGGACGCAGAGTTGGGCTCCGCATGAACTGTGCGTTTTTTGGACTTTGGACACAGAGTTGGGTTCCACATAAACTATGTGTTTTTGTCGTTGGACGCAGAGTTGAACTCTGCATTTTAAGTCCACGAACGCAGCCACGACCTCTGCGTTTTGAATCTCAAAAGCGGTCACGACCTCTGCGTTCTGAGTTTAGAATGTGGGTATGACCTATGCGTTTTGAATCTTGGATACAGAGGTGAGCCTCAGGCAGGCTCGGTGAGCTTCAGGCTAAGTCCAATGTTCAGATGAAGTCCAGTCTTACAGACGGACTTCATAACATAACTTGCTGCGAAGAACAGGTCATAACTTTCAAACCGTAAGTCGGAATTGGACAAATTATATATGAAAATCGGCTATCTCGACGAGATGGAGCCGACCAAACCTACCCCGTAGGGTTCGGTTTGCTCCGTCAGTTTTGCTAAATTCCTTCCGGTTTGAGAGATATCTGCTTTTTAATGTGAAGAGACCGTCAATTTGTAGTCTCTTTTGCTAGAGCGTTGCAAAGATCGTCATCTTGTAATCTTCGCCTTGGCTTCTTGAAAATATGAGAGTCGTCAGATTGTAACTCCCGATGTTGATTGTGAAGGCTGTTGATTAGAGCTTCCATCAGTTGTCGTGAAGGTCGTCAGATTGTAACCTTCAGCGATCTACATGAAAATCCTCAAATTATAGCCTTCTGGAAGTCGTCAGATTGTAACTTCCATCATCGGTGTTTGATGGGGATCGGCTATCTATTGTGATTTTTAGACAGCCTACAGACCTAAAGAGACATTTTTGGTGGAGCGGCATGTGTTGGGATATTGTGGAGTATGTAGTGAAGTGCTTTACCTATCAGCAAGTGAAGGCAAAACATCAGAGACCTACGGGAACCCTACAACCTTTATCCATTCCTGAGTGGAAGTGGGTAGATATTTCTATGGACTTCATTGTGGGCTTTCTGAGGTCTAACAAAGGGAACGATTTGATTTGGGTGATTATTGATAGATTAACGAAGTTGACGCACTTCTTCCCGGTTAAGACGACCTACACGGTGGAGACTTACGTGAGGATCTTCATTCGGGAGATAGTACGGTTACATGGAGTTCTAGAGATGATTGTGTTGGATCGAGGCTCAGTTTTTACTTCACATTTCTGAAAGAGCTTTCAGAATTCTTTCGATAGCCAGTTATCATATAGTAGTGTTTTCCACCTGCAAACAGATGACCAAACGGAGAGAGTTAACCAAGTATTGGAGGACATGTTACAGGCATGTGTTATCGATTTCTAGGGCAGCTGGGAGGATCATATTTCATTGATTGAGTTTGCCTACAATAATAGTCATCAATCGATGATAGGCATGGCTCCTTATGAAGCATTGTATGGGAGGCCTTATAGATCCCTAATTTATTGGACAGAGTCGGAGGACAGCTTATACTTAAGCCAGAGCTCATAAGGCAGACTATAGAGAAGGTAGCATTGATTTGAGAGCGTATTCTTACGACCCAGAGTCAACAGAAGAGTTATGCGGATCATAGACGACGACCATTGGAGTTTCAGGTTGGGGACTATGTTTTATTGAAAGTATCACCGATGAAGGGTGTTTAGTGGTTTGGCAGATAGGGAAAGCTTGCATCGAGATATATTGGTCCATTCCAGATTATAGAACGTGTTCGAGCTGTTTCATATCAACTCGATCTTCTAGCATCGATGTCAGGAGTGCACAATGTCTTTCATGTTTTGATGCTCAAGAAGCATTTGCGTGACGAGGAGCTACAGAGGGTGTTTGACGCACCAAATTTAGAGCTTCAGGTAGATTTGTCCACTATTAAGATTCCAGTTCGTATTCTTACCAGGGAGGACAAGAGACTTAGAAATAAAATGATTTCGTTAGTCAAAGTACAGCGGAAACGGAAAGGAGCTGAGGAAGCTTCTTGGAAGCGTGACGATGATATGCGTTGTGACTACCCATACCTGTTTGAGCAGGTATAATGTCAGTTATGGTTTGTTTGTGTTCATTTTGTCTTTATGGACACATTTACATTTAACACCGGAATGTGAGTATTAACACTTAGCTCCTAATCATTCAAAACATATGGTATATACATGAGAGGTTCCTTGTTTGGATTTTTCACCCGATGTTTAGTTTCGCTTAATTAGGGGTTAAGTGGGAGTATTTACATTCTAGATTGTTAAGTATAAATATTGCTTGTGTTTCATATCTAGATATTAATGGTACGAGATGTGTATATGAGGGTTTTCTTGTCTGAATTATCCCCTCAACGTGCTTTTCTCGTATTATTAATCTCTAAGATACGATTGCGGAATTTCAAAGACAAAATTCTTTTAGGGGGGGTGAATGTAAAACCCCATAAATTTAGAAATATTATGGAAAATAACATTAAATGAGTTTTTATTATGATAAATATTATTTATTGATGAATGAGTACGTTAGTAATCGATTGAGATCGATTAAGTATGTATATAAGTGTAAACGAGTGAAAACATGCATGGGTGCACAAAACCTGTAGGCTGAATTTTGTCTCTGGCCGGTCGACTGATCACTTGGCATCAGTCAATCGATAGGAACTGGCCGGTCAACTGATGCTAAGTGATTAGTCGACCGACGGGTATCCAGAATTCAGATAGGATTTGGTTTCGGGTCTTATTATTTTGATTCGGGTTTGCCTATGTGTGTGTGTGTGTGTGTGTGTGTGTGTGTGTGTGTGTGTGTGTGTGAGTATATATACCCGAAAAATCTCTTTTTCTTCATCTTTTCACGTGAACAAAAGCCACCCTCTTCCCTCAAAAACCCTAGAGTTTATTTTGGTGAATTTTGAGAGCTTTGAGAAGCAAAATCAAGAGGAGGGCGAGATCGTGGGCTTTTCAACAAAGGAGGATCTTGCATATTTGGGGAGTCCAGCTTGTTTTGAGGCGAGTTTTATCTTCTCCAAACCCATCCCCTATTTTTAAATGTTTTTATTTGGTTTTGTTGGATTTCTAAACCTAGTTTATATATAAAGATCATTTGAATCATATGATATAAAGATCTAATCTTTTTGATTTATAAAGTTATAAAATGGATTTCTAGATGTGTGTTTAAGTTTTGAACATGATTTAACGTGAATTTTGATTAGAGTTAGATGTTTCATGACGATCTTACACATATGAACATGTTAGGGTTTTAGTTTTATTTTAAAATTTGGATTCATGATTTCAATAGAATAAACCCTAATATACCTTAAACAAGTTTAATACATGAGTTTCATTGAAAAGTTTTGATTTTTGTTGAATAGTTGAGAATACATAACTTCTTCAAAGAATCTAGATTTTTGCGTCGGTCGATCGACTGATCATAGAAGATCAGTCAACCGATGTTGACAATCAGGGTTTTTGTTTTGTCTCTAATCGGTCGACCGAGCATGGGCCACTAGTTGACTGATGAGGGCTGTTTGTGCATGTCATATGCATGCCATCAGTCAACCGATGGCATAGGATCGGTCGACTGTTTTGGGCTGTTTGTGCATCTTAGTTTTATTTTATTTATTTTGTTTGCACACACAAATTACGAGTCGCACATCGAGATATGTACGTCGTATACGAGGGTACACATATTGGAGCTTGAGCACGCACAAGCATTTGGAGGTGTGTAACTCTATATTTTGACTTGTCATGTTAGAGGGTGACGCATTTTGCATTTCATGATAGTTTGGATGCTTGAGTGGGTTAGTTGGTATATTGTAATGAGACCGCGGTAGACTACACTCAAGGTGGTTAGTTGGTATACTACAATGATATCGCAGTAGACTACACTCCGTTGTGCATCATTGTTTTTCGAAATATGGTGATATGCCTATTTTTGCAGGACGATTGAGTAAGGTAGGTGATGTCACGGGATATTGTGAGTGCCTTACAAAAACATCGTTATTTGTGATAGAGGATTACACAGACTGCATTCATGCTCCCATGATATTTACCCAGAGAGTATGGTATAAGACTGAGGTTGTCATACCCGATATATTCTATGTGAGTTCTCCTTGATCGGAATATTATTCTTGTGACTGTGCCACCTACTTGAGGGTAGTGTGAGGTATTTGACATGATTTGTATTGGATGAGGTTTGGTTATGTATTGTTCTTTTACTTATTGTTTTAATCATAGGATTTAGAGTTGGTATTTAGCGATTCACAATTTGAGATACGAGGTATATACATGAAGGTTTTCTTGTTTGGATTATTTTGCTCGACGTACCCATTCTCGTGTTGTGGATTTCTTAATGTCAAATTTATGTTTAGTTCAGGATAGATGTTTAATATATCTATATGTATTAAGTGTATTTTTATACTCCTAACCTCATTCCCCCTGGGGGCGGTGGAGATGATCTCTCTAGCGCTTTAACGCTCATTGATTCTATCTTTTTCAGGCAGCGAGTCAGGCGCACGGAGAGTCGTAGGTTGATGGAGATGCAATTTAGCTCACCGTCATATATTATTAGTAGTTATTTAGTGCTCCACAAGTTATGGTTTATTTTCAAACATTTAGAGTTGTATTTCATTTTGGAAGACTGAGTGCCTTAGTGCTATTTCATTTGACTCTATGTATTGAGATATTTCATATTTGTTTCAGTTTATTAGTTGTACTTTATTTTATTCAGTTAGAACATGATTATACTATTTTTGGATATCTATTTCCTTTATCATGTCCATTGCATTCTTATCTTTATTTTATCTGCTTTGTACCTACACTTGATTATTGTTGGTTCCACTAGAGAGATATTTCTATGATGGTGAAACATGTTATTACACAGTATGGGTACATGGCAGATTTGACATCCTTGGGTTCACCTTGAACTGCAGCCTTATGTGAAATCAGGGGCCTCACATCTAGGTCCTAACACCAGTGCTTCTAGCAAGTGCGCTTCTTGCCCTTTCTTAGGGACTTCTCAACTTGAGCATCAATCACTTGCAAATGACTTTCCCTCTTCGCCTATAGAAACTTGATCAGCCAATGAAGGAGCTGAACTTCCTCCTCCATTCTACATGAGAAGTTAGCCAAATGCTGGCAGAATTGTTTGATTTCCTCATTGGAAGATGTGGTCCTCGGAAGGGAAAGAGACAAAAAGAAAAGGCCAAATTATGGAGACATGAACTCCGAAGAGAATCTGTTAATTGGAAAGCATGGCCAATGAGCGCTTAACATGTGGCATAAACACTTTGTGAATCATACTCCTATATGTGAAAGTACCCTAGAGAGGGTTGAATAGGGTATTTGCTATTCTAATCTGATTTCGAATGCCAAAATAAAACTTACTAACAATATCCTAGCAATATGATGTACAATAAGATATATGCAAGGATATAATGAACAAAGGGAGATATAAACTATGAGATAATGGCGATATAGAAAAATAATAAATAATGAGCTCAAGAATAATATTCCAAGTCAATCGCAAACACAAAGAAAATGATCATGGAGTTTGGCCGACCCACGACCTACGTCTTCGCTCCTCACCCTCGAGGAGAATCTCCACTAATCACAAAATCAACTACAGGATCAGTTTTCTAGCTTGCCGAAAACTTTTAGAATAACACATGATTGTCAATACCACAAGACGCTCCTCTATTGGCCTAGCCCGTGTCACCTTCCTCAAGTGCTTGGAATTACTACCTCTCCCTAGACTTTTACAACCAACGCCACTCCTCTTGGAATTAACCATGGTCTCTCCCAATCACTCCTCTAAGTGTCATTGTGTATTACAACGTGATTTTAACAATTAAGTGTAAATACAATGGTTTGTTCTCTAACAAGAATGAGAACGAAGTTAAGCTCACACTCAAAAAATCACTCACCACAACCCAAACTTAATGTGAAATGCTAAAAGCTCAATAGGTTGTGTGTGCAATCAATGAGTAAAAAGAGATATAAACTCAATTATATTCTAGCTTATAGAAATGATAAACAGAATATAATTTGCTAGAGATTGAGTTTAGTAAAACTTCTCTGAAAACAAGAGAGATAGAGATATGAAAATTGACACTCAAAACCGAAATGATCTCCTCCTCTTGTGAAACTTTCTTCACATAAACAACCCACTTAAAAACATGGAAACAAACTGAAAAACAACTCTTGAAACTCTTGTACAAAGCCCTTGAAAAACTTAGCAAAGAAAATGGGGGTTCAAACCCTTTTATAGCCTCAAAAATTACAAGAAATAAAAACTAGCTGTTACAGTGCGGTCGGCCGACTGATGGTGAGCATTGGTCGACTGATGAGCTGACCGTTGGCTGAATCTGGGAAGCTATTAGTCGACTGATGCAAGCCATCGGTCGACTGATAAGCTATTTCGGTTGACTGATAAGGATCAATCGACTGAGCAGAAACTAAATAACAATTTCAGAGTATTTTATCAGTCGACTGATGAGTAGTTCGGTCGACTGAAAAACGTGCACATGACAAATATGCACAGTAAATCTAATTTTTAATGTGCTTTTAAAAATAGTAAATAAATTCCAAAAATTATAAAACTTGAGAAAATGTTTATATACATGAATATAAACATGTTAGAAAAGAAGTTTTTGAAATATCATTCCCCGTTTGTGAAAACTCATCTGGTTTGCAAAAACAGCATAAAACCTGAAAAACTAATTTTCTAAATTCAATTAAAAATAACAAATTAACACCAAAAATTGTAAAATTTGGCAAAACATTTATAAACATGAACAAACATGTTAAAGTAGAAATTTTGAAATGTCACTTCGTATTTGTGAAAAACTTATTGTTTTGCAAAAATGAACAAAATACAAAGTTATGAAAAACACTATTTGATGAAATTTGTTCAAAATAAGTTTTGAAACACATTAAAATAGATTAATAGACTTGAGAAAAATTATAAAATAGTATAATCAAGTCTTTAATCCATAAACACATTATTTTCCAAAACAAAGATGATAAATATAAAACGAATATATGTATATAAATATATTTATTTGTTTCATATTTATACGATTAAACTTGAAAACTATAAACCAAAAATGTGTATGTGTGTAATATTTGAGTTTTTAAGTATAACACATAAAGTACAAACCTAAAACACTATAAATAATATACCAAGCTTAGAAATCTTCGTGAAGCTCGATCTTAGTAGCGGGATGAAGCGAGATAATGAGTCTTGTCTTGAATGCGTAAATGCTTCATTCCAAATTTTCCTTCCAACCTCCTTTGAATATGATCATGAAGGCGCAAGTCCAACCAAGCCCCGACTTAGATCTTTGTGTAGGATTCCTAACAAGTAAATATAAATACTCAACAAACGATGTTAGGAATTGTTTGTTAATCATCAAAATTAGATTAGATAGTAAGCTTATAAACATGATATCTAACAATGCATGACCACAAAGTCTAATGGCGGCAGTGCACCCTGTCGAGAATGTTAATAAGTCCTTTTATCTAAATACGAGAGGTGTCCATGATGGTTTCGACTAACTCCCACTTAATGCCGAAAGAATAGTATTGTTCATCTCAACTACTCCATTGGCTATACATTTATATGAAAAGGCTAAGTTTAGTGCAAATCATGCCCAGATTAGCTAAAATCAGACACAATCATTTGCAAAATAGTAAACAACAATTTTTTCATTAATGAAGAGGAGATTTTACAACTACTTGTTCTACAAACAGCAAAAGGTGTTAGAAATTTATCAAATAATTAAGATTATAGCATGCAGATAAATCCGAAAAATAAACAATTAAAACTGGCCTGATCGGGAGCAGTCGTGTATTCACTGCCCTAGAAGATTGAGAACTCGCCTATCGCCCTGGCACAAATGGTTCTCTCCCCCTAGCGGTAAAAGCCCCCGGAAACGGCCGGCCTCTGCACTCGGGCGAGAGTGCAGAGCTTCAGCTCAGATGAAGGAAGTTGCCCATAAAATAAAACTAAGATGTAGATAAAAATAATATGTAGGGGAGAGAAGAAAACAAGAGAAACTTGTTGTATATTTTTTCTTATCATTTTGAGCTCAACATACGGATATATATAGGGTTGGAAAAGACGTTACAAAACCCGTAATAAATTTCGTAACGTTCGTCATAAATTTTGTAACGTTCCCCATAGTTATATAGCCGTTACACATAGTTTTAATTGCTAATTAAAACATGTTTTAATTATAAAATTTTATTACTATTCATGAAGGCAAAATTGTCTTTTCTTAACAAAATATCTAACAAAAGGAAGCAAAGAACAAAAGAAAAATAAAAGAGAAGAAAGACACTCGGCCGGCACAGGTGACTAATCAGTTGCTCTTTGAGTCTTTACTAGTGAAACTCCAAGGATCCTTCCGAAGCTGTCATCGAAGCCTTCAAACAATCCTCCTCAGATCCCAACACTAAGATTACTACGAGGATTCATCCTTGTCTTCCTCGAGGATCACCTTTGACTGGTTTTCTATAACCTATTCGAGGTTCGCCTTTTTCTCCAATAACGCATCCCCACCAGTTGACTAAGGACCTTGTTCTCTTCCTTAGGGCTGTTGGTGGTCATGGTTAGCTATTTCCTAAGCCGCTCAATCTTGGAGTCCACGCAAATGAGAGGCATCAGAACACGATGATAGCATATGAGGATATCATCACTTCATTTAACACCCATTTATAAACGCAATCCTCCAATAGACATGTGACAAGGGGCTTGGTTACTTTGTAATTTGATCTCGTAGATATGACAATAGAATTCCAATTGCCAATCATTCTTTACAAGGAAGGTGATTAGACTACTCAAGAACAAAAGAATGATCCATATCAAGTCTTAATCAGAAGCTACGCTATAACCCATGTCAGCCACATGCTACGATCAACGTGGTCATCAGTGCTCCAAAAGGATTACTAATTGAACATCGAGAGGATGTTTCTTGTCAATATGACACTCAAGCCAAGTTCTGAGAGTTGTCAAAAGACGAAAACTACAAGCTTATTAGTATGCATATGTGATGATATCTTAATTAAACCTCATCGGTGCACCTCTGAACGATATCATCATAGCCTAAACAATCGACTCCATACGTGACTTGGGCTGAGTAGGGCCGAGTCTTAGAATGTTACATATTAACCTCTTCCAAGACAAGAGTCCAACAAGCTCATCAGTATACCTCTGAATGTCGCTACCCCAATGATGTCGTCAAGCTCTTTAGTATGCCTTTGAATGACATCATCATGACCCCAACGGCCAACTCCACATGTGAGTTGAGCCAAATAGGATTGAGTCTCGTAATGTTACACATTACACCTCTTCCAAGATGAGTGTATGTCAAGCTCATTAGTATGCCTTTGAACGTTGCTACCTCGATGATATCTCCAAGCTCATTAGTACGCCTTTAAATGACATCATCATGATGAGAATGGCTAACTCTACATGAGAGTTATGCCAAGTAGGGTTAGGTCTTAGAATGTTACACAGTGCACCTCTTCTAAGACAAGTCTCTATCAAGCTCGTTAGTATGCCTCCGAATGTTGTTACCCCACTGGCATTGTCAAGCTCCTCAAGATGTCTCTGAACGAAATCATCATGACTCGAATGGCAGACCCCACTACAAGTTGCGCCAAATATGGTCAAGTCTCGAAACATTCCATATTACACCTCTTCGAAGACAAGCACCGATCAGCTCATCAATGCACCTTTAAAGATGACTACCGCTGACATGTTCAATAAAACACATTTGTCTGACCATAATCAACGAAACACATCCTCCGAGGAGAATTCAACTATCAGATCCTTCAACAAACCCTCGATAGAAACATCCCCCTTATACATAGCATCATCCTTACCAAGCTCCATTGAGCATGTCAACGGAAAAAAATCGCCTAAAGAAATTCAAAGTTTTTTGACATTCAGGGATTTTAGAAACTTTGAAGGGGGTCTTGTTGTAGGCATCAAAAATTGCCGATAGGTCCCCGAACATAGCTCGGTGTCAACGAGCGGCGATCAAACGTCACCACCCGGTTCACAAGAGCTCAAATGACACCGGTGAGCGACTGAAGCAAACCGACGGATTGCGTGAACCGACAGAATGACAGGATCGGGTTGACCGAAAACCCCGCTATCACCGCAATCGGACCAACGCCCGCTGTGCCTCGATCACCCCACAGATAATCCAACCATCAGGGCCTACAGAGCTCGCCGTCACGATTCCAACGCATCCGAAATCACTCAAATCCGAGTTCGGACGAAAAGTCAACGGCGAGTCAACGGCGGGACAACGGCACAGCCCCGGGCTGAACCGGGGACACACGAAACTGTCTCGGCTGGCTCGAGACACCCCATGGGGGGTGTCCCGGCTTGGCCAAGACACCCCTAGGGGGGTGTCTCTCCTTTTAGGGGTGTCCATATCAGCCCCCCCCCCTCTCCTTTTGGCTATAAATAGCCCCCTAGGCCTCCTTTGTGAGGGGCTCTTGATTTTGGCGCTGATTTAGCTCTTGGAGAAGAATTTCCGGTCTTGGGATTATCCTCGAGATCCGAAATTCTAAAGTCTGAAGCGGCGAAGCCCTGCCGGAGTGAGGAGTCGGAATTCTTCATCAAGGTTCATTCACCCCCCCTCTCTGATCCTTAGTGTTGCTCCTTTGCGGTGACACTAAGAAGAGCTATTATCTCGTTTTAGCCGAGATATACGCTTATAACCTCTAGATCTTGCGCGGATCGACGAGGTTCTGTTTCTATATCCTACGCGGATAGACGAAACTCTGCCGGATTTTATCGGCAAGGATCTTGAAGAGTCGGCGGTCCACGGACATCGACGTCCCCGTCACAGGCCAACAACCCACGCAAGCGAGACCGTACCAAACCGGGCTCTCGTGTTTATTTTCGTTTAAGTTGTAAATCCTTTTGTTTTCATTTAAATTCTGTTGTAACGCCTGAAGTTGTAACAGATCTCGAAAAAGAGAACAAGTAATGAAAACAGCAACTTTTACCGGAAACAAGCTGGCGACCACAGTGGGAGCCGCCGACCTCGCTGCCGAGATCGGAGTGACGCAACCGGCCTTCAAGATCCGGGTGAATGAAGAGATCGAATACGAATTCGATCAGAAGAAGTTCGAAGAGTACCTCTCCTCCTCCTCCTCCAGATCTGCCTCTCCGCACCGGCGCAGGAGGAATTCATCTCCAAAAAGGGCTCGCGGGATCTCCAACTCCTCAATTCAAGACCCCGCCGTCGCTGCCACTACACTTGCACCACACAACGGCCTTGCGTCGATCAGTGTGGTCAAGAACGTAGATCCAACCGCCACAAAGGCGATAGGTGATGCTGCCCCAACTCCATCAAAGAGAGCGCTCCAAAGGCGTCGTCAACGTCTCGCTCAACAGCTTGCCAAGGCCAAGGAGTCCAAAGATGGATTGCGCTATGCAGAGGACTTGAAGTCGAGGCAGCGGCAAGAGCAGCGGCAGGTAATCAACTTCCCCTCCAAATCAGGAGCAAATGAGTGGATCCGCGTCAAGAGGAACCGCTCTACGCTCGAGGAGCGAATCAAGAAGCGCCGTGCTCTGCTTGCACATGCCCGGCTCCTCCTAAAGAAGGCAGAGGAGATGCAGCAAGAATCGGCGGTCAAAACGCCGTCCAAGAGCAAATCGGTGTGGGTGCCCAAGGCAAACCCAACACCTCAAACCAAGAAGGGCAAGATTATCGCCCAGAGTTCAACCAAATCAGAGCCTACTCCTCCCGTACCGGCACCCTCAACAGGGCCAGGTAAAAAAGGGGATCATTCAAGATCCCAGCTTCCTTTGACGAGTCGTCTCGGTCCCTTACAGGAGAACCGAGGCAGAATACCCGTCAAAGAACGGCTGGGACCATTGAAAGGTCCCCAAACTAAAACCCAGACTGGGGGTGGAATCAATCCCCCCAAGAATATTGACAAAGGGAAAGCCCCTATCACCGGCCGCACTGAACTGCGAGCCGAACTGAAAGAGCCCGTTCGATTTCTACGCTCCCAAAAGCGTAAAATTGAACGGGCCACTCTTGAGAAATCTAACCATGTTTTGCATTCCCAAAGGGAAACACACTCGTCTGAGGATGAGCGTGTTATACCAAGGGACATCCACCAGCACTCCGTAGGTTGCTCCAGCTATCAAGCTGATGAGCTGTACTACAGGGCTGGGGGTGTGGAAAAATCTCGAAAGAGATACATGCAGGAGTCCCACTGCCCGTGTGCCAACATTATCAAGGCAGTGTTGTCCGAATGTTGCTGTGATCAAACCCCAACAAGAATCTCGGTGTTCGAGAGACTCTCCAAGCCGAAGCGTTTCCACAAGAAGAAATCGCTCCGCCGAGAGGATGAATACTTGAAAGTGTCAGTCAACATGACCGGCAGAGGGGGATCAACACCACGTCTCACCTTGGATCAACTTGCCGAGGCATCCCGATGCATGACGTGGCTACGATTGGGAACCATCAAACGAAACACTTACCCAAGAGTACACAAGGGACTTTCCCTAGAAGAGGAGGAATCCGATGCTGATTCTGATACCTGCTCCGCCGTCGCATCCGATGATACGGCTTCGAGTGTGGGCCAATCTTATGAATCGCTCATGATCAGCGCTGAGCAAATGTCGAAAATACTTGAAGAAGCCCTAGCCAAGCAAAAGGAAAGCTTCAAATTTGAAATGGAGATGGCCATGCAGCGGATGAGGGAGATGCACGATCAACAGATCGCAGCGATGACGGTTCACCAAGGAGAACCGAGCCAACGCAATCCAGAGGAGCATGAACGGGAGGCGGATAATGTCAATATTCCTCCCGTCAATACCAACACTGGGGGTGGTCCCGCAGAAGAAAATGCAAAAGAGGACCACGCCGCCTCTCCCAGAAGCCACTCGAAGACTGAGACGAGTGAGGACAGGAAGATGAAAGACCTGGAGAGCAAGATCAATGCATTGATGAACGCTCAGGAGGTAAAAAGATCCGGTATACCCTGCCCATATCCAAGGGAGTGGGAATCGATCCCATATCCGGCAAAGTTTAATTTAATTAACTTTACGCCGTTTGATGGGAAGGGTTCCCCTACCCAGCATTTAATCTATTTCAAGTCTCATTTAGGAATCATTTCCGGAAATGAGCCCCTCATGGTGCGGTCATTCGTCGGCACTCTTCGCGGAGCTGCCTTCGATTGGTACCGCCGTCTCAAGCCTGGAAGTATCAATGGCTGGGATGACATGGAGGACATGTTCCTAACAAACTTCTTTGATGATGACACCGAGGTTTCAATCGGCACGCTGTTCGATGAAAAACAAAAGAACGGCGAGACGGTTGAAAACTTCGTGAAGAGATTCCGCAACAGAGCTATGAACTGCAGGGATCCGGTCAGCGAGGATTTCATCCTCGAGACTTGCCACAATAACCTCACGCTTGACATCCTCGAAGCCATGGGAATGGCGCCGTCCAAAACCTGGAAGGACTTGAAAATGCGGGGAGAGCGAGCCGAACGATTCCTCAAGAGGAAGAAAGCGGAGAGGGGACAAATACCCAACAACGCCCCGCAACCAAATTTTACCCCCAAGGGTAAAGGGAAGGCGCATGCGAATGCGGTCGTCGCAAATCAAGTCTTTGAGGTGCAAGCACAGCCGCAACAGCCTCAACAGCCCCAACAGCCGCAACAGCAGCAGCAGAGGGCGCCTCAACAACCCAGGTGGCAACAGCAGCCCCAGAAGCAGAAGGTTGGGGAGCCGAGGTTCCCGAAAGTCTAC
Organism: Asparagus kiusianus; assembly: GCA_022839385.1. Lineage (NCBI taxonomy): Eukaryota > Viridiplantae > Streptophyta > Magnoliopsida > Asparagales > Asparagaceae > Asparagus > Asparagus kiusianus. The sequence continues at coordinate 547,700 of BQKN01065552.1, read as the reverse complement.
TCATTCAAAGAGGATGAAATCCCGGGTATTTTCAAATACCTCGTGGAGAACAACAAGATCAAACTGCCGCCAATTCAGGATCAAGAAGATGCTAAGAGGGTCAATGATCCGAAATATTGCGCATTCCACCGAGCGGTGCACCATCCTACCAAGGTGTGCTACGCTCTCAAGGACAAGATTCAGGCCCTGATCGACGTTGGGGTCATCACCATGAAGCAGTCCAAAGAGAAGAAGGTGGGCGCAAACACGGTATCCATTAGCTTTGGATCTGTTCCCTCGAGTTGGTTCCAACACGAGTCGGTGATCAAAGCGGCGGTGAAAACAGTGAACGATGATCCACACCAGCAGCGCCAGAAAGGGCTTGTGCCACACACAGCCCCAAATGGCGAAATCCTGTGGGTTCATCCGGACTTGATCGCAGATGAACAGTGGGCCGGGACCTCTTCCACAAAGAACAAGAAGAAGTCGAAGAGGAAGGGCAAATCATGCTACGGTGCTTCTGCCATACCGGGGGTGGATGATGACAAAATTCCAACCTTCCCACTTTCTGAGGACGAGCAAGAAGCTTTTGCAACCAGAAGCGGGAACGAGTACCATTTCAAGTATCCAGATGCTACTGAGCAATTGGGTACCAAAACCCCACCTTCCAAGACGCTTGCAGAGTTGGGAATTTCAGCAATTCCCCCAACACCTGCAGTGACTACGGAGAGAATCCCGCAGAAGGATAAGGGAAAAGAGCCTGTGCGTCAAGAAGCTCAGAACCCGAGGCCGTCTCGATTCAATAATCCAATTGGACGAGACAAACCGGGGAATACGAGCTTTCAGCCCCATTTCGACATTATGGCGCAATTGGCCAACATCCCGGCCAGGATAACTCTATACGAGTTGCTGCGATTGTCGAAGGATACACGGAAGGCACTACAAGAAGCCTTGAGTGATTCCGAAGCCTTCTTGACCCGGATCAAACCATCTTCCGAAGAACCGGAGTCGTCAGCTCAGCATTGCAATCTGGCGGCACATCACTTCCCCTGCATCTCTTTCACCAAAGAAGACATGCAAACAAGGAACTCCAATCATGATAGGCCCTTGTACTTCACCGGGCACATTGGTTCCAGCGTTGTCAACCGGATCCAAGTCGATCCGGGTTTCGCTGTGAGCATCATGCCATTCCGATTGATGCATCATCTCGGAATCCCGACTAGCAAATTAGCGTCCACTGGCACGACGATTTACGGATTCAACACCAGCGGGTCTAGGCCCTTGGGGAAGATCCGAATTAAGTGCCAGATCGGGGATTTGAAGTCGGAGGTCACATGCTATGTGATTGACGCGGAAACTTCCTATAATTTGCTGTTGGGTCGACCTTGGATCCACGGTAACCTTATAGTCCCGTCAACACTGCATCAGTGCTTCAAATATGTGGGCACAGATAATGAAGTCAAGACGGTGGTCGCGGATAAGCAACCGTTCAAGGGATTGGAGAATTACTTCACCGATTCCCTTTTATACGGCGCTGAATCCGATACTGAACCATCGGCCCAAGGAACGGACAGCGGTGATGAAGCTGATACCGAACCAGGGCTTGATTACGATGGCGGTTTTGTTTTAAACGACATTGAACCCATTGTAATCAATCTTGACGATGATGAATCATCGGAAGATAGTTGTAATTGGCAACTTGCCGAAGAACTATCAATAAATGATGATTTAGAGTACTCGACGGGTCTTGATAATATCACCAACGAACTCTATGCTAACCCTGATTTATATATGCCTCTTCAATTATTTTGTTTGACGAAGAAGCAGGTACGCGACCCCTGCGGAACAACACTCATCATCCCCGCAGGGATCGGGGGTGGAAAGGAAGTAGTCTACGGCAAAGGAAGAGCATCTCCGATACCCAACCACTTCTTGGAAGAGGAGGATGACGACGATAAACCAGCCCGCCATCTATCCAAATACGATGCGAAAGCGCGTAACATGATGGAAATGCATGGCTATGACTTCAAGATCGGAGAGGGTCTTTTCTTTGGTCGAGGTCCACGGGTTCCACCCCGGATGGCCTATGTACCGAAGGGAAAACCCGATAATTACTACCGCCACAAAAGAGGTCTAGGCTACGTCTCATCAGATGATGAGTGTGGCTGGCAAATCATCGACCAGATTGCTAACAAAACTAGGAAGGGATATTCTTCCGACTCTTCGGGTTGGGATTCCGACACTAGTCTTGGTGAGGTGTTTAAGAAGCTAATGTCGAATATGACCACGGTTGATCCAACGACAATAGAAGAAGATGATGAGATGCCGACATGGGAAGACCCGTGGATTCATCACTTAAACATGCAGTACGGCGATCGGTTCGAGCAAAGAGAGCCTCCCACCGAAGACCAAGTCGTTCAGGTGAATATGGGCAGCGAAGAAAATCCGAAGCCAATATTCATCAGCGATAGCCTCTTACCTGAGGAGAAGGAAGAGCTGATTTCTCTTATCCGGGAGTATATCGACGTATTCGCCTGGAATTATGAAGACATGCCAGGTCTCGATCCAAATGTAGCGGTGCATCGTCTCAACATTAAGCCGGATGTCAAACCAGTCAAACAACAACAACGACGGTTTCGTCCGCAAATGATGGAAGCAATCGAAGCTGAAGTCAAAAAGCTCATCGATTCGGGTTTTATCCGAGAGGAGCAACATCCCGAGTGGCTTGCCAATATTGTTCCGGTCCTGAAGAAGAACGGGAAGATCCGAATATGCATTGACTTCAGGGATCTCAATGCAGCTTGTCCAAAAGATGATTTTCCTCTCCCCATCACGGATGTTATCATCGACAACACGTGTGGGTTCGAGAGGATGTCCTTTATGGATGGTTTCTCTGGTTACAATCAGATAAAGATGCATCCAGATGATGAAAAGCACACCGCATTCCGAACACCTCTTGGCGTATTCTGCTACACAGTCATGCCCTTTGGCTTGAAGAATGCAGGTGCTACATATCAGCGAGCTATGTCAAAGATCTTTCAGGAACATCTCCGAAAGACCGTCGAATGCTACGTGGACGATCTGGTCGTGAAAAGTCGTGATAAGAAGGATCACATCAAAGACTTGAAGACCATGTTCGATTTGATGCGGGCCCATCAATTAAAGATGAATCCCACCAAGTCTTTCCTCGGAATGGCTAGTGGAAAATTCCTGGGGTTCGTCGTCACCACCAAAGGTATTCACATTGATCCAGACAAAGTAAAGGCGATCAATGAATTGCAACCTCCGAGGAACCTCAAGGAGCTCAGAGGACTGCAAGGGCGATTGGCATATATCCGTCGGTTTATCTCAAACCTTTCGGGAAAATGCCAACCGTTCTCCAGGCTCACAAAGAAGGGTGTGTCATTCGTATGGGACGAAGCTTGCCAAAAGGCGTTCGAGAGTATCAAAGAATATCTCTCGAAACCTCCTGTACTCGTTGCACCGAAATCGGGCAAACCGTTCTTGATTTATGTCAAGGCGACGAGCCACTCATTAAGTGCATTGCTTGCACAAGATGACGATAACGGTCACGAACAGGCGGTATATTACTTAAGCCGAACCATGGTAGGCGCAGAATCTCGATATCCCATGATTGAGAGGGAATGCCTAGCCTTAGTGTTCGCCATCCAGAAGATGCGGCATTATTTGGTTGGACAAACCATCTACGTCATCTCCAAAGTTAACCCGGTCCGAGTATTCATGACTCAACCGGCTTCCATGAGCTGGCGATTAGCAAAGTGGGCTTTACTCTTGTCCCAATACGATCTGCACTTCAAACAGCAGAAGTCAGTAAAAGGGCAAGCTATCTGTGATCTCTTGGCAGCTAATCCAACTACAGACGCCGCCGAGGTATATGACGATTTACCTGATGAAACCCACGAAGTCAACGCAACTTCACACCAACAAGTGTGGCGTTTGTACTTCGACGGCGCTTCACGAGCAGCTAATGCCGCAGGTACTCCTGGATGTTCTAAGGTCTCCTCCGGAGTGGGAGTGATCTTAGTTTCCCCGGGAAAACATGTGATGCCTCGAGCCTACTCATTAACTGAGCCGTGCTCGAATAACGTGGCAGAGTATAACGCACTGATTATAGGACTCAACTTTGCCAAAGAGCTGGGGGTTGAGTATCTCGAAGCCTTTGGTGATTCTCAACTGATAGTCAAACAAGTCCAAGGGGAGTACGAAGTCCGAAGTCAGGATTTGCTACCATACCACAAGATGGCGGTGGAGCTAGCGGAATCGTTTGAAGGGTTCTTCATCGAGCACGTTCCGCGACTACAGAACACCTATGCAGATGCGTTAGCAGCTTTAGCTGTGTCCTTGGCACAGCCTCCCGGAACAGAGCAATTTGTTACGGTAAGAACGCACCAACTTTTAGTGCCACTTCATGATGAAAATGGCAAAGAGGAAGAGGCCCAGGAGGTGCACACAACTCAGGCTGAGTTTGAACCCCGGGATTGGCGATTCCCCATCATCGACTACGTCTTACACGGAATCTTGCCAGAAGATGTGAAGGAGAGAGAGTCGATCAGACGAAGAGCTCCAAGATTCTACTATAATACAGAGAATCGAACACTATACCGCAGGGGGTATGATGGCGTGTTGGCACGGTGTCTATCAACCAAAGAAGCGGAAGAAGTGCTTAAAGAGGCACATGAAGGAGAGTGCGGTGCGCACCAACCGGGTCCCAAGCTTTATGATCGCATCAGAAGAATGGGATACTTTTGGCCCTCCATGATGCACGAGGCAATCGTATACGCCCGGAAGTGTCACGCATGTCAGGTACACGCGAATTACATGCACCAACCTCCGGAACATCTACATCCTTCGGTTACGTCGTGGCCGTTCGAGACTTGGGGAATGGACATTGTTGGTCCTATAAACCCCCCATCAGTCAAAGGCGATCGGTTCATCCTGGCCATCACCGATTACTTCTCCAAATGGGCTGAAGCAGTTCCACTCAGAGAAGTTAAGACGAGCAATGTCATTGCATTCATCAAGCACCATATCATCTACAGGCATGGCGTTCCAAGACGAATCATACACGACAACGGTCCTCAATTTATCAGCAACGCCTTCATAAGGTTCTGCGAAAAGTTCAAAATTCAGGACATCTCGTCAACAGCCTATAACCCCACAGCAAACGGGTTAGCTGAAGCCTTCAACAAGACTATCATAAAGCTCTTGTCAAAGCTTGTGAAGAATAGCAAGCGAGATTGGGATGATAAGCTCGGCGCAGCTCTATGGGCCTATCGTACCACGGTGCGTACACCGACCGGCGCAACCCCATACTCATTGGTGTATGGATGTGAAGCCGTTCTCCCTTTGGAAATTCAAATTCCATCTCTTCGGATCGCTCTCGCAACCCAGATGACGACCGAAGAACAGCATCAGAAGCGCCTCGAAGAACTCGAGATGCTCGATGAAAAGCGCTTGGAAGCTCAGCAGCACATCGAGTTTTACCAAGCCAGAATTTCTCGAGCCTTCGACAAAAAGGTTCGACAAAGGAGTTTTAAGGAAGGGGACTTGGTCTTAACCGAGAAACGTCCTATGATCCTTAACTCCAAGAAGAAAGGCAAATTCGAACCCAAATGGGAGGGACCGTTCGTAGTAGAAACAGTTTACTCGAACGGCGCCTATCGTCTAATCACCAAAGATGGTGACCGACTCATGATGCCGATAAATGGCAAATTTCTGAAGAGATACTATCCTTAGTATCCTCAGAAGAATTGAGGTACCGGGAAGTTCCCGGAAGGATACCACATCGGGGTATTCTTAGGGATAACCCGGTCGCTGATGAGCAAGAAATCAATATTCGAATTCCGAATATTCTTGTTTGTCAAAATTTAACTCTCACAAACACTCTTTTGCTGAGATGAGATCTAAATCATTGATTCTCCCCTCGCAGAACTTTCAGTGGTTTCTGACTACTCATAGTCTCCACCACACCATTCCAGTTTGGTCAAACCTTATGACAGTTAGGGCCAAAGCCAAATTCCCCTTCTCGATTCGCCCAAAGAACGAGAGGTCCACAAATCGGGTGATCAAACCTTCTTTCGGTTATGATCATTCTCACACTCCCCACTTGGTCAAACCTTACTACAGTTAGGACCACAACCAAAATCCCCTCTCGATTCCTCCAATGAACGAGAGGTCCACTTTCAATTCAAATGACCAAACCTTATGACAGTTAGGGTCGTTTGAACCTTTCGATTCGAGTAACCAAACCTTACGACAGTTAGGGTTATCCGAATCTTTTCGATTCTCGGAGTGGAGATCCCACTTCTAGTTTCACCTGTCGGATCCTAGGGGTGGAGATCCCACCTCGAGTTTCCTTTCCTGCTGAAGATAGAATATAAAATTCTTCCTCTTCAGAATCAAATGACCAAACCTTACGACAGTTAGGGTCGTTTGAACCTTTCGATTCGAATAACCAAACCTTACGACAGTTAGGGTTACCCGAATCTTTTCGATTCTCGGAGTGGAGATCCCACTTCTAGTTTCACCTGTCGGATCCTAGGGGTGGAGATCCCACCTCGAGTTTCCTTTCCCGCTGAAGATAGAATATAAAATTCTTCCTCTTCAGAGTCAAATGACCAAACCTTACGACAGTTAGGGTCGTTTGAACCTTCGATTCGATGACCAAACCTTACGACAGTTAGGGTCGTTCGAACCTTTCAATTCGATAACCAAACCTTACGACAGTTAGGGTTATCCGAATCTTTTTTTTGATTCTCGGAGTGGAAATTCCACTTCTAGTCTCACCTTTCCCTTGCCTTTGCTTTCAGAAAAGACAAGGATGAAGTCGGCGTCTAACACGCGCTGCCGGGTAGTCTTTCCCGTGAGAAAGACGAAGTCCATGTATTCAAAATCATAGCACTAAGTCTAAGAGAAGCAATTTTCTTAGCGCAACGTTACATGCGGAACGGATTCAGATAATCCGCATGCTAGCCCGACACAAACGGTAGTCGGTAAAGGCACGTCAAACCCGTTGAGGGCTGGGGGTTGGCCAATAATCCCAAAGTCTATACCTAACACGTATAGCCGGTTTAGTCTTTCACCGATTAAAGAAGACACCACGGCATATCAAGAAACATCATGTAAAAAGAAGCAAATAAGGAGTCTCTCATAAAAGATCAAGACAAAAGCATACAACAACAAGTTCGTCAACCCGAAGGTAACTGACGACTAAGAATGTGAGACTCTAAACCGGAGAGCCTGTCCATATAACTCTGCTCAAACTCTGCCTGCACGCGAGCTCGAACAGAATCCTCGGAACTGCTCAAAACCTCAGCGGCTTCAGTTCGCAGCTTCATCAATCCCTCTTGTGTTGATCCCAGCTTGTCGAGCGTCCACTCACGAGAACGCTCCAATCCAACCAAGTCCTCGGTGATTATGGCAGCAGACTCTTCGGCACGTCCCAAGGCCTCCTTCAGCCTAGCTATCTCTGCACGAGTGGACTCTAGGGAGCTGAGTAACTCGCCTTTGCTGGTGTCCTTCTTCGCCAGGTTGGCCATCAGCTGTGCAACAGAGTGCTCGCGTGAACGGAGCTCGCTGCTAATGGAAGATCTCAAGTCACGCCATTGAGTTATTCTATCCTCCATCTGAGAGGACATGAAAGAAGAAGCTCCACCAGCCTTCAAATCCCTCAATTCTTGAACCTCTGACTCCAGAGCAGTAAAATCAGCAGTGAAGGAATCAGCCAACTCTGGGTATCCTTCTTCCCTCATCATCAGCATGTGGCGAGAAAAGGAACGCCTGAACTGGTCAAAGCAGTATCCTCGGAGAAGAAGTTTCTCAATCATGCCATTATAAAAGGCGGTGAAGAAGTTGAGGTCCGCGCGGAAAATCTCTTTCTCAGGATCGGTACCAGCCAAAAGGACGCGAACATACTCATGTAGAGATGATCGAGCTCCTGCAAACAACAATGGGGAAGTCAAGAGATTATCAAATACGATAAGGAAACCCAAGAGGAAATTCGAAGTATACCTGTACTGGCGGAACTTCCCTCGGGTGGAGGCACGGCAGACTCTGAGATAACAGCAGGATTAGCCGTGGAAGGCGCATCGACCCCTGCAGGCAAATCAGTCATATCTCTCGGCTGTGGCAAAGAGATATGGCTCTCAGGCAAACTATCAGCCCCGGAAACTATAGCAGCATCAGGCACAATGCCTGGTCCTACAGTTATACCTCTTTATTAGTCAAAACGGAAGTTTAGGCAAATGAAGAAAATCAGGGTGATAAGATCATCGGCATACCCGCAAGTCCATCACCTTCTGCGACACGGGGAGGATCGGTGGTCAAAGGAGAATCAGTCCTGGTGGCTGATGACGTACCTGTGAGTGTATCGCTCGTAAAGGGCGGTCCCGCAGTTCCGCTGGCGGCTTGTTCAGCCAGCATATCGACTAGCAGCCCAGCATCAGGACCGCAGAAGCTCGGCGCAGAGGCATTCCCCTGGTCTTCAAAACCTACATCACGGAAAGATTCATCCTCAGTCGAGTTCTCTTTCCCCATGATCAAAAGATACATTATCAGGATGCAGGTATACCTGAGTAAGGAGCGGTGGGCTCGACGCTATACTCTGGCCCAAGATCAATGTTCAAATCGATACCCAGAGAACCGTCATGAAGGGCATCGCACATCTGCTGCACGAAGCAATCCATGTTATCCGGACCAGGGGATGCAGGAGGCAGTGGAAGTTCACCCTCTTCAAGGAACCCTGAGACATAAGGCATGGTTACGAATTCCAGAAGGAAGATCATGCTAAAACAATAAAATGACGGAAGGTTACCTTCCTCCCGGTCGGCAGAGCCTCCGGAATCTACTCCATGAGAGCGTTGGTCAACAGGAGGTCTATAGGCCATTTTCTTCCTCTTCAAAGGACCACCCCTCTTGGAACCGTCGGGACGATTGTGCGAAGTTTGTCCACCAAACTTGGATTTCGCACGACGTAAGGCGAGAGGTTCATGGTCATCGGCCGATCCACCTGAAACAACAAGGGTTATTTCACGTACCGAAGTTGAGGAGAAGGGAATCAAGAAGCATGACAAACCTGCGTCAAGTTCCACTTGGTCGATGTCTATGCCCATTTCCTCCTCACAAGCTTCATCGCCATCCGCAGGAAGGTGCTCTCCATCAACTCTGCTTGAAGGAGGAGATTGAGCAGGCCTCTTCCCTTGTTTCCTAGCAGCCGCCATAGCAGTCTGGACCAAGTGTTCGGACTCTAACTCCGAAAGACTCTTCACACCTATGGATTCATAGGCAGAAAGGAACCACTTGCAGCTAAGGAAGGTGATCATCGGTTTGCGCTTATACGAAGGGAGAGCAAACTGAGCCCCAGTGCAACCAACCATGGTCCATAACCACGCTCGTATACCGTCGACAAGCCCTCCCTTAACCTGTAAACCACGGCTCGGATTCCCAACATATAGTTGGTCGTAGCCGAACTGACGTGCGAAACGGCAGGGAAGGTAAGGCTCAATATGGCAACGGTTCTTCACCCGAAGGACAAGATACCCGATGCGGATGTTTACCAGCCATCGGAAGCAACCGACGTCGAGAGCAGTCCGGTTAGTTCGGGGTTTCTCCACATCAGTCAACTCCTCGCCATAGCGTCCAGAAAATTGAGGAAAGCACTTGAAGAGCTCCCAGTTCCGACGAACTTGAAGTTCTTGTTGTACATCTTCAAATTTCTTCCCAAGCCACCTACTCCTTTCCAGCAGTTGTAGGAAAGGAACAGGGGTGTCAACGGTGCGGGGAGCTGACATCATATCAGGCCGGTGAAGAACGAACCATGCCATCAGATAAGCATAAGGCAGCTCAACCTTCGGGCAGGTAAGCTCGGTCGAGGGCTTGGAGCCCACATGGGTAAGAACACGAACTACACCCCTGAGCCCGCAATGAATGCTGGCCACCATCGCTGGAAGCAAGGACAACTCCCGCCCATAGGCTAGCTGGACTGCCGGGAAGAGCACCTCGACGGGTAAGTCATCCGAAGATTGGTATGGCACAACGCACTTCTTCAACCAGAGGGCGAGGTAGCCGGCCAACAGAGACCGAGGCTCTATAGACTTCTGCGCACGACGGAGGAAAGAACGGAACGTGGTCCCGGCAGGAAAAGCTCCCTCGGCGCTTGCTATGGTATAAGATTGAGTTTCATTCTTCTCCATCAGCTCGTTAATAGTGGTGAAGTCCAAGACATCCAACTCACGGATAGGTCCAACGAAATCACCCTCCAGGTTTTGAAACAAATAAACGGCGAACTGCTTCAAGCTGATCTTCTTCTTCGTCTTAGCTGGAGCAGAAGTTTGGAGCAGTGAGGTATGATAGTGACATGTGAGATCCCAAAGCGTGTCATACATATCAGGGCTATCTTTCTTTAGCAAAGCCAACTGCTGGTTGGAGGGAAAGTACTCCTGATACGGGCAATCCCCCATCGGAAGGCCCGAAACCTGGTGCATCTCATGAAGAGCCAGCCCTAGTTCCCCGCCGCTTGTAAGGAAAGTGTTGCTATCAGGCATGTATGCCTCTAACAGTGCCAAAAAGTGGCGGCAACTGACTGGGATCCCGTACATGGTAGCTCGTATGGGCGCATATAACCCACTATCCTTCAGATCCCTCTCCCACCTTCCCAGAACATAGCCGGTCATACGGGTCCACCACCCCTTGCCCGGCGAGGAAGCCCAACCGTAGCATCGGTAATCCAGTGGAGGTAGCTGTCTTCCAAGCTGAGCTAGACGGTTCTTCACAGTAAGAGCAGCCGCCGACACCTCGCCTGGAGGTGCGGTGTCGAGACCCATGATCCCGGGGCGAAGACCGCAAATGGATTGATACCCCAGAGAACCGGGACTCTTATGATGAGAAATGTATCCGCACTGGATGTGGACAGCAGCATTGGTAAGAGACCAGGACATCTGTCGCCCCACAGCCTGTCTCTCCAAGAGAGTAAAAGAACACTGGCGCGGAATGGAAGGAATATATAAAAGAGCTCCCTCGTCAAGGGTTAGCCAATGCTCCTCAGCAAGAGTCAGCACGGCAGGATCCTCGGTGCGATCCCCGAATAGGAAATCTGGCTTCTTTAAAGCCTCAGTAGAAGTGGCATCTGCGGTGAGGGGAGCATCGGTGATAAGTTGGCGTAAACAGTGACGCCCTCCCTCCTTCATCAGCCGACGGAACTCGTCTGAACGATCATGCCCGAACTGTGGAAGGGGATCGATGATCTGCCTAGCGGAAGCTGAAGAGAACACTTCCCTGCTGCAACCGGTAGGGGCATGGTGAGGGAGATTACCCCCGGGAAAATCAACTGCAACAGAGCATGAAGATGGGGTTAGAAAAGTCATGTCATAAGATTAATCGCGGGATAACCGGCGTGACGATTTCGAGCGTCCTACACCAAAAGGGCGGTACGTGTCATCACGTATATACCGTGATAATATATACCGACCTGTAAGGTGTAAGACGACACGAGATCGCCCCGATATATCCGAAGACTTGAATTGGCTAAAGCAAAACAAGTCTGAAACCTTAACCCCCGCACGAGGGGTATCGGTTCTTCCTTCATAACCCGCGAGAGGTCAATCCGGGATGCAAACCTTAACCCCCGCGCGAGGGGTATCGGTTCTTCCTTCATGACCCGCGAGAGGTCAATCCGGGATACAGGAAATCAGAATTCTCACCCCCGTAAAAAGAAGCCGCTGAAGAAGATACAGCGGGAGCCTCCTCCTCGCTGTGCTGCGAGCGGGAGCGACTCCTGGAAAGCTGAGCACGACGGGAAGACATCTCAAATCTGCAGTGAAGAGCAGTACATCAGGTACGACATATAATACACGAAATATCGAAAAAGGGGAAATTAAGCACTTGGACTTGAAATCCTGTAAACAAATAGGATTTTACAGTTAAAGTCTAATTAAACCTACGAATTTCGTACACGCAAAACGATAATCGTCGTTTCGCGATAAATTTTGGCGAAATACCCAAAATACCCCCCGTGCTCAAGGCCAAATTCAGGTCAAGGACACGTGCAACTCGGGGTGTGGTCATTATACTTGATCATCTAACGTCCCGGTACCCTGTAATTCTGATCAAATTTTGCAAATAAGTCCTTTTGCAGAATTTGGTCAATTTTACATAAAAGCCCCTCCTCGAACTTTTGGTTTTGCATCCAAGTGCCTTTACCAAAAATTCGATCAAGGGTTTGGGGTCAACACTCAGAGGATTTCAGCCCCCGAATGATTTTCGATCCCCCGATGTTCATCACCGGCGATTGAGGATACGGTTGAACCTCACACATCGAGCCGAACGGTTCCTCAAGAGGAAAAAGGCGGACGCCGGTCAACGCGTAGCCTTAGGTCAACGCCGGACAGCGCGTTGCGACAAAAGTCAACACGTGGCGACGAAAGTCAACACGTGACGACAAAAGTCAACCCAAGCGGTTCCTAAACCCTAAGGCGGACGCCGGTCAACGCGTAGCC
>BQKN01065552.1:486995-502745 GCA_022839385.1 Asparagus kiusianus | reverse complement strand
CTCAAGTGGCTCTCAGGTAGCGTGCGTCAAGCAAGGCCACATCTTCCACATCCCCTCTCGTGGTCTCCTTGCATTTAAAATCGTTGCATCAACTCCTTAGTTGTATCGGGGGCAAAATAAAAAAAAATCTGAAAAAGTGCCTTCTCTTTCTAACCCCTTCAACCACCGCATAAATCCCCCAATTGCCCTTCTTATCCCCGTACCAGATTCTCGTTCTAGTGTTTCGCTCTTCTCAGATCGCGACACTTCGAGTAAAGTTACTCGATTTTTTTATTGTTATGCGTTCTTTGAGAGATTGCATGTTTCACGTGCTTGATTTGTACGGGAAATGGGTTTCTTATGTTGCCTGATAGCATATGGCATGCCAGTGAGAAATTCGTGACAGTTATTTTGAAGTGCGGTTGTCTTTGAGGTGAGTTTTGATTTTTCGTTTTTTGCTTTTGGTGGTTGTTTAAGAAACAGAATTTCAAGGCCTTAGCTTGATTGTACAAATAAAAGGCAATTTGTTGTGGATGTTTTTGTGTATCTTAAAATTGCGTGACAACTTTAGTCCCACATTTGATGGGGGGAAAGACTTTGTAATGTCTAAATATGTTACCTTTCCCTTGTCCGTTGAATGGGTGAATAACAACAGCACAACCGATCACAATGGACAACCATATTTAATGTTCGGCAAAACTTGTCCCTACATCCATGGACAAGTAGAGGGATCTTTCACTATATCAGTAAGCGTTGTATTTAATATCCCCTATACAATTGATAAATCCAACCAATATATCCTTTTGCAAGGCTTGTCATAAAACGATATGCTCTGTATATCAGTAAGCGTTGTATTTAATATCCCCTATATAATTGATAAATCCAACCAATATATCCTTTTGCAAGGCTTGTCATAAAACGATATGCTCTGAATATCCTTCACCTTTTGTTGACATTTTTCGGTGGTATATCTCCGATATGGCCGATATATTAACCGATATGTGGGTCAATATGTCCTTTTGATATGGCTTGTCACCAAGCAATATAGTTATGCAAAATTTCTTTAATGTTTTTAGCAAATATTCCATCCCTATGACGTTTTTAAGCATATCCTAGTAGGCACTTTTCCCTCAATGAGTTTCTTTAATTGGTTAATGATCGTAAACATATATTATTTACATTTTTATCTTCTTAAATTTCATGAAGTATGTTTAAATTACATTTTAGGATATTATATTATATATGCACATCAACCCATATGACACCCTGATATTTACTGCTATATGATTTTCAATATGGGTAAAACATTTTGAACCAAAAACTAAGTTCACATAAAATTGCTACATCATACTTTTTATGTTAAATAACAACAACATTATTTAGGGAAACCGACATCTCCCCTCAAATCATAAGGTATCAAAGCCTTGACTTCTCGAGGAAATTTTCAAGCTTTGAGAGATATCATTTCTTTATAGCAACTCTTATAGATCAAATACACAATAGTACCCAAGGCAAAAGAAAGTGCACACGTAGTTTACGCACTAAGAGCAATTTCATAAAAAGCTATGGTATCAAAGAGATAACGTGGACATATAACCACCCAAAGTGAACTCCCGTTGAAATCTTATAGCATTTGTCGTCCTTTGTTCAGGGAGATCGTGGAGTTTAGAGGGATCTTCAAATATCATGTTTTTTTTTAAATTACATTAAGGTTGTGTTTGAATTCACGGATTTCAATTTCTAGAATTAGAAAGTTGGTAACTAATTCCAATTCCATTGTTTGCGAATTTTTAAAATGTCAATTCTAGAATATTCAACTCCAAAGTTAATGTTTATATATTTTTGAATTTTAAGGAGATTGTTTGTAATGGTCTTTCTAGGAGCTTGTTTTTAATTGTGAAATATGGAGCTATTTGTAATTTTGATCATTTTACGATTTTAAGGGGGTTATTCATAATTTACAAATTTTCAAGGGGTTTTGTGGTAAAAAATTCGGGGGGATTTGTAAATTTAGGGGGCAGATTGAAATTTTTCGGTCTTTGTGGTTTTTTTTTTTTTTGTAATTTTTAGATTCTTCAAGTTGATTTTTATAATTTTTAATAATCTTTGAGGTCTTTTAGTTGTTGTTTGTAGTTTCAAATTGTTCAGAGGGTTGATCCAGGCTTTCATATTTTCAGTGTGTTCTTTATAATTTTCAAATTTCTAGTTATTTTTTGTAATTTACAATTTTAAAGCTTTTTTACCCTAGCAATAAAGTTGTAGGTCTAACTGCACATTTGGCTTAAAAATACCAAAACGCCGCCGGAGCTAGAAAAATAATCAAACTAGTAAGAGGGATTTTAAAAAAAATACCGATCTTATAATTTAGCTGATCACAAGTTATTAAGGGGATTGTTCTAAATTTATGGTTTTCAAGGTAGTTTTTGCAATTTGGATTTTTCAGGGTGTTTTTGTATTTTTTAGATTTTTCAAGGGGTTTTTTGTAGTTTATTTAAATTTTTAGGATGATGTTTATAATTTTAGGTTTATCAACAGCTAAAATAAACTTTGGGATGTTATAGTGCAAATAAGCATATATTATTAAAAAAACTTTCATGCAATAGTAATTAAAAATTATTTAAAAAGTATAAGAACTTAACTTCGAGAATATATACATACCCCATACAAACAAAATACATACCCCATACAAACAAAAATCAAAGTATATAAATAATCACAATGTAATAATCACAATGCTAAAGTTTACAGATATAAGTGAGCACAAACTAACAAAGTGGAATCGAATCATGAATAAGTCTTCTATATGATAGTGTAATTTAGAAGAAAAAAAAGAGAATCTAACAAAAATAAGAAAGGATGATGTTTGCATACTTGATAGTAGAGGACATTGAAACATTGAAACAAACTGCAAATCTTAATAAAATAAGAACATTATCTGGGAGAAAGAAATTTGATAGGCAAAAAAAGCCTAAAGATAAAGTGATTAAGACTATAGATAATTTCTATAAAACAAATCCTTAAAGATAATTTCATATTAAATGTATCTATATAATTATCTTGAAATGGTAACTGATATAGTGTCATTAGTGTCTTTGATAAAATTCTTCGTCTAATGAATTGTTTGAGCGTTGTTTTGCTGCATGTCATTTCAAATTTTAATAGTGAGGTGAACTTAAATTTAGTCTCGTTGTATGTGGCTTGTATCTAATCCTTGTTCAAATCTTTTAAAATCGAATTGAACATCCAAATTCAAATCATGATATATAAAGAAAGTTATATCCTCCAGAGGAATCCATTCTTCATTTGAATAATGAAATGAATCATCGAAATTTATAGCTAATTTAAGATAGATGATAGGATGGTGGATTATTTTTAGTGGATTGATGACTCTATTAAGCATATTAATTAGAATAGGATAACAATGTAATATTCGAAAGGGTCAAAAATATTATTGACCAGTGAAAGTTTTTCCCAGACTCACACTTTTAAAGGGAGTATGATCTATATATACATACATTTATATATGAAGAATATGAGTATATTTGGTACTAAGCATAAACTTGGTGCTTGGTAGTGAGGTGACTCATTCCCATCCACTTATTTAAAGGGGGGACCACATTCACATGGGTGCATATTGGTTGGATAAATAGTGGATGATTATTTACAAATAGGGACCATTTGAATGAGTGAATGATAATGAGCCACCTCACTACTAAGCACCAAGTTTGTTCTTGGTACTAAACATATCAATTTTTCTATATATATGTATATGTTTATATATACATCTGCATATATAGGAAAATGAATATTCTTGGTACGAAGTATAAATTAGTTGGTGCTTGGTAGTGATGTGGCTACTTTTCATCAACATATTTGAATCTGCCTACTTGAAAATTGTCCCCACATGATTACTTACCTATTGAACAAATGGTCGGTTTAGTAATGCTAGAGAAACACATTCCTTTCACTCAATCTCATTGGTAAATTCAACCTGCATGAATTGCATTATAAATGCTTTAATAGTTTTGCAAACTTTGCTCATGTCTATTTCATGAACATAGGACATTCCTGAATCTAAAATAAATAAATATTTTTTTTGTCAAATATTAACTCTTCAATAGATGCATTGGAATAATAAATTTAAAATGACAAAATTTCAATAATTTTATTTGCTAGACAATATTTATCTTGTAAAAGATAAATAGCTATCACGATTCAAATTCCATTAACAATTACTATAAGTGAACAAAAATAACATATCTGATCCAACAATTTTCTCTATAAAAATAAAATTATTATTTAAATAACATAGATTAAGAAAAACTAATGAGAATCGCCATGACCAATCTAACAAAAGTTTCAACGTGGTGCACTCCAAGAAACTTACTCCTTTATCAAATCTATTAGCATACAATATGCATAAATACTCTAATACTCACGATTCTATGCATAAACTATTTGGGTATAAAACTAATGTTTCTGATTTCTGCACTCTTCCCAAAATTTGTTTCTATTCTGTATTCTTAAACAAAATTTGGACCTAACTGTAAATTTTCTATGCTAAAAGGGACTAAAGTGTAACGCCCCGCCCCGGAATCCCGGAATCGGTACGCTATTAGATCTGATGGACTGACCTCACAAACCACCACATATCTTTTCAGCACGTTTTGTCCTCACTCACGTGCTCCCTGGAAAACTTCCCAAGGGGTCACCCATCCTAGAATTTCTCTAGGCCAAACACGCTTAACTTTGGAGTTTCTAAGAGTTGGGTTTCCGAAAAGAAGATGCATCTTGGTGGTATGAGTATTCCAATCAAATCTATCTATACTAATCACATCACCCTCTCAAGGGTTGGGGTATTACATAAAGGTAAATTCCGAAAACTAATTTTCTGTTTGCGTTTTAATTTTGGATGAGAAATCAAATTCCTAAAACAGGGGTTAAACTGAAATTCCCTATTTCTTCTCCAAACTTCATCTTCATTTTCTGTTTATTCCTTTCTACAATCAAACCCAAAGTTTAGATGGGTTCGTGGCCTAAATGACCACCTCCGGCGATACCCATGACCAAGGGTAGTTGGAGATCATCGAACATCGTCGGAGATGCCGAGAGCGACCGGAAAAGGTATTCAATGTATGAATCTTGTTAAGGAATATATTATGAAATATCTATGTATGGTTGGAATGATATATTAGGAATATTTAACTGAGAGATATTAGGGATATGATTAAGATAATAAAGGAATATGTTAAGAATAAGTTTAGCATATTCCTAGGAATATGTAACATGTGCTTATTTCCTATTAGTATAAATATAAAAGATCAAGAAAGCTTTAGTTTTTTTATCTTTGTTTTAGATTTGTAAAAATTGATTATTAGGCAGACCAGAGACTTGGGTCTAGAGCTCTGTTGATCTTTTATATTCTTCAGACCAAAGAAATTTTATTCCTTTCTGAGTCAAGCGAGTCAAAGGTGAGGCAATACGAGAGAACTCTTCTAGGAATCTCCGATAATAACCTGTCGTGCCAAGAAAGCTGTGGATCTCATGAACACTTGTTAGACTTTTCCAATTCACGACAGCTTCAACTTTTAGTGGGTCTATCCAGACTCCATCCTTCGAAGTAACATGTCCTAGAATAGACACATTATCCAATCAGAGCTCATACTTAAAATTTGCATAAAGATTTTCCTTCCCCAAATCACTAGGCACACATCGTAGATGTTCCTCGTGCTCCTTCTGGTTCTTTGAATATATCAAGATATCTATGAATACAACAAAATGATCTGAGAAGGGCTTAAACACACTGTTCATAAGGTCCATGAAAAATGCAGGTGCATTTGTTAACCCAAATTGTAGCACAAGAAATTCGTAATGACTATAACGGGAATGAAACGCGGTCTTTGGAATATCTTCAGGCTTAATCTTTAATTGATGATAGTTCGATTGAAGATCGATCTTGAAAAATGCCTGAGCTCCTTGCAATTGGTCAAAAAAATCGTCAATCCTTTGTAACAGATATTTATTTTGTATAGCCACCTTATTGAGCTCCTGATAATCAATGCATAATCGCATGCTACCATCTTTTTTCTTCACAAATAACACCGATGCTCCTCAAGGTGAAACACTGGGTCTAATAAACCCATTATCTAGAAGTTCCTGTAACTGTCCCTTAAGTTTCTTTAGTTTAACTGGAGCCATTCTGTAAGGGCCTTTGAGATCGGACTTGTGTGTGGAACTTCAGTAGAAAGTTTTATTTTCCCGTCGGGTAGCATTCTGGGGAGATCTTATGAAAAGACATCTGGAAATTCATGCACGATAAGAAGTTGATGCAGACTAACTACTTTCTGGCTCAAGACTTGCACTAATGCTAAAAACCAGTGCACCCACTTCTCGATATGCGGAGCTTGAAGGGTTGATATAATGCGCATATGCTTTTGCACCTTAGTACCTTCAAAGCAAAACTCTGGTTTTTCGGGAATTCTAAACACCACTTTCTTCTCTCGACACAAAATAGATGCATGATTTTCAGATAACTAATCCATCCCTAGAATAATATTATAATTATACATATCAAGGATGATCAATTCTACTGGAAGCTCCCTATCCACTTATTTATCTTACCTTTGTAGTACTTATTAGATATCAGTATGCTATCTCTTGATGTGTTGAATGCATTTCATGCTCAAGTGTATGACATGGCAAATATTGCTTCCTAACAAATCGTGTAGTAATAGAAGAATGCAAAGCTCAAGAATCAAAGAGTACTCGAGCAAAAGTAGAAATTATAGGTATGACACCCGACGCCACATAATTATTTTCCTAGGCCTTTTGCTCGGTTAGAGAGTAAACTTGAGCCTTTGCTTGAGGATGTTGATCACTTTGAGGTGCCTTACGAGTCAGAATTTCATTAAACTTGGGACAATTTACAATCTTGTGATCCTTTTGGCCACACCCTAGGCAAATACCCTCTCCAACAATTCTTCGCGTCATGGTTAGGCTTGTCACGTATGGTGCATCTCATTGACTTTTGGTTCATAATTTGATTTTCTTTTGAATCCACATATTTTTTTCTTGTTTTACAAATTCTCGTTATGACCTCCACGTTCGTCCGATCTGAACCTCTTCTTCATATCATCATTTTTGTGATCATCAATCGAAAATTTCTTTTTTCTCCTCAATCACTAAAGCTTTCTTTAATACTGCCGCATAAGTGGAAAGTTCAAATGTGCTCACTTGAAACCTTATCTCGGGTTGCAGACCCTTCTAGAAACAACACACTCTATCTTCTTTGGTTGTAAAAAATTGGAGTGCAAACTTGGACAAATGAGCGAATTCCTCCTCGTACTCAGCCACAGGCTCATAATTTTGCTTTAACTCATAGAGTTCCTTCTCCTAGTGACGAACAATTTTTGGAAAGTACTTCTCAGAGAAGACTTTCTTGAACTCATCCTAAGATATCTGGTTAGTACCATCCTCTGCTGCGTTTCTCACCAACCATATGCCCATCCTTTCAACATATAGATTGCATAAGCTACTTTTTCTCCATCAGGACACTTCATATAAGTAAAGACTTTTTCCATCTCTTTGATCCAGTCTTTAGTATAATAGGATTAACACTTTCTTCAAAGGTAGGTGATATCAGCTTTTTAAACTTCGCCATACCACTTTGCGATTGAGGATGATCATTGTCTCAATGTTCTTGTTGTTGGTTAATTTGTTGCTGCTGATTTTACATCACAATGGTGAGATTTTGTGTCACCTTCAGCATAGCATTTGCATCCATTTGATTCACTCCAGAACCAGATCCATGTGCATTTCTACCACCAAACATTTGCCCCAAAGTCTTGTGCAAATCACTTTCCCGAGTTGAAGAAGTGTTCATGTTGTTCCTAACCATCTAGTTATAAAGCCAACAAACAATACGTAAGTAATCACTAAAGGCAACTCTAAAACTTATTTCTAAGCACTACTAATTATGGATTTCTAAACTTAGGACTTCTAAACCTAGCTCTGATGCCATAACTCATGCCCCCAAATGCGCAGTATAATTTGAGATGCATGACAATGGCGACACGTGCGAGCACCTGTCTAGCTTGTGGTTCACTTCCATAATTCAAATAAAACTTCACTTAAAAGAAACTTTATTGATATATAGAAAGCTCAGAGCAAAACTACATCACAACAAGATCACTCTAATTAGTCGAAGAACTCTTATTACATAAACTCAAATGCTACTCTTAAAATAACTAGTAACACTCAGCATCAACACTTTCTACTAGATCCTTCTCATATCTTCAAAACTCCATGCCATAGATAAAGCCATCTAATTCATATCTGAAAAATATTGAAAAGTAGTGGTAGTGAGATTACACTCAGTGAACAGATAACTTATCATAGTGGATCAGACCAGTTTTCAAAATTATCAATGCTATATTTAGTAAGCTACTATAAAAAGTACAATTTGAGAAACATATAGGATTTCGGTTCATGAGTAGCATGTGATAGTGTCGTAAAAGAATATTCACAAAATTTAAGAAACAATATGAATGATACTAAATACTTTTAAATTATAAAAGAAGAAATTTTTGATTTAAACTCATTCCAACTTTTTTTAAACCGACGCACTTTCATTTTATTTACAACAACCGACCCAATTTGTGGCCACGTCAGCATCGTGACCACGAAGAGGGGTGATTTTTTTTAAACTCATTGCTAAATAGTCGAGGTTGCCAATCTCGACTATTTTTGCATGCCCTATCTAATAAACACATTAAAAATAATTTTTCTAAGAGGCAACACATTAAAAATATATAATTGAATGTAAGAAAAAAAACACTCCTAATTTTCATTGTTCTCGACCTCCACAACTGCTAAGGCCAAAGAAAATAAGCCACCATCTGCATCTACTCCTGTAGCGACAAGCAATACACCCTTATATTTATCGTATAAGTGTGTGCCATCAATGCTAAGAACCGGCCGACAAAATTTAAATCCCTCGATCGAAGGACCAAATACCCAAAATACAGAAGTGAATTGATGAACTCCCGGATTGACCTCTTTGGTTATGAATTTGTATTCAGATCCAGGATTGCTTCTTTTAATCGCATCAAGATATTGAGGTAGTGTCGCGTAAGACTTCTCCCAATCACCAAATATTTTTGTCATCGCAATTCTCCTTGCATTTCACGCTTTACTATACGATATTTCAATGAACTTCGTATGTAACACTATCAATTATATTATCGAGCCTTAGTTCAAGTTGTTTCTTTAATTTTGGCATAATCAACCGAGCTATGTAGGAGGCGGAAGCACCACTGTGATCTTTCTCGAACATTGGATTGTTACATGTGTGAACACCACAGTATTCTGTGATCTTAAAATATCCATTATGTTTCTTTCCAGCAAATGCATAACTTCTAAGGACATGCGGAATTAGCTTCATTCCCCTTGGCCCGACCTTTCCTTTGTGTATTCATAAAACAGATTGCCTCGTAACTTGTGCGATTGCTTTTAATTTGCTTGAATTTGACCAACTTTTTAATTGAGTAATCACGAATAGCATTAACCAATTGGTCTTTAGTCTCGAATAAATCACCAACTCTGAAAGGGACCTCATCATCTTCTCTATGAGATGAACTTTCGCCAATGCGCATATCTTGCACTGTGGAAGAATGAACCCACTCATCATTTTCAAACTCGTCGGGGGGTGGTTCTTCGTACTCAACATATTCATTATGAACATAAGCTTCATCGGGTCAATCCGGATTCTCTTCATCGTCTTCACTCACAAATTGTATGCTGTCAATTGGTGCACTATCTTCATCTTCACCTTCAGAGGCGTTGCTTCTTTCATCCTCTTCAACTATTGCCCTTCTTAACGGCTTCATATTTTCATAAAATACTTCATTGTTCATGAAATTTGACGTTCCACCTAATGAAGATGCACCCCTGTGATATTGAAATGGAGTCCGCTCCATTTTACTCGAAGAAGAAAGAAAACCATCAGACTCAACTCTCAAATCTAACATGCCTGAGAATTCTCCTGGAGGGTTGAATATTTGGCACGAACTATGTGACAACTTTTCAATAAACAATTCTACCGTTAGTTGTGATTTGCTCAAATTAAACATAATACTCATATGATGATCGTTTGAGATCTCAACTGCAGACGTTTTATCAAAAGTTATGGGCCAATTACATAATATTTTTAGTCGGTACTCTCGTGGATCAATTATCGTAACTTGATGTAATTCATTAACCAAGTCAAGGTAACTATATGATTCCGAGATCATTAACAGCGTTGTCACCCCTCCGACATATATTGGCATATTATTCATTCCATAATTAATTTTTTCATCATAAGAGCAAGCAATAAAAATCATATTGTTCAACCTATGTAAAAGAAAGTTATATTATTTAAATGCAAAAAAATTCAAAAATATGATCAATTACAACCCTAAACCCCAAATTATAACCCTACACCCCAATTACAACCATAAACCCCTAAAATCCTAAACCCTAAAATTGACCTCCAAATACTAAACCCTAAAATTGAGTATTCTATGCCCTAAATGTTTAATTTCAACTGCAACAAGAATAAATTTTCTAAATAAACCACTACAAATAGAGTTCAAACCCTAAATATTCGTTTTTGAGAAAAAAACCCCTAGATTTCTACATGTTAAAAGAGGAGAGAATGTAGAGAAATTACCACTCAGAAGCTTCAAGATGAAATTGGGTTGAAAATTGAGGTTGAAATCCAATATTTGTGACAAATAAGGGTTTGGGGAAGAAAGTTGGAGGGCTGGGAGTGTTTTGGCGCGGCTGTGAACGAAGTGGGGGGTGGGGAGAATGATTGGGGGTTTATATAGGGGTCGGGCCCAAGGGCCAAATCGTCAGGGTTGCCAACCCCGACTATTTGGTCCCTTAGCCATATCCACCTTGACTCGTCCGCGGGGACAAAAGTCTCTGCTAAATGGTCGGGCTTGGGAACCCCGATCATTTCGAAAAAAGGCTTTCGAATTGGTCGGGGTTCCCAACCCCGACCAATTAGACAGTGTGCTAAATTAGTCGGGGTTAACAACCCCGACTAATTTAGCATGTTTATTAGACAGGGCATGCAAAATAGTCGGGGTTGGCAACCTCGACTATTTAGCAATGAGTTTAAAAAATATTGCCCCACTTCGTGGCCACGAGCTGACGTGGCCACGAAGTGGGTCGGTGTTGTAAATAAAATGAGAGTGGGTCGGTTTTAAGAAAAAAAAAGTTGGAATGAGTTTAAATCGAAAATTTCTTCATTATAAAATCACACTTTGCAAAACTTACTAAGTTGTCACACTAAGGCTACGGAAATTATAGCTTAGTAGCATGAAAATGCGCATTGGTCACTATTGGTCAACCTAGGGATAGAATTTACCTAACAATATCCTAGGTTGCTCAAATGCCACTTTATTTTTGCCAAAAAGACCACTTCAACACTGGTTGGTACATTCAATACCATATGATAGGCTTAAACAAATCACTTCACTTCATAGTAGACTTCTGAGTATTTATAACATTGAGAAACACATTCTTTTCACTCAAAATATCATTTGTAATTTCTACCAGCATGAAAAGTAATAAAAATGCTTTAATAGTTTTCAAATTTTGCTCATGTTTATTTCGTGAAAATAGGACATTCCTGGATCTAAAATAAATACTTTTTTTTGTCAAATATAAACTCTTCAATAAATGCATTTGAATAGTAAGTTTAAAATGACAAATTTTCAATAAATTCATATACTTAGCAATATTTATTTCGTAAAAAATAAATAGCTATCACGATTCAAATTCCTTTAACAATTACTACAAGTGAATGGAAATAACATGTCTGATCCAAAAAAAATTCTCTATAAAAATAAAATTATTATTTGAATAATTAAAGAAAACTAATGAGAAGAAATCTGCCCACCTTGACAAATCTAACAAAACTTTTAAAGAACTGCACTGCAAGATACTTACTCCTTTATCAAACCTATAAGCATACAATATGCGTAAATACTCTAATACTAACGATTCTATACATAAACTATTTGGTTATAAAACTAATGTTTCTGATTTCTAGAGACTTTTCCCAAATTTATTCTTAAACAAAATTTGGACCTAATTGTAAAATTTCTATGCTGAAAGGGACTGAAGGTAGTTTTTCCAAGGACTAATTTTCTGTATGCATTTTTGTTTTGGACTAGAAATTAAATTCCCAAAAAGTTAGGGGTTAAACTATAACTTCCTATTTCTTCTCCAAACTTCATCTTCATTCTTTGTTTATTCCTTTCTAGAATCGAACCCAAAGTTTGGATGAGTTCGTGGCCTAAGTGACCACCTCCGACTGTACCCATGACTGATGGTGGTCGGAGATCGTCGAACATTGCTGGAGAGGGCAACAGCGTCGGGAAAAGATATTCTGTGTATGAATCTAAAACAAAGGAAAAAACTATCCTTAAGGTGCTTATTTCCTCCTATGTGCTTGTTCCTAGCAATTCCTTGCCTTTTTTTTTTCCTTTTTTTGTGTGATGCCAATTGTGGGATTTGGATTACAGATTATAGGGTTTTCAATGTCCATTGAGTTTTGTAGCCGATTTTCCCATTGATTCTAGGACAATAACTCTGATAACTTCTCCCAATAAACTCTCCGGTTACAAACTTTTGGATTTCTCTCTTATTTTTTTCATTTAATTGGGAGAAAAATAGTTCTCTACAATTTTCCTCAGGAAGACATATTGGGTTCTACAATATCTTAACCGACCAAATTAATAGCCTTAATTAAGGAGACTAATTTTTGTCTGATGCCTGTCACCATGAACGTGGAAAGTCGAAACCTTATACATGTCTTTTGTTACGTCAGCTTCAGACGGCCGTGCATAGCATCATATAATATATCAATACAAATTTATGCTTTCTATAGAAAGTTAGATATCAAAAATTATTTATGTCGTGTTTTGTTTCTTAATTTTGAAACTAATATTTCATTGTAAATGATAAACTAAAAATTTTAAAGCTATGATTATTAAATTTGGGCTGAAGAGCAGTTCTTATTTGTTAACAATTTTTGGTTATAGATATTTAGACCTGTTCCGGATAGTGCCCTTATAATGCTTGGAGTTAAACGTGTTGTACTGGCGACCGTTCTTTTGATATCATCTTCATACTTTTTGCAACATGCTGGAGCATTGACAACTGATCCGTCAGAAGGTAAATTTCTTCCCTAATGAATTAAAATTTGTCCATGCTTGTAAATTTTAACTATTTGTATAATAGTAGTGATTTCTATTGATAGGTATTTTAGCTACTCTTTGACATTTCTTGACAGATCATAGCAACAAACAGGAAAATTAATCAATCTTACTCTACATTTTGGATATGGGGATGTGGAACATAGCAATGTAGCACTTCTTAGATAGTAGGAGCTAAGGACATGAAGTTGGTTATGATTCGCACTTCTATATTCATGATAAATAAATATGACTATTATAAGATAATAATTGTTATGAGAATAAAAATATAATACTAAAGCTTAAAGAGAAGCGATAACCCTTTGCATAGAGGAGCATAAACTTCAACTAATTATTATTTTGATTTTTAATTTTTATTACCTAAATTAGTTTTTTAAAATATGAAACATAACAAAAATTAGAAACATGGTGGAAAGAATTAGGTGCAGAACTGTCCATTGAACCATTGCATTAGTGTTTAATTATACTATTACTTAGTCTTTACATTTCACAATTTAACTGGATGCTTATTTAATTAGCAAATACTGTAGAAGAGAGAAGGGAAAGAATGACAAACAAGCATGCACACACTAGCATTATTGCACGTGAAAATGCACGTGCAACCGATATTAAAACTTAATTATTCTAATCATTTTTATAGTTTAAAGTGTCATAGAAGTTTCTAAGATCTTTTTATAATATTTGCTCATTTAATATGCGGCATTTTGTCTTACCTTACTCAATATTGACTATGACATACATTTTGATTTGAGTAATGACATACGTAATTTTCCTAGATATACCATTAAGAAGAGTTATTTCTATATTTTATTTTCAAATTATTTTATTTAATTATTTTAAAGCTAAATATTAGATATACACTTTTCATAATATATGTTGAAATATATTGAAATTCTATTTGTTGTTTTTTTGGTTTGGCGAGGGAACTTTCCTATGATCCTTCGGACCATGGGTATCAAACCCCTGGGTGTGGCTAAAGGGGCACCCCCTAACACAAGGCCTTAGGTATCCCATGAAACTAAATTTGTGTGGGGTGCTTTCTAGGAGTGTCGAACCTGATACTTTGGAGTACTACTCATTCGCAACTTACTAACTTTGCTAGACCCTTTTGGGTCTATTTGTTGTTTTTATTGCATTTATTTACATAGAAAAGAAATTTGTCATTTCATATTTATACACTTATAGTGTACCATGTAATAGATATTTAATTAATAAGCTCTATGATATGCTTAAGAAAGCTCTTGAAATAAAGAAAGATAGAAGAAAAAATATTGTGTGAAAGTGGTCATATCTTTAACGAGATGAAGAATAATTTTTGCATGTCCTTCAAACTTTTTCTACCCTAGCTCACTTGTTTTTTAATGTGCGTGTCTATATATATGTGTGTACATATTTATATATGTGTATGTATATATATATATAGAGAGTTGAGCTACTATCCACTTGAGTGGATAGAGGCTCTTGTCCATCCGACTTTTTAACCCTTGGATGGACTTAATGATCAAAATATTATGGGATGAGTTTAAAGCTCATTAATAAAGAAGGGTAATATGCTAAAACCAATTAACATACATTAAGAAATAGAAAAAACTTGTCTTGTCAACACCTCTCATCCCAAATTCTCTATGACCATTCATTCATCGTGACGGCCGGTGCCGCTGGGGGGCTCCACATGTGCCACCCTCTGCGTCCCTCGCCATGTGATAATTTATAGAACTAATTAGGTTTTATTTTCCATTGGTATTCTAGAAAATATCCCTAAACAACGAGCTATGAGGATGTGGGAAATAACGGACTTCTTGATTGATTTTCAAAAGCCCTAACAACAACAATATAGAAGAATATGTACTATATATAAGTTTTAATAGTTCTAGTTCCAAAATAATATTATAGGTTCTTAATTTATCTTAATTTATAATTCTTTCCCGAGTTATAGTTTTTAGTAGATGAAAACGGTATCTTTCATTTTCGTGCAACTCTGTTTATTACCAATCGACTTTTCTCGTCAAGCTACTGTTAGCTTCAGATTCTTTTTGACATTGATCGAAAACACATTATTTTTTCTCATAGCAACAAAAGATGGATGGAAAAGCACTTGTTGCGGCAGAGGGCACTGCATTTATGGTCCCTAGAGGCTAGAGTTCCTCCGTGATACTGCGTTTGCATTTCTCCGTGTCCCTCAATCATCTAGTTGTCATATAATTGATATTTACGATACAAACAAATGATGACACGTAGGGCTGTCCATAAAGCTCGCGGTCCGGGCCCGGCCCAGTGCCCGGCCCGGGGTCGGCCGGGGAACCCGGGCCCGGTTGTCGGCGACCGGCCCGGGCCAGGCCCAGAATAGTAATTTTTTTATTTGTTTTATTTTTTATATGTATAATATATGTATATATAATGTATGTATATAATATACATATAAAAAAAAAAACAAATAAAAATATAAATATCTAGGGCCTGGCCCGGGCCGGTCGCCGACAACCGGGCCCGGGTTCCCCGG
>BQKN01065552.1:460335-471680 GCA_022839385.1 Asparagus kiusianus | reverse complement strand
AGATCTACGTCGTTATACTCCGGATCAAAGCTTGGTCTTTGACCCCGAGATTTGAGCGATTGTTTCCTTGGTGAAACAATCCCTCCGGCTATTATTTCCTTGGTGAAATAATACCCGTTAAATTAACGGCATCGTCGTTTCAAGCCGTCTCTCGGCCTCAAACGAACAATATTGTCGTTTCGTAGTCAGTAACTGCATCTCGACGTCTTAACATTACCGTTATGGCTCCTTCAGAGAAAATTCCCAAACCACCTTTGCCCCTCAATGATCAAAGTGACTGGGCAGGGTGGTCCACCATTGTCACCAATGCCTTGCGTGGCGCTGGTTTGCTTGATCATCTCACCAGTACGGGACCGGTTCCACCGTCCATCAGCACTGTTACTTCATCCAGTACTATTGCCTCTGGCAGTGGTGATGTCGATCTTCAGACTGCTCGTGCTCTCTATGTCAAGGAGAGTTCGGATTGGCAATTGCAGGAATTTCGTGTCATGGATTATCTCACTCGATGTGTTGGCTTTGGTCTCACTGTCGAGATTGGCTCGCTTCCCTCTGCTCGGGCCATGTGGACTCGTCTCACTGAGCGTTTCACTGAGTGCTCGGGTGCACGGGAGGCACATCTTCTGCAACGCATTGCTCTACAACGCAAAGGTAGTTCATCTCTACAGTCCCATTTTGGACAAATGCAAGCTTTTTGGACAGAGTTACGCTCCATGCTTCCTGGACGTAATTCCACATATGAAGACTGGCTAGCCTGGTACGAACGACATGAGGTGCATCAACTGTTTCAGTCCCTTCCTGAATATTCAACTATGGCTGATCAACTACTTCATCAGCCTCAATTTCCGACTTTGGCCTCAGTTATGGGAGCTCTCACTGCTTATGAGACCCGGCAGCAGACATCACGACTTAATTTGTCAACAGATACTCCTACCTCTTCACTCGAGACTGTTTTGTCTGTACCTATCACTGCTCCTGTTATAAATCATACTTCTCCACAGGCTCCCTCTCTCTACAGGCTCGATCTAAGCTCTCTTGCAAATATTGCAAGAAGGAAGGACACCGCATTGAGACATGCTTCAAGCTTCATCCTGAGTTACGTTCCTCAGGTACTGGTCGTGGTCGGCGACCCCCTCAGTCTCAACCCTCTCGTACACCGGGATTGTTGGCCAATGCTATTCCTTCTACTACTTCAGACTCTACTATTCAAGCTATTGAAAGTCTTCGCCGTCAACTTGATGCTTTTCAACATATCACCTCTATATCCGCCGGACAACTCTCTGGTATGCATTTTGCTGGTTCTTCAGCTAATCCTTCGGTCTCTGGTATGAATGATCTCTGGATTTTTGACTCTGGTTGTTCCTTTCATATGACTTGTAATGCCTCACTTTTATCCTTTGTCTTTACTCCATCCTCTCTTCCTCCTATCTACACGGCTGCTGGACAACCATTGTCCATTACTCAGTATGGCTCTATTACCCCACAAATGATCCATCTGGTCGTCTAACACTTGGTCCCGTTTATGTGGCTCCACAGTTGTGCTTGAATTTAATTTCTATTAGCTCTTTATGCATGGCGGGTCTGTTCGTCTCATTTTCTTCTGATACTTGTATTGTGCAGGATCCACAGACGGGCAAGACGGTTGGGGCGGGTCGTAGGAGGCACAAACTGTATTTTCTGGAATATCTTCACCTTCCAGAGTCCATACATCCACGTTCTCTTGTTGCTTCTCTTCGTTCGTCAAAACCCTCTACCTCGCTTCCTGCCAATTTATGGCATAGACGACTTGGTCATGTGTCTAATAAAAGGCTGAAGAGTCTTATTCAGTCTGGAGTACTTGGTCCTGTATCATCTAGTTCTAGTATTGAGTCATGTACTGGTTACAAATTGGCTAAATTCACTGCTTTACCATTTAAAATGAGTACATCCGTATCCACTTCCTTATTTGATTTAGTACATTCTGATATTTGGGGGCCAGCTCCTTTGCCTTCTTCATCTGGCTACTTATATTATGTTAGCTTTATCGACGATTTCTCTCGTTTTACATGGGTTTACCTACTTAAGAATCGTTCTGACGTACTTACTGCTTATCAAGCCTTCACTGCTATGATTTTTACTCAATGGCAATCTCGTATTAAAGTTTTTCGTTCTGATTGTGCCAAAGAGTACCTATCATCTACCATGCGCTCTATCATGTCCTCTCATGGGACTATCTTTCAACAGTCATGTCCCTACACTCATGAGCAAAATGGTGTTGCTGAACGCAAACATCGTCATATCCTCGATACTGCCCGATCAATGCTCATTTCTTACTCTGTTCCTCGTCGTTTCTGGGCTGAGGCTATTCTCATCGCGACTCATGCCATTAATATCACTCCATTTAGCTCTCTTTCCGGTGCTACTCCTTATAGTCGTGTTTATACTCATCCTCCTCGTTATGATCTAGTTCGCGTTTTTGGTTGTCGATGTTTTGTTCTTCTGCCATCTCATGAACGTGATAAATTATCTCCCAGAGCTGTTTCTTGTGTTTATTTAGGAATTAGTTCAGAACATCGAGGTTATCGTTGTTATGATCCCGCAACTCGTCGAGTTCATATATCTCGTCATGTTCAGTTTGAAGAGGATTCTCCATATTATTCTGCTTCTGATGACTTTAATTTCCTCCACTCTACTGATCATGCTTCCCCGTCAACTGCATCACCCACTTCTTCACCTCAATTTTCCTTTCGAGATCTCCCTGACATCTCTCCCTCTCCTTCTGCTGACTCTTCCTCGCCTGAGTCTTCTCTTACACCATCTAATCCATATCCCGTGGACACAACTCTCACTCCAGAAAATACTGTTGATCTCCACGCACCTGCGCCAGCATCTCCCCCGCCTGAGGTTCCTCTTGCTCTTCGTCGAGGCAAACGCCCACATGTCATGCCTGCTCGGTATGCTTCTGTTACTTCTTATTCACCTATCTTTCATAACTTTCTTGCTGCCATTCATACTATTGTTGAGCCAAAGTCCTTCCAAGAGGCAGTTCATATTCCAGAGTGGCGACAGGCTATGGCTGAGGAATTTTAAGCCTTTCAGCAAACTCATACCTGGGATGTTGTTCCCTGTCCTCCTGGGATCTCTCTTGTTGGCAGTAAATGGGTTTATAAGGTCAAGTTTCGTCCTGATGGCACCATTGAACGTCGAAAAGCTCGTTTAGTGGCTCGAGGTTTTACTCAGCAACAAGGTATTGATTATGAGGAGACCTTTGCTCCTGTTGCTCAGATGCCCACTGTTCGTACTCTCCTTGCGGTCGTTGCTGCTCATCGTTGGCCTTTATACCAGATGGATGTCAAAAATGCTTTTCTTCATGGCTCTTTATCAGAGACCGTATATATGCAACCGCCTCCAGGGTCAAATATTCCTTCGGGACATGTATGTCTCCTTCGCCGTGCTGTTTATGGTCTTAAGCAGGCACCCCGCGCTTGGTTTGAGTGTTTTCACGATGTCGTGCTCAAAGCGGGCTTTATAGAAAGTCATCAAGATGCTTCTCTGTTTGTTCGCACTACATCGCGTGGCAGAGTTTTATTACTCATCTATGTAGATGATATGATCATTACAGGTGATGATATGGCAGGTATACAATACGCAAAATCTCAGTTGCAACAACAGTTCCACATGAAGGATCTTGGATCTCTTCGGTATTTTCTTGGTCTGGAAATTTCTCAAGGCCCCCGGGGTGTATTACTGTCTCAACAGAAGTATCTTTCAGATATTCTAAATCAAGCTGAGCTAACTGATAATACAACTGTCGATACTCCACTCCAGCAGAATGTCAAACTTTGCTCCACTGACGGTGAGCCTCTATCTGATCCTACCCGATATCGACATCTTGTTGGCCAGTTGGTCTATTTGTGCATCTCTCGACCAGATATCTCTCATGCTGTTGGTATTATCAGTCAATTTGTTAGTGCCCCACGTTCTGTACACTATGCTGTCTTATTACGGATTCTTCGGTACCTCCGGGGTACTAGCACTCGCTCTCTTTTGTTTCCTGCTACATCTAAGTTAGAGCTTTGTGCATATTCTGATGCTGATTGGGCTGGTGATCCAACTACCAGAAAGTCTACCATAGGTTATTGTATATTTCTTGGTGATTCCCTTATTTCTTGGCGAAGTAAGAAACAAGATGTTATTGCTCTTTCCAGTACTGAGGCAGAGTATCGTGCAATGTCCACAACGGCTAAAGAGATTATTCATCTTCATCGCCTTCTCAGTGATTTCGGTATTTCTGTTACGACTCCTACTCCTCTCTACTGTGATAATAAGAGTGCCATCCAGATTGCTAATAATCCAGTATTTTATGAAAGGACCAAACATATTGAGATCGACGCTCATTTTGTCCGTCACCAAGTTATCAAGGACAAGACAATTCTACTTCCTCATGTTTCATCCGCTGACGAGCTTGCAGATTTCTTCACAAAGGCCTTACCTGTTCATCGGTTCCAGTTTCTTGTACGCAAACTCACTTTGTTTGATCCAACATGAGTTTGAAGGGGGCTGTTGATAATAGTGTATTGTAGTGGGTTTTAGTCCCACATTGCTTGGGAGAACAAACCTCATACTCCTCTACTTGTATAAATATATGTGCACACTCAATATTCAATTCAAGGGAAATTTACCCAAGATTCTCTCTCTCTCTTACTTTAACACCAACGAACGCCGAGAGAAAGACCAAACAAACACAAATACCAAAGTTTTACGTGGTTCGGCGAGATGCCTACGTCCACGGGGCAAGAAAGGGGGTGGGTTTTCACTAATAGAGAAGGAGAGTACAAATTGAGATTACAAATCGCTCACACGAACCAACTAATCTCACCAACAAATCTCTCAATCTCTCAACCAATAACCCTAACAAATAGCTCAGAAAGATCTCTCTTTTTTGTGCTCCAAAACCCCCAAAACTCTCCTACAAAACCCTCAAATCGTATTGGTATTTATACCAAAACAGAAACCCAAACAGACTGCAAATAGGAGTCCAGATTTTCCAAAAAACCCGTCATAAGTCGACTTATCAGTCTGTATAAGTCGACTTGGCAGAGCGAAAAACAGCAACTGGAGAAGAGATCGTAAGTCGACTTATAGAACCTGATAAGTCGACTTACCATAAGTCGACTTACAATCGACTTATCATAAGTCGACTTGCCTCTGTGCATGAGTCGACTTATGACACCAAATCAGCTTTTTCAAGTTCTTCTCCACAATTCTCCACCTCGGCGAAGTTTTCCCAAAACTGAGCCGACACCAAACAAACAAATGCCTCACGTTGAGACCCAAATGGGAGTGCGAACACTCACCCCAAATATCGATGTCGCTCACCAAATCGGCTGCATCATAAAGACTGCCTACGTATCCTTTGCCCAAGGAATCAAGCCTTCACGTAGTTCACCCAATGGCCTCCAAAAGCCCTCAAACAAATAGAAAAGTCTGCAACTCTTCTCCAATATCACCAAACGATCTGCAACTGATAGTACTCCCAATGACCCCAAATTGAGACAAATCAAACACCTCCACCTGAGGTAAACCAATGGTCATATCCAAAACATGTCCACCAGCTGCAACCGAATCCAAAACCAATCCATCATCTGCATCTGAAACCAAATGATCTCCAACCTGTGTCACCTCAGCTGGGATCCCAAATGACGCAGTATGATCTGGAGTGTGTGGAATAGGTTCCACCCAACGTGAAGTAGCATCACCCTCCACCTGCTGCGATATCCAAACGATCTGATCAACACTCTCCACCTGCTGAGAGTCCAATGTGACATACCTGCTCAGAACAGAATCAGAAGCTCCCAAACGATAATCAACTGAGCCTCCGAACCCCAAACGCGCAATCGGATCCAATCTCACATCCACGATGTGACCAAGTGCTGGGTATCCAAACATCCGACGCGACCCAAAATCTGAAGCAGCTCCACCAGATCCAATAACTCCTAATGCAGCAGTCGGCGACCTGTGACTAAGATGACCCAAATATGTCGAAGCTCCAGAACCAATGCTCGACAACCAACGCCGATCCTCCTCCAGAAAGGAACGACCCATCAAAACTGTCATCTCATCTCGTCGCCCTAAAGTCTCCACACCAATGAAGTGTCTCCTATTGCCGTGAGCTCGGCACCAACACAAGAAAGGACCCCTACCAAAGCTGAAACAATGAGTTACCTTTCTGCCAATACACTTCTTCCAATTGTTGTTGACTTCTAGGACTTTACACCAACGGGAACTGATCGCGACCCAATAATGCCTAGAATAATCACCAACTGTGGAAACCAAGATACGATTACCTCCCAATGATGCCTCCTTGGAAGGCCCCCAAATGCCTGACTGAACACCTCCAAAAAGACCTCTTGCTCGATGGATAGAAGTGCCAAACTCCACCACGGTCTCGCTCATCCTAATGTGCTCATAGGACTTCAATCTGCAGGTCATAGCACTCCTCAACAACCAATGCACGGCATTACCAATCATATACCCCAGCACCAAACAATGCCACAGTCTAGCCAAGTCTGATGAAGTCGTCATCTCCCTATCAATCACCGTGCGTCCGTGCAAATAATACAAATTTCTCCTTCTGACGCCCTTCATCACAATCATGGACCCAAATGTAACCTTCAAGCGTGCATCCGCCAAGGTCACCCTATAGCCTGCTGCCTCCAAAGCTCCAAGTGAAATGATGTTCTTCTTCAACTGAGGAACGAACCTCACTCCAACCAACTCCCGAATCACCCCGTCACTCATCCTGATCCGAACGGTACCGATACCACCAATAGAGCATTTGTGATCATTCCCCATGAGCACAAAATCCCCTCTTTCCAACTCCTGAAAGCTGGAGAACCAATCCCTCCTAGGGCAAATATGGTATGTAGCACCAGAATCTAATATCCACTCTGTAAAGTTGACAATACAAACTGACGGCAGTGCAGATAACGAGTAGCCCAAAGAATCCGAATCAGAATCGTTGCCACTAGCCTTGACAACATTCGCCTCAGAAGCTTGAATAGCTTTTCCCTTATTCTTCCCGGCTCGATCAACTAACTTTGGGCATTCGGCTTTCCAATGTCCATCCTCTTTACAAAAGGCACACTGATTCTTACGAACTCCAAGATGTGCCCCTCTAGACTGCGACCTCCCACTACGGTTTGGACCCTTTGCTCTTGTGACCAACGCCCCCGCTACCGGCTCAAACGAAGTCTCCTTATCCTTCTTTCGAAGCTGATAATTCACAAGTGCAGCGGTGACCTCACTATACGAAAGAGATGTCTTCCCATTAATAAGAGTAAGAACGAAGGTCTCATATTCCTCGTCGGGCAAGGAACTCAACAACAACGCCTTGTCCTCATCTTCAATCACCACATCTACATTCGCCAAATCCGCAAGAAGCTTCGTGTAGTGGTTCATGTGATCACCAATGGAGGTTCCTTTCTTCAACTAGAAGCGGTAAAGCCTCCTCTTCAAATGCAAGCGATTCTCCACACTCTTGGTCAAATACTTGCTCTCAAGGATCTCCCAAATCTTCTTTGCAGAAGTCTCATTGATCACATCATACTTTAGATCTTGAGTGAGACAAGACCTAATCACACCACACGCCGTTCGATTCATCTTTTTCCAAACCTTTTCATCAATGTTGTCCGGTTTCCCATCCAACTCCAACGTATCTTCCAAATTTTGCGCGTTGAGCGCATCCATGACTTCGCATCGCCAAAGTCCAAAATTGTTTGTGCCATTGAACTTTTCCACGTCAATCTTCATCGAGTGGATATTCAAGCTTTGGACGGTCTTCACGTCGAAAGTACTGCCCACAACTCCTTCTTTCTCGGCCATAATCCTCAAAGCACCACCAAACCAATGCGGAAACAAACGAGAAATAGATCCAAACTGAAAAAGACAAGATTTTTACCAAAAAGACCCCACCTTTATCACCAAACGAAGCCCTAGACGAACTTCCAAAGCGATCTACTCCTCCAAATAGCCCAAGCGTAACCCGAGCTCTGATACCACTTGTTGTGCGCGGCGCGGAAGCCAAACAAACAACCAACTATGATGCTTTGAGAAACCAAACCAACGAACGCCGAGAGAAAGACCAAACAAATACAAACACCAAAGTTTTACGTGGTTCGGCGAGATGCCTACGTCCACGGGGCAAGAAAGGGGGTGGGTTTTTACTAATAGAGAAGGAGAGTACAAATTGAGATTACAAATCGCTCACACGAACCAACTAATCTCACCAACAAATCTCTCAATCTCTCAACCAATAACCCTAACAAATAGCTCAGAAAGATCTCTCTTTTCTGTGCTCCAAAACCCCCAAAACTCTCCTACAAAACCCTCAAATCGTATTGGTATTTATACCAAAACAGAAACCCAAACAGACTGCAAATAGGAGTCCAGATTTTCCAAAAAACCCGTCATAAGTCGACTTATCAGTCGGTATAAGTCGACTTGGCAGAGCGAAAAACAGCAACTGGAGAAGAGATCGTAAGTCGACTTATAGAACCTGATAAGTCGACTTACCATAAGTCGACTTACAATCGACCTATCACAAGTCGACTTGCCTCTGTGCATGAGTCGACTTATGACACCAAATCAGTTTTTTCAAGTTCTTCTCCACATTAACAAACCAGATATTAATTAAAGGTTCGTTAGGTTGTTCCTAAAATAAAGAAACGTGGAATTTCTTTAGCCTAAAGTATCTTCTCTGTTATTTCCTAACGGAAACTTTGCAGTCAATAAAAAAGGATCCCAACTAGGAGATTAAAAAAAAGAAGGGAAAAATATGTCTAGACCCCAAAAGCAGAAACTTCATGTGATGAGGTCCCTCATAGTTTTCCCCATGTGGATCAGCCCCTTGAAGTGTGACACTTTATACTGCAGCCCCTTTTTAGCAATTATTACATGCGAGCTAAGCTAAAATCCCTAAAATAACCTTATCATCTCTCTTCAATCCCTCAAACCCAGCTCTCTCATCCTCTCTCTCTCTCTCTCTCTCTCTCTCTCTCTCTCTCTCTCTCTCTCTAAAACCAAGGGCTTTCTCAAGCTCGTCGCCCTCGCCCTCGCCCTCCTCGTCATCGCGGTCGCCGGCGCCGCCCAGACCCCTAAGCCTCGCCCTCGAGTTTGCCGCAACGGGTCTGTTATGTTTGCTGGATATGAGAGGAAAATCATGGAGTTTAATTAAGTATTCAGTTCATTTGTTTCTCATGTGTGACTTAGCCTTGTGTCAGAAAAGCAAGGGCTCACGGAAGTCTCGTGATTTACATAAATCAAAATTTTATTTTTATGTTGAGGCTCGTGGACGTAATAGCGGGTTTTGAAGTCAAAGAAGAAAGTGAATGACATGGCTAGTTTTGACTTCAATTCTAACGAGATTTTTAATGTCTTTTTTATTTTTTTTCTTGTGACTCTCCTCTGTTGATGAACCAACAACACCCTCAATTTCTTTTCTTTTTTTTCTAATCGGTAAAAATAATCGTGTCTTGATCTTATATCTGAAATCTTAGTTCTTGAGCTCTTGGGCCCTCAAGTTAGTTCTAACCCGCACATTCCTAGTTCTAGCCCGCACCATGCTAGTTCTAGCCCGCACTATGTTAGTTCTAGCTAGTTGGGGAAGTTAGAACTAACAATATTCGAAGCGATATAACTACAGGTAGAAAATGAGCCCAAGTGAAAGGAAGATACCGTGTGATAGACAATATAAAGGGCTACACACCGGCGAAGACGGTGGTGAAAACGAAGACTGGAGGTGGCCGAAAAACGCGCGCGAAGTCGGCACGGCGCTGATATTTTCTGCTCGCTACTGCCGTCGAGCGATGTTTCGGACGTTACCGAGAGAGAGATAGAGAATGAGTTAGAGCGTGATACAAATTAGAGGTGATAGGCAACATGTAGGGCTACTCACCAAAGAAGAAATCGGCGGAAACAGAGATTGGAGGTGATCGGAAAAAGCGTGCGAAGTCGGCACAAAACTACAGTTTTCTGTAGTGCAATTTCTCACCGTTCGGATTTGTTCTTCGCTGTTCGGAGCTTTTTAACGCTCTCCGGGCTTGTCGGAGGTGGGAGGAGGTTGTCGGGGTCGTCGGGGTGTCTCGGTAGGCTCCGCCGGAGGTGGGAGGAGCTTTTTTCCATTCCTAAGAGCCTAGAATTAAGATGAATTAGAGCTAGAACTAACATAGTGGGGCTAGAACTAAGAAGGTGCGGGCTAGAACTAAGAAGGTGCGAGTTAGAACTAACTTGAGGGCCCAAGAGCCTAGAACTAAGATGAATTAGAGCTAGAACTAGCTAGACCTAACATAATGGGGGCTAGAACTAAGAAGGTGCGGGCTAGAACTAAGAAGGTGCATGTTAGAACTAACTTGAGGACCCAAAAGCCTAGAACTAAGATGATATAGAGCTAAAACTAGCTAGAACTAACATAGTGGGGGCTAGAACTAAGAAGGTGTGGGCTAGAACTAAGAAGGTGCGGGTTAGAACTAACTTGAGGACCCAAGAGCCTAGAACTAAGATGAATTAGAGCTAGAACTAGCTAGAACTAACATAGTGCGGGCTAGAACTAAGAAGGTGCAGGTTAGAACTAACTTGAGGGCTCAAGAGCTTAGAACTAAGATGAATTAGAGCTAAAACTAGCTAGAACTAACATAGTGGGGGCTAGAACTAAGAAGGTGCGGGATAAAACTAAGAAGGTACGGGTTAGAACTAACTTGAGGGCCCAAGAGCCTAGAACTAAGATGAATTAGAGCTAGAACTAGCTAGAACTAATATAGTTGTGGCTAGAACTAAGAAGGTGCGAGCTAGAACTAACTTGAGGGCCCAAAAGCTTAGAACTAAGATGAATTAGAGCTAAAACTAGCTAGAACTAACATAGTGGGGGCTAAAACTAAGAAGGTATGGGTTAGAACTAAGAAGGTGCAGGTTAGAACTAACTTGAGGGCCCAAGAGCCTAGAAGTAAGATGAATTAGAGCTAGAACTAGCTAGAACTAACATAGTGCGTGCTAGAACCAAGAAGGTGCGGGCTAGAACTAAGAAGGTGCGGGTTAGAACTAATTTGAGGGTCCAAGAGCCTAGAACTAAGATGAATTAGAGCTAGAACTAGCTAGAACTAACATAGTAGGGGCTAGAACCAAGAAGGTGCGGGCTAGAACTAAGAAGGTGCGAGTTAGAACTAACTTGAAGGCCCAAGAGCCTAGAACTAAGATGAATTAGAGCTAGAACTAGCTAGAACTAACATAGTGGAGACTAGAACTAAGAAGGTGCGGGTTAGAACTAACTTGAGGGCCCAAGAGCCTAGAACTAAGATGAATTAGAGTTAGAACTA
>BQKN01065552.1:442579-460235 GCA_022839385.1 Asparagus kiusianus | reverse complement strand
TAGTTCTAACTCTAATTCATCTTAGTTCTAGGCTCTTGGGCCCTCAAGTTAGTTCTAACCCGCACTTTCTTAGTTCTAGCCCGCACCTTCTTAGTTCTAGTCCCCACTATGTTAGTTCTAGCTAGTTCTAGCTCTAATTCATCTTACTTCTAGGCTCTTGGGCCCTCAAGTTAGTTCTAACCCGTACCTTCTTAGTTCTAGCCCGCACCTTCTTAGTTCTAGCCCCCACTATGTTAGTTCTAGCTCTAATTCATCTTAGTTCTAGGCTCTTGGGAATGAAAAAAAGCTCCTTCCACCTCCGACGGAGCCCACCGAGACACCTCGACAACCCCGGCAACCTCCTCCCACCTCCGGCAAGCCCGGACAGCGTTGAAAAGCTCCGAACAGCGAAGAACAAACCCGAATGGCGAGAAATTGCACTGCAGAAAACTGTAATTTTGTGCCGACTTCGCACGCATTTTTTGATCACCTCCAATCTCTGTTTCCGTCGATTTCTTCTTTGGTGAGTAGCCCTACATGTTACCTATCACCTTCAATTTGTATCACGCTCTAACTCATTCTCTATCTCTCTCGGTAACGTCCGAAATATCGCTCGACGGCAGCAGCGAGCAGAAAACAACAGCGCCATGCCGACTTCGCGCTCGTTTTTCGGCCACCTCCGGTCTCCGTTTTCACCACCGTCTTCGCCGGTGTGTAGCCCTTTATATTGTCTATCACACGGTATCTTCCTTTCACTTGGGCTCATTTTCTACCTGTAGTTATATCGCTTTGAATATTGTTAGTTCTAACTTGCCCCAACTAACTAGAACTAACATAGTGCGGGCTAGAACTAGCATGGTACGGGCTAGAACTAGGAAGGTGCGTGTTAGAACTAACTTGAGGGCCCAAGAGCTCAAGAACTAAGATTTCAGATATAAGATCAAGACACGATTATTTTTACCGATTAGAAATAAAAGAAAAGAAATTGAGGGTGTTGTTGGTTCATCAACAGAGGAGAGTCACAAGTAAAAAAAATAAAAAAGACATTAAAATTCTCGTTAGAATTGAAGTCAAAACTAACCATGTCATTCACTTTCTTCTTTGACTTCAAAACCCGCCATACGTCCACGAGCCTCAACATAAAAATACAATTTTGATTTATGTAAATCACGAGACTTCCGTGAGCCCTTGCTTTTCTGACACATGGCTAAGTCACACATGAGAAACAAATGAACTGAATACTTAATTAAACTCCATGATTTTCCTCTCATATTCAGCAAACAAACAGACCCATTGCGGCAAACTCGAGGGCGAGACTTAGGGGCCTGGGCGGAGGCGGCGACGACGACGATGACGAGGAGGGCGAGGGCCAGGGCGACGAGCTTGAGAAAGCCCTTGGTTTGAGAGAGAGAGAGAGAGAGAGAGAGAGAGAGAGAGAGAGAGAGAGAGAGAGAGAGGATGAGAGAGCTGGGTTTGAGGGATTGAAGAGAGGGGATAATGTTATTTTGGGGATTTTAGCTTAGCTGGCATGTAATAATTGCTAAAAAGGGGCTGCAGTACAAAGTGTCACACTTCAAGGGGCTGATCCACATGGGGGAAACTACGAGAGACCTCGTCACATGAAGTTTCTGCTTTTGGGGTCTGGACACATTTTTAAGAAAAAACTACTCTTTTTTTCTCTACTTCTCTCTCTCTCTCTCTCTCTCTCTCTCTCTCTCTCTCTCTCTCTCTCTCTCTCTGCTAACTCACCTTCACCTCAAAAGTTTCTCCTTTACTAACACTATTGGGCTGCTTACTCTTGGGCCATCTCCTGACGACACGCTAGAGTTCTAGTGGACAAGTGATTGTACCTCTTAAGGAACATCTGGCCTTGGCGGATCACATGAGATCGGCGGATGTGTCTTTAGGGCAGTGGTTCTCCATGCCTTCCCCGAGGCCGATAAATGTGTTCATTTATTTAATGAAATATCAATTCTTGAATTCTAGTCTTAACAATCCTTGGTCCATCATGATTGGCTGCAGCCTGCAACCACATTCTTTGCTGCCAAGAGACCATACACAGTTCTTGCAACTCAATAAACTGAAGTTAATCGCTCCAGAAACTTTTATCCAGCTGTGGTGACTTTGTTACCCTCCATTCTTCTTTATCATCTAAAAGCAAATTGACAGTTTAGTCCGGAATTGCAGTAATACCTTACACTTCTCAGACCTTAATTTGCATATAGATCACAATGAGTTCTCACAACTACTGTACTTTCTGACATTTTACAAATGGTAGCAAACCTACTGGTTTACTGCAAAAAATGAACTATCTATTAAAGGATAATCAAATAATTAGTCCCTCTTAGACCTTTATTTGCAAGTAACTCACAATGAGTCCTCACAACTCCTGGATTTTGAGACAGTTAATAAAGGGTTACCAATGAAAAATCTAAGTGTTAAATCATAAGTTTTGATTCAATTGCCATGATCTATTTAAATTGTGATTAATTCTAATCTAGACTGATGGGGAGGTCTTTATTTATGGGTAATTTATGGGGCCAGATTGCGCATCGTTTGGTCTAACTGATTCGTTAATGGGAAAACAAGATTTCTAGTGTCCATTATAGAAATAAGGCAGCAATGGTGAAAGCACATCCTAGGAGAAATATATTACTTGGTGATATTTTCCACCAATACTGATATGGGATATGTACAGGGAAGGCCACGGG
Source organism: Asparagus kiusianus (assembly GCA_022839385.1). NCBI lineage: Eukaryota > Viridiplantae > Streptophyta > Magnoliopsida > Asparagales > Asparagaceae > Asparagus > Asparagus kiusianus. The sequence goes on along the minus strand of BQKN01065552.1, from coordinate 457,545 downwards.
TACGTACAGACAGAAAATCCTAAAATTTCATGATGCAAATACATAGTGGATATGGTAACAATATAATTGTGTATGTTAATGTTCTTCACCGTAACCGGAGATTTTATTTTGTATCTGTTAAATTAAGTATTGGGTATTGGGTTAATGGGCTATTACCCGTTAACCTTAACTCTCTGCTCCTACTACTATTTCATTACCTGCACCTGTAGCTCCTGCACCGAAGCCTCTACTGACATACTCTCGCCGCCCGAAAGTACATACCCCTGAATCTGCTCCTGTTGAATCTTCATCTCCAGCTGCCGGTCCATCTCATGTTGAGACATCTATTCCTTCTGACTTGGATATCCCTATTGCTCTTCGAAAAGGTAAACGGTCTTGCCCGGAATATCCTCTCTTTTTGTCTCTTATGACCGTCTCAACCCATCTTTTTGTCAGTTTGCTTTGTCCTTGTCCACTGTATCTATACACAGGTCACATGAGGAAGCTATGTTAGTACCAGCTTGGAAGGAGGCTATGGATGAGAAAATGAATGCACTACTTTCTAGAGGAACTTGGGACTTGGTTTCTCTTCCTACTGGAGTGACTATGGTTGGTTGCAGATGGGTGTATACCCTGAAATATCACCCCGATGGGTCTGTTGACCGTTACAAAGCTCGCCTGGTTGCTAAAGGTTATACCCAGACATATGACATCGACTATTTTGAAATATTTTCTCCCGTTGCTCGTCTCAACTCCATCAGAATTCTTTTCTCTCTGGCTATTAATATGGATTGGGCGATGCACAAAGTAAATGTGAAGAATGCTTTCCTTTATGGTGATTTGGACGAGGAGGTTTATATGGAGCAACCTCCTAGGTATGTTACTCAGGGAGAGAATATTATCTGCAGGCTGAGAAAGGTCATCTATGGGTTAAAGCAGAGTCCTCGAGCTTGGTTTGATAAGTTCAGCAATGTTATTTCTAATGTTGGTTTTCAACGATGTCAGTCTGATAATTCTGTCTTTCTTCGACGCACAACAACTGTTTTGGTTATTTTAGCCGTATATGTTGATGATATTCTGCTGACTGGGAGTGACTCTGTTGCCTTAGCTGAGACTAAGGAGTATCTAAACCGTCATTTTGTCACTAAGGACATGGGAAAGCCAAAGTATTTTCTTGGGATTGAAGTTGCATATCAAAAGCATGACCTGTTGTTGTCCCAAAGGAAGTATGTGCTAGATTTACTAGAAGAAGCATGTCTCTTGGAATGCAAACCTGCAAGCACTCGAATGGAGGTAAATGTTGATTTGTGTCGTGATGATACCTCTCTACTAGATGATGCTGGACAATATAGGAGACTAATTAGGAAACTAATATATTTGACAGTTACTAGACCTGATATTACTTTTGCAGTAGGTATGCTGAGCAGATTTATGCACAAACCTAGAGAGGTTCATTGGACAGCAGCTCTGAAAATTTTAACATATGTCAAGAGTTGTCCTGGCAAGGAATTGCTATATAAGAAGCATGTGCATACTCACATTTCGGCTTTCTCTGATGCTGGCTACGCAGGAGACATGAGAGACCGAAATTCAACCTCAAAATTCTGTACTTTTGTTGGAGGTAATATTGTGACTTAGAGAAGCAAAAAACAAGATGTAGTATCACAATTTAGTGTAGAGGCCGAATATAGAGCAATGGCTCACACTGCTTGTGAGATGGTGTGGCTACGAAAGTTTATGATAGAGCTTGGTTTTGTTCACCCTGGAGCCTGGACCCATACCAATGCATTGTGACAACCAGTCTGCCATTTATATTGAACAAAATCTTGTGTTTCATGAGAGGACAAAAACATATTGAAGTTGACTGTAATTTTGTTAGAGATGCTTGGGAGAGAAGATAGTATCTCTCATATTCACTCCGTCCTCATAGCAACTTGCTGATATTCTTACCAATGCTACTTCTTCAAAGGTGTTCTCTACTATATGTGACAAGCTGGGCATGATAGATATCTATGCTCCAGCTTAAGGGGGAGTGTTAAATTAAGTATTGGGTATTGGGTTAATGAGCTATTACCCGTTAACCTTAAACCCTATTTGTATGGCTATATATATATATATCTCTTATTATCTCAATAAACAACAATTAGGGTTTTCTCTATTCTCTACAGTATCACATGCATTTGTTGGGCTGTGTGTTTGTTAATTTATCTATAACATGAATTTGTAAGGTTATAACCTAAGTTAAAGTGCATGCATGCACACAATTATGTCCTTTATGTATAATATGAAGCTATATTATCTAATCGATACTTACAAACCATAAGCTCACCGTTATAAGCATTTTACTAATTCAAGCACATTGTTGACTGTATATAACATAAAAAAGGAGAGGCTCTCCACGCCTCTCAGCCAAAAGCCCTAACCAAAAGTTCGGCTAGTATGAAGCTACACCGGATCTGAAATTTTTTAAAAACAACGGGGTGAGCTAGAGTTCAGTGAGAACATTTCCCACTAGAGTTCTTAAATAACTAATAAAATAATAATAAGTATAATTCCCAGAATAACGAATTATAAGTTTTGCATTAGAAATTCAAAATAGCAAAATACGACCCGAATATCATAATATTGTCGTCTTCAAGAAAGAATGTAACAATTATATTTTCTTTCTTATGTGCAATTGAATATACTGTGACATTTTTTGGAATCAAACTCTTTTTGAATCAAGGTAAACATTAAGAAAGAAAAGAACTACTAATTTATACAAAATCAGAGGATTATTATTTCCTTAATTTCATAGTCAATTATCAGAATCTTAATTCTCGATGAGTTACATGAATGTAAAAATCACCTCATAGGTCACACTAAGGTTACGAATTATAGCCCAGTAGTAAGGGAATGCGTAAAACGCATAACATAACAAATAATTCCCGAGAATCTAATGCACCTAACACTGCCATAGGTTACTGACCAAATACAGAGGGGCCAGAACAAATTTCAGAAGGGCCAAACACAGAAGGGCCAATACAGAAGGGCCAAATAAAGGTGCATTCACCATATGGTAGGCAGAAACAATCCATAGTGGACTTTTTGAGGATTTGAAAACATCGAGATCACATGTCAAATGAGTAATACCTTGCGTACCAGAATTTACAGATATTTTCAAATGAAGTGGACAATGTAAAACTCCTCATTTCAGTTAAAACAATTTACGAATTTTCACTTTTCTTTATTTTTATCTGATACTAAGTCACGAAAAATCTTTAAATCCGTTAAACTGTTGAAATACATTCCAAATACTTCATCAAAAACTTTCAGATAAAACAATGCCCACAATTATTTGAAATTGCATGAGAGCCAAATTCACTTTTCATATTTTACATAAAAAAATCAAATTTGCTTTTCATATCTTGTACGAGGCTAACATCGTATTATAGGATAGACCACAACAGAAGTAGATCAAATCTTTATATACATGAAAATTATATATTATTTATTTTTCGATCACAAGATAAATCAAATATCACACTCATGCAATTTCATATTATAAAATACTAGTGAGAAATGAACTCACCTCCACTGAGTACAGCTTCCTCAAAACATTACTTTCCAGATATCAAATCTGAACCTATAATATAGAATAATAAGACTATTATTAGTTCACGATAATACATATTATAAGTTAACCAATTCATATTCTAGAGTTAATAATTTCAAATATAATGCCTAACAATTTAAAATCCATAAATAGGATATATATGGATTTATTTCTAACTTATGATGAGGCAGGGGGTTATGGGTAATTAATCCAGCCCAAAAGTGATCTCTTAATCTTCAAATTAGACTTATTTGTAAACAAAGAAAATAACAGGGGTCTATACGAAGTTATCCTATCCATATATCATATATGATCTTAGATTTCTCTGTTAGGGTTCATTTGCAAAATTTTTAAACTTTCAGGAGTCCTAAGGATAATTTTGCTGTTTTATTCTTTTATTCTCTTTTTCTCTCTCCTTATCTCTTCATCCCGTTTCTGCTTCCTTTCTTCTTTTTTCTTCTTCTCCTCTCTCGCGGACAAAATTTCAAAACAAACCTTTTTACGATTTTATTCCCAAAAAATGACCCATTTCTCTCTTATTTGTAAAAACCGACCTGGTTTCAGCCTCAGCGCTGAAACCAGGTCGGTTTTTATAAAAAAGTTCCGAAACTTCACGGGAGTTGAACTCCCGTGAAGTTTAGCAGACATTTAATTAATCTGCTAAACTTCACGGGAGTTCAACTCCCGTGAAGTTTCTTAGTTAAAAATCTCCGATAAGATTCAGCTAAATCACCGAAAATGCAGCAATTATACTCAGATTTGTGGTTCTTCCCACGATCCACCAAATGATCTCTTGCAGAACGAGATAGATTTAAAAACCCCTAATTCAGCTCCAGATTATCAAAACAAATTAAAAAACCGGACCCCTCAACCAGCCAAAATTCCCCTAAGCTCCAATCTAATTCCTCAGAAAAAACGACCGGATCCAAAATTTTAAAAAAAATCCAATCTAAATCAAATTCCCCTAAACTCCACATCTCTCTCTCTCTCTTAATCCTCTGCCCCTCACGATTATTTGTTGCTAATTCCTCGTTAATCCCCAAGGAATTAGAGTTAGAGGAAGCGGGATCCGCTGAAACGGGCATCAGCTTCAAGGGAATGGAGGAGGAATGCTAAAAGAACGAGAGTTGTCGCACTGCGTGCGCCAATTTGATGGACGCGCCGCACGCGAGACGAGCTACCGACCGGCCCTCTTCTTTCCTTTCCTTTGCTCGCACCAGACTTTCGTTAAGGACAAATTTTCAAATTTTTTTAACTAAGAAACTTCACGGGAGTTCAACTCCCGTGAAGTTTTCAGCTATTTAATTAAGCTGCTAAACTTCACGGGAGTTCAACTCCCGTAAAGTTTCAAATTTTTTTTTTGTAAAAATCGACTTGGTTTCAGCGCTGAGACTGGTTTCGGATTTTACAAATAAAGAGAAAATGGGTCGTTTTTTGGGAATAAAATCGCAAAATGGATTGTTTTAAAAATTTGTCCCCTCTCTCGCTCTCTCTTGTTCTCTCTCTCGTCTTCTTCCGATATCTCTCTCCCTCTCTCGGTTCTTTTTCTCTCTTTCTCTTTTTTCCTCCTCTGCGGCCACCCGAGGGCGAGCCCTCCCCGACGCCGGCGGTCAGGTAAGTGCCTATTCTTTTTTTTTCATCAATTAAAAAGTCTTAATGCGAAAGAATAAAAATCATACCTTTGTTTCCCCCATTTTCTTTTCCTATCCTTCCTCCTCTTCTTCTTCTTCCTTTTTCCTCTTTTTCTCTATTTTTTTAACCCTAATGTCTTCCCATTTCCTCCCCTTTTATATTGTAGGGAGGCGGTGAAAGAAAAGTTACCGCCATTGGTGAGGCGGTGGGAACAGTGCGATTTTTTAATTATTTTTATTTGTTTGGGGCTGTTACATAAATTATCATCTCCAACTTCAAACTCATACTGCAGGAACTCTATTTGCTGCATGCTTTCATGAATTTAGCTAGTGTCTTCGGTCAGCATGTCACCGAAGAATGCTATCATGTGACGAAAAATAAACTTATGAACTTACAATTACTTTTATTGTCATTGCTGTACCAGTGCAAAGTTTTATATAAGCAAATGTAATCACACTTTTGTGTAAAAGCTAGTGGGACATCTGTAGTCCTCCTGCAATATGAATGAAAATTGCTGTGATCTCTGTGTTTGAGTCCTTTCTGCTTTCACAGTCCGAGAATTTTGTAGGAAAAGTGGTCAAGTTCTAATTTGCATGGGCATAACTGATCTGAGAGTGTCATTTAAAGATCTAAATTTTTTAACTTTTTAACCCAATTTATTGTGCCTACCCTGAAAATTTAGATTGCTTTTGGGCAAAGAGAAGTGCTGATCAGTACCCAACTCTTATTTTTTACAGAAAATAATGAACTTCACACTCGAGACTATTATTTTTAATTGTCAACCTGTAGATTCTGGGGGAAGAAAAATTGGTTCTAAAATTTCCAAATTATGTAGTTGCTAGGGAATCGAGATTTACCCTAGAAGTTGTAATATCAATGAAAACATGTACAATAGAGTGAAAAAGTAAACTTGTGCTGTTACGTTAACCTGTGAATTGTTGGGTTCATTCTGATATTTTCTTGATAACACAACATGCATATGATTATTTGTTTTCTTTTTCCTCTAATATTTGATGGTACAGATATATGCTGCTAAGGTAGGTTGGGGTCTGACAGTGTCTTATCTTGTAAATAAAACTTTTGCCTTACGAAACTACCGACGTACTGACAATTCACATGCTGTTTATTTTTCAGGCTCTTGAATGGTAACCAGCTATCTGGTTCTTTACCTGATGAAATTGGGAACCTTATCAACTTAGATAGACTCCAAATTGACCAGAATCATATATCAGGGGCCATTCCCAAATCATTTTCCAACTTGAGCAAAGTGAAGCATCTGTGAGTAGGTTTTGATTTATTGTCATTTCTCCCCGCTGTCAAGATAATTTGGTAATATTGTTCTGCTGCAATTTTCTTTCTTCAGACATATGAACAATAACTCAATTAGTGGGCAACTTCCACCTGAGTTATCCAGGCTGCCAAGGCTCCTCCACCTGTAGGTTAAGTTTAGTGCTTCCCAAGTTTTCTCTGTTCTACCTTGTCTATTAACTTATATCTTTTTCACTGTTGTCTATATGCACTTCACTAATTGTGTTTTTCGCAGCCTAGTGGATAACAACAACTTGTCGGGGCATCTTCCTCCTGAATTTTCCAGTATGCCTACTTTGAAAATTCTGTATGTACTATTCTTTTATTCTTTTGAATAGACAGTTTTTCTTCTTACAATAGTAAAAATGATAGCTTGATTAACTTCTTCTTATATATATTTGTGTCCAATCTTTTAAATATATATATTTTTTCTCCTAGACCTTTGGTCTTGTAATGATGAAATTTTATCATCGTTGACTCTAAGTTTAAGTTAAACATGAGATCTTTTGGCAGTCTATTATTTTAGTATGATTTACTTATTTTTTTAGCTTATCTGCATGTTCCTAAAACCAATGGTGTAATGCCTTGCAAACACCTTGTTTCTTCATAGAAGTTTGAACCATAGTCGGGATGTCGAGGTAGTCAAATCATAACATCATGAACCTTTACTGGTGGAGATCATGGCCCTGAACATTGTTGTATGTCGAGAAAAAAAATGCCTGCTTTCTCCTTGTATTGGACTTGTGCGAGCTATACTTGCATAGCCTCTAATTAAGCTCTGATGAATTCTTCAACTTTTTTTTTCCTTTCATATTATATGTATTGTAGCCAATCATAAGGAGGTAATGGATTGACTAGCTTATGGTTCAGATATGAGGCAAGAATTGGTACTTACATAATGAATTTTACCATTCATTCTGAGAGGTTAACACTTTGCACCATGCCGCTGCCATGACTGTCTATCATTCGTTCTGTGTATGCAGGCAACAATGCTCTGTTAGATCACCACACCACTATGAGCTATCCTATTAATGATCTGTACAATTAATCCTGATATATGCCCATCATTTAATCTTATAATGAGAGTCAACTTCCCTTTAAACTAAAATTTTAGGAAGAAGAACAACTCCTTCACTTTGTTGCACAGTTCATTTCGACCTATCCTAGCTTCATAGGTATCAATCACACCTAGCATTACTTTTAATTAGAGCCTCTATTCAATTAGTTTTAATTAGAGCCTCTATTCTATAAGTTGCAGTGACAGCCTAACAGGAAGAGTGATATAAAGAAAACAAAAAATCTGATAAAACATACTGTATCTTACCATATATTAAGGGAAGGTTAAAAGGATTTTTAAACTAATCAAGGGAGATGTAGATGAAACATATGAAGCACATGGAGAATGTTTTTTTATTTTGAGGAAACATGTATGAAGGATTTGACAGTCTCCCTTCTAGTTTCTTGTTTCTCCAGCAGTGATACCCCAAGTCACTAACCCTGAGGTTCCTAGGATTTTTCCTTCTTATTTTTCAGTTAAAGTGGTATATGTTTCCTTTGTATGTATTTTATATCTTTCCTTTTGTCTTGTTTGCAGTCAACTTGATAATAATAATTTCAGTGGTAATATCATCCCAGCTTCTTATGGGAATTTGTCTACACTTCGGAAGTTGTAAGTTTAACTTTTTTATCCTACATTCTTTTCACTGTATGTTTTCATGTAGAGATATATTTCAATAAAGAAATAACTGAGCAGGACTTAAGATTATGGCTGATTATAAGGGCGTGGGTTTATAACTCTGAAAGCATTTTCCGTGGTCAAACATTATGGAAAGTTAATGTTATATCTGAAAGTTAAATTCCTCTTTGGTTTTTTGTTTTAAGGAAACATGCATGCTTGTAGGCTTCTATATGCAATGACAGTTCTTTTCAGAGTGAAAAGATATAAGTAAATTCACCTTTGTAACCAATTTTATATTCTGATAACTTATTTTTCTCATATTCTTCGGGGCTAAATTGCAGATTACCCCCTTCCTCCCCCTCTTCTGTATCGTCAGTAGCGCTTATCACTCAACAGCTACTTATTAGCACTGAACACCCATGAAATGACATTTTTAGAAGGATAAGTTGCAGGTAACCCTTTCTCCCTAGGAGTTCAGGGGTGTTAAGTGTAATAAATAAGTTGAAGGGTGATAAGTGCTACTAAAGATATAGATGAGGGGGTTATCGACAATTTTCTTCTTCAATTATTGCCTATTATTGGCATGTACTATAGTCTTTCTGTTTTTCTTTGTACCAAATTTAGACTTTAGTGCAACTAAGAGTAAGCATATTCTATTCTGTTATGGTTGTGGAATGAGCTTACATTTGTAAGTTTAATACATATTTAGCATCTTTCTTTATCTCTACTTTTTTTTGTTATTTTAATCATGTTGGTGAGCTCGGTCTATGGTTACAAGAGGTACTTTGCGTTGCATTTAGTGGATTGTGGCATTTATGAAATTATTACAACAGAATGATGAGTTCAGTTGACGTTACTTGACTGTGGACTAAACTTGTGAGGGATTAGTTATAAACTCTTATGGATGTGACTAAAGGATGAAAAATGATTTGGTGAACCATCTGTTTATCAAAAGGCTATCAATATATTTTAAAAAGAAATGAGAGAGGATCTTTTAGACATGTAAACAAGAGGTATAACTCTACAGAGCTTCTAGTTGAAGTTCTTACACTAAAAGTTACCAGTAAATTTAGCAGCAATAGCATGCTTAAAAATCTCTCCTCATCTGTTTATTGGTCATGTGACATAATCGAAGGCAATGTATCGATATTGTTATATTCATGGGGCAAATGAAAATCCGTAGGACAAGTGTGAAAAAGTGGAGAGAAATATGTGGATTACTATCAATCAGTGTATTAAATATCAATCAATATGTCGCTATATCGGTTAATATATCAGTTTAGGTACCTTACCGCGACAATATTTAGGGTTTTATATCGGTTTCCGATTTTTGGGATTGTTTTTCGATATATAGGCCCATATTGGGAATATCGGCCGATATTATCCCATTGAAGATTTCGACAAAATCGGGTTGTTTTTAATTTGGTTCTGGTTTCGGGTTTGCGTCGCGCTTGGGTTCCCAACCCTGAACCCACAATCAGGTTAAAGCAACAAAACCTCAACCTGAACCCACCAAAGCCACAAAAGCCAGTCTCCCAAGTCTCTTCACTGTTGGCTCTCCCAAACTCTAAACATATATCATGGTGCAATTTCTTATGTATAGAATTCATTAATATGTTTATATTACATATTACAATGTCATGTTATGTCATCGGAAATGACACCCTGATTATCCCCAATTTCAGCAATCTGGTATTGGTTTTGGCCATCGATATTTATTTGATATCTGATATTTAATACATTGCTATTAGTCGAATAAAAATAGCTGCAACATAGAAAACCAACCTTTATGCAAACTGTATCTTTTGCAAAAATACGTAAAGCTGAGTAAAAGTTGGACCAGATTTACATGGAAGTTGCCAAAACTGACTTCTAATTTTCTAGGGCACCATAGAACCCTTAAACAGTAGAATCTGGGGCTGAAACTGCAGTAAACGGAACTTTAATTGGTCATATTGACATGAGACTGGCCTTCCCATGATACATTGTAATAGTCATTCTGAGCTACAATTTGAATGTTATAGTTTCCAGACGACAACAATTTAATTCAACATCTTCTTGTTTGATCTTTTGGCCTAGTCCTTACAATCTTTACCAAATACAATGCAAAACATCTATATAAGCATTACTATTCACCTTCTTCTGAATCTTTCAAGACCAATTATTCATATTTTAACTTGTTGCAACAGGTGTTTCTAACTTGTTGATATCAACATTAAATCACTTTTTTGCGATGTACCGTTACGTTAACCATGTCTTCATCTGCAAACACTTTCTGCATCTGTTACTTGTCCCTAGCCTCTTTATGTATATCCTTAGGCTTTTACAGTTTCCATTTTATTTCTGCATGGACTGCCTCACATTTCTTTGCTATTTATTCTGCTGTAAACTAATTCTGGAAGTTGAATCAGAATTGGAGCATGTTTTGGAACATTCTGATACACAATACCCAATGGAGTTTCCTCTGAAATTATTCAACTTGTTTAAAACAAACTCACGTCACTCACCCATATCAATATACTGAGTACTTTGGCCTATTCCCATAGAGAAAACAGATATTTCCCAAGATTTTAAGCAACTTCAGTTTGCCTATCTTCTTGCAGGAATGTCTTTTATAAAGTATGTTCTACTAGACTACATACCCCAAACTACTTCTGTACTACTAGAAATAAAAAATTAGAAGGGGGCCCCCCCCCCCCCCCCCCGGGGGGGGGGGATTGATGACTTATCCATTTTGATGGCAATTCAGAAGGACCTCACTTTTATTCATTGTGGGAAAATACAACAGAAAACTCAGATATTTCCTTGTGTGATCCCTATGGGAACAGGTAACAGGGTATATAGGCCCTTGTTTAGTGATCGTCTCTTGATATTCACGGTAAGGTGACTGTTTAAAAAACTTACAATATTGTAAATACTTATGGTTTATATAAATGATAGAACTCTCAACGCAACAGATACTTCTGCTCGTGTTCAAGAGTCAAGCCTGCACCCTTTTTTTTACTCCTTGTTATGCTTTTGTTTCAATTTCTTTATGAACTCTTCAGCAAGGCGCTGTGGCACGGTGGTGTTGATTTGGTAGTATATATTTTTATCTCGTGATTTGGTAGTATATATTTTATTTATCTTGAGTCCTTGATATTTTCTATGTGAAATTTCACAAATATTTTTTTTTTCATTCATTTTGTATATCATCAAAATTTTTGTGGTCTGGAGTGCGCCTCGCTTCACTCGAGCGCGCGCATCGCATTGCGCCTTGCGCATGTGCGTATAAACTGACTTTGCGTCCTGCATTGCGCCTCGCGCATTGAAAACATTGGCCTATACTATTGTGAAAGTGTGAAATATTACGACGGTTCTATCCTTCTCAGGCTCTTAATGCATCAAACAATCTATCCCCTGTTAAGGACCAAACCTGTTAACCATATCGACAATTTATAGGCTAGTACTTTTCATGAAAATTAGTGAAAACATGAGATAATTTGATTCATCCAGAATAACGTTAACCTGTTTGCTTCTCAGAACTTGGTTAATAATCTGAGTATATTCAAATAAATTGGAGGACATTCTTTACATCTGAATCCAAAGGTTTTCAGTTAAATTTTTAGCTTTTGTGTTCCGCATATGGTGTATAAGTATATATTTCATTTTGGTCATCAGCATAATTTGTTATTTTTGGTTTCTGGTGACAGGAGTCTTAGGAACTGCAGCTTGCAAGGAGTTATCCCTAATTTTAGTGGTATACCTGAACTTACCTACCTGTAAGTTTTTGGGATCTATCTTTTCAGTGACTTATATTTACTTTTTTTTTGTATGTACATGTTTTTCTGTAGTTTATTCTGATTGATATAATTGCTCTAACTATTTCATTGTATTTTCTTTAAGAGATCTTAGCTGGAATCACTTGAAGGGGTCCATACCATCCAATAGACTTTCCACAAATATTACTACCATGTATGGGTTTAATTTAAATTCGGTCATCTTATGGCATTGCTTCCTTAAGTCTATATTTGGTAATCAAGTTTTTTTTTTTAACTTTTGACAGGCATGTTCATCCTTGATCAGTGTTTACTTTCTCTTATATTATTTATTTATGGCAGTGACCTGTCGAGGAACTCTCTTGATGGTTTCATTCCTTCAAGCTTCACAGGCCTTCCTAAGCTTCAGAGATTGTAAGTGTATCTTATTTCCTTTTGTATGTATCAGGGTGTAGCTGTTGTTAGTCCCCTTGTAGTGTACTTTGGACCAGATTTTTCTCTTTGCGCTACTTTTCCTTAAGTTGGGTTCAGGCTGAGAACAGTGTAGTAGGCAATTTCCCAACCTTAAAGAGATTGGATTCAAATTGCCAAAAATAAATAAAACCTGTTTATTTATTTATTTTCCTTCTAGTGAGCCCATTTGATATTCATGTCAGGTTGGATTTCAGTCCCTTAGTCCTTTTTCTTGAAAATTAGTAAGAAGGGTTTGAATCCTGATTCTCCTGCAAGATCTGACCTATTTGACAATTGCAGTAAATGACTCATGCCTTAAGTTTCTAGAAGTATTTGACAGTGTCATAAGAGCTGCTTGCAGGTTGATTGTCATCAGGTCAATTTAAACGGGTTAGTATGGGACCATGTGGGTTTAAAAGCGAAAGAAAAACACAGCCTGTTTATTGGTCTTCTGGGTGAACGTTTTTGACCTGAATCCAATCAATGTTTTAAAAAGCCTTCGCCTAGCCTGCCTAGGCGTACGCCTAGGCCTAGGCGATACCTTGGCTGCCTACCTAGGTTTTGGGAGTGTCTAGGTGGATTGCCTACATGGACTGCACCTTTTTGGCATTAATCGTGATTTCCTTCGTTGTATGCTTGTATGTCCTCCAACCTCCTCAACTATGAACATCTCTTCTACCTCTCCCGACGTTTAGCAAAACCTTATCCACCACCACTTAAGAAATCTACCTAGGTGTTAGTCCAGTGCCTAAGCTTTCCATAGCATTGGCATTGACTATCAGAAATTGTAATTAAAAACTAAAAAAATAGAAAAATGCCTTGGCCCCGCCTAGGCTCCAGGCATCATGTCCAACGTCTAGGGCGCCTAGCGCTTTCTATAACCTTGAATCCAATTACAACAAAGCCATACCTCCTAACTTCCTGTCAACTCAATTATCCTTTAATTTGCATGATGTGACGTTCCCCGTGATCTTAATCATTTATGTCGAATTTTTTAAAGAAAGTTTTATGCACATTAATATGTGTTCCAAATGCATTCTGGACTGTTCATAATGTATTTTATTTTGCAGGTCCCTTGGAAACAATTTCCTAATTGGCTCTGTTCCAAATATATGGCAGAATTTGACGTTCAGTTGGAATGAATCTCTGATCTTGTATGGACTTTTGACCGGCAACCATCTTCTTATAAAAAAATTCAGTTTGATTTTCTAACAGGGTCTACTTTTCTCATGCAGGGATTTCCAGAACAATTCACTTTCAAATATCACAACTGCTCTTAATCCTCCAGCAAATGTTACTATTTTGTATGCTTTCTTTCACCTGTGATCTTCATTTTTTTTCTGAGCATTAAGTTATTGTCACTTATCAAAGAAAATAAGACAAAGGTATTACAGAACAACTGATGGAGAACAACATCATTTCAAATTTTGAAGTGGTTGAGTTTGGAGATTGAGAATATATACTAAAAAGTGCTCTTTGTGAGTTAAATGCCATTGCTTTAGATACTTTGTAGGCTCAGAGTTGGCTAATCTTTTAAATTCTTTGAAAATTTTAGTATTTTTTATATTATTTATATTGTTATTTTATCTTTTAGATAATATGAAAAAACATTTGACATATTAAATGGTTTAGCTCTTATTGGTTAATTAAGATTCAAGTTAATAGACTATATCTTGGTGTTAGTTGGTTGTGATTTAAGTATTTTGTGAAAGAATTTTTAGTAATTAAAATGAGGAAGATATGTCATGATAATTGGAACTAATGAATTTTTTTATTGAGGGTGTGATGCCCATTTGTTTCTTCTTGAGGGCATGTTTCCTTGCTCATCTTTGTGAGGGTTTGCTTCCCTATTCCATTATGCTTATCTTTCAGAACTTCCCAAATATCTTTACTCTCCAGATTATTCCCCAGCGGTATCATGAAATACTTGCACATGCAAGTGACTTGACTGGCAATATGTACAAAAGGATAGGAAAATCTCCATGTATGCACCCAACCAGAAGGTTGTAAATGATATTGGGGAAATATTGGACGGCCAAAATTCATATTGGATTGCGGATATCAGAGAAATATCGAGGATATGTAGTAAATATCAGAGTGTCATATCAAATGCAATCTAAATATACGTAATGAAATGTAAGCATACAAAAATGTAAATAATATATGTTTAGGATCATACCGAATCGTAGAAAGGTACTTAGGGAAAAGATCCTACTATTGACCAAAAAAAGAGAAGATCCTACTAGAATCTTGGTAAAAGACTTCTTAGCTTTGAAACTTTTGCTAAAAAACATTGAAGAAAATTTCCAGTATTGTAATGTTTTGCGACTAGCTGTAGAAAAGTATTGTAATGTTTTGCGACTAGCTGTAGAAAAAGATATATTGGCCAACATATCTGCTAATACATCAGCCATGTCGGGGATATGCCGCCCAAAAATTACCAAAAAGCAGTATTGGATATTGAGGCCATATCATTTTGCGGAAAGCCTTATAAAGGGATATGTTGTGTGACATCCCACGTGAAGAATGACAGTGACATTTCCAAGAGAAATTATAGTCCTAC